>CANJKZ010000084.1:472500-840000 GCA_947471745.1 Closterium sp. Naga37s-1
TGTTACCGATCATCTTCTCCCATCTCCCACATCAACCATCCATTCCACCCCACACCAATTACCGTCCTTCATTCCTCCTCCCACCCCTCATTCGCCCTCCGAACTCTCATTTTCCCATTCTTCCTCGCACCCCTCATCCTGTTGGTGGGGCAGTGGGATCGTGCCCCAGTTTAGTTTGGTTGTGGGTGTGCTATGCAGCATACAAACATGTCCTTTAACCCAGTCGGTAGCAGGCTGGGCCAACAAGTGGTACTAGAGTCAAAGGTCTTGGGCTCGAATTCCAGTGAGTGCCAATGAGCGTAAGTTCCCAAATGAGCCCATACAAACATGCCCAGTCAGTAGCAGGCAGCGCCAACCCTAAACTCTAAACCCGTGCACCCCACAGGTGCAGGTGTTAGGCATCAGCAGCCGCGCGTCACTGGCGTCCCTGGCATCAAGTTTCGCGTCGCCTCAGACCACACCACACACGAGTCCACGCTCGTCATCCCTCTTCTCATCCCACACTCACTTACCCACCCCACAGGTGCAAGTGATAAACATCAGCAGCCGTGCATCGCTCGCCTCACTGGCATCAACATTCGCCTCAGACCACACCACCCACGAGTCCACACTCATCATCACCGTGCTCTTCTTCCCGCCCGCCGGGGACGACTCGTGGCTCCCAAGCGACACGCCGCGCGCCATCCGTGCGGCGCTCTCCACGCGCGACCCGTTGCTGCGCGCCAACCTGGACGAGTTCGGGTCGTACCGCGTCGAAGCCTTCTACGGCCCCGCCCGTGAGTCATTGAGGGAAGAGGGTGGGCGGAAATGGGTGGAGGATGGGGAGGGGAAGGGGGGGGAGGGTGAGGGGAAGGGTGGAAGAGGCATGGGAGTTTTCCACGGTCCATCTGAAAAGCCCGAATTATTCTACGATCATTTTGACCGCATCCTTCAAAACCTGGACATCAGACAAAACAATCAGGAGTGTTGAAGAAATATCCACCCTGCCGTTGTGAGCCCTGGTGTGGGGGCAAGAGGTGTGGGGGGGATTGGGAGTGATGTGGTGAAAGTGATGGGGTGGGTGGGAGGCACGGAGGTTGTGAGTGGGGTTGGCAGGTGTGTGCATGTGTTCCATGCGGTGGAGCACCTCCAAGGTCACACAGACACTTCCTTAAACAATACTTTCCCTATTTCCTCCCGCTTTCCTCCATGTTTCCTCCATGTTTCCTCCCTACTGTCTTCATCACCGTTCCTCCGCTCCCCACGCTTCCCCCCGCCCTCCCCTCCCTCAATGCACCACCGTGCAGCGTACAAGCCCCCCGAGCAGTCCTCGTCAGCGCTGGGCACGGGCGCCATCGCGGCCATCGCCATCTGCTGCGCCACCCTCGTCATCACCCTCGTGCTCGTGCTGCTCTTTCGGCCCTGGGAGAAGCGAGGTGAGGCGGGAGAAGCGAGGTGAGCCGGGAGAAGCGAGGTGAGGCGGGAGAAGCGAGGTGAGCGGGCGAGGTGGGAGAAGCAAGATGAGAGCATGGGGATTCTGGAGGTGGGGAAAGTGCTGTGGGAAGGCAAGGGACAGCAGCATGGGTGGGAAGGGGTGAGAGAAGAGAGAGGAAGAGTTGATTCGCAGGGGAGGAAAATCTGCTTGTCAGAAGGGGAGTGACAAACTGCAAGTGAGCAAGGCACAGCAGCTGGTGAGCTCATGACCAGGCACGGCTGCAAATGAGGACTTGGAGGTCATCACCTCATTGCCTCGTCCATGCTCCCCCGTTATCTGTGTATATATGTGGGTAGCCCTTGTGTGCAACTCAACGGTTGTGCTCATTTGAGCCTCATCGCACATCGCTGTCCTCCACACTGTTCGCCAGGGGAGGAGGCTGGCAGGAGGCAGGAGGCAGGAGGCAGGAGGCAGGAGGCAGGAGGCAGGAGGCAGGAAGCAGCAGAGCTAGTACGGCTACACAAGAGCCTTGGGTGATCTCGTTGCATAAATAGCCGCCCTCCCCCATTCACCGCCCTCCTCTGTTCGACACCTCCCCTCTCCATCCCTCCCTACACTCGCTCTCCCTTCCCTTGTCATCCACGTTTCCCCATTCACCACCCTCCCACACTCATCGCCCCCCTGGCAGGGTGGAGCAGTGCGGACTACTCGTTGCAGCCTGCAGAAGGGAATGAGCCTGCCCTGCAGCACACCCGTTGACCTCGCCCCCCTCCATCCCTCTCTTTCATCCGCCATCCATGCTCCCCCATCCATGCTCTCCCGGACACCAGGGTGGAGCAGCGCGGACTACTCGTTGCTGGAGGGCATCAGCCTGCAGCACGCGTGGCGCTACTCGCTGCAGCAGCTGCACGACGCCACTGACGGATTCAACGAACAGCGCGTGCTGGGGGAGGGCGGATTCGGCAAGGTATGGCTGGGGGAGGGCGGATTCGGCAAGGTATGGCTGGGGGAGGGCGGATTCGGCAAGGTACGGCTGGGGGAAGGCGGATTCGGCAAGGTATGGCTGGGGGAGGGTGGGTATGGCAAGGGATGGCTGCAACCCAGGTGCAGCAACCCAGGTGCAGCAACCCAGGTGCAGCAGGGCATTCTCGTAGTGGTGGTAGTGCCAGTAAGGATTCAACACGGCCTCACGCTCCCCTGAGCGCCACACGCTGGCTGCACCACACGCTGGCTGCACCACAGCATCCTCTCAGCCTACCCACTGGCAGTCAGCAAGGCGGCACAGCGGCACCGCGTCCTTCCCCCACTCCTCCCCTTCCCCCTTTCTCCCCTTGTTTCCCCCCATGTATGGCCACGTGTACCTGGGTGTGCTGAATGGCGAGGCGGTGGCAATAAGCAAGGCAATACAGTGCCGTCAACCCCTTCATCCGCCCCCTCGTCTTTTGAGTCGACTCAAAAGTCACATCGCCTTCAACCCCTTCATCCGCCCCATCGTTGAGTCGACTCAAAAGTCACATCGCCTTCAACCCCTTCATCCGCCCCATCGTTGAGTCGACTCAAAAGTCACATCGCCTTCAACCCCTTCATCCGCCCCATCGTTGAGTCGACTCAAAAGTCACATCGCCTTCAACCCCTTCATCCGCCCCCTCGTCTTCCCCAACCCCCGCAGCCCCCCCCTCGTTGCGAACCAGGTGTACCTCTGGGTGCTGAACGGTGAGACAGTGAAGCACGCGCGGTGGAGGCCCTTACCCACTCCCCCTCGCCTTCCCCTCCTCCCCATGTCCAGCTCAGGTGTCCCTGGGGGTGTTGAACAATGAAACGGTGAAGCAGGCGCGGTGGAGGCAGGCACCCACTCCCCCTTGCATTCCCCTCCCCCCGGGTCCCCCTCAGGTGTACCACGGGGAGCTGAACGGTGAGGAGGTGGCGATAAAGAAGGCGACGGAGAAGCACCGGCACGGCGGGACGGACTTCAAGAACGAGATCGAGCTGCTGACGGCCGTGTCGCACGGCAACCTGGTGAAGCTCACGGGCTTCTGTGTGGAGAAGGACGAGCAGCTGCTGGTGTTCGAATTCATGGAGGGGGGGGCGCTGGACGCCTGGATCAAAGGTGGGTTGATATTCGATGTAGTGCGGTTGTGTGCGGTTGGATGTGTGGATCAAGGGTGTTGCTTGCAGTGGACGTTACGAGGATTGAGAATTGAGGAGGCACCGTAGAGGCTCGGTTTGCATGTACTCGTGAGCATCTATGCTCTTGGCTTACATGTTGTGCAGTGCCAAGTGCCCCTTCCCGCACCTCTCCCCCCTCCTCTTGCATGTGCCATCCTTGACGACACGTTTTTCATCCTCTCATTTCTCTCTACGTCCATCCCCTTCCCATTTCATCCTATCCCACGCAACCTGCTGGTTCTGCTGACGTGGCGACAGGCAAGATGAGTCGCATGCTGACGTGGCGGGAGCGGATGCGCATTGCGCTGAACGCGGCGAGTGCGCTGCACTACCTGCACCGCGAGATGCGACCCGCCATCGTGCACGGCGACATCAAGGTGGGAAATAGCCTCCAGATAATGTTTATCGTGTTTTTCACGATCACAAAATTCTATTATAAAATGTGCTGCTCTGCTTGAAGCGTGCAATACGCACTTCAACAGACTTAAAAATCTCAATAAACTCAGAAGCTGTATTTTCCATACGAATACAGTTTCGTCATCAGACTAAAACAGAATGCGATTTCGTAACTATACATGTTTGGCTAGTTATCACGCTCGTGCCTCATTCCATCCCAAATCGCACACGCAACATTCCGAAGTTCCTCGAACACTCCTGAAGTCTAAATTTGGTTCTTTCTCGAACATGCCCCGGCCCGAACCCTGATCCTCCTTCGTCAACCTCATCCTTCTTCTCCTTCCGCATCCAACATTGTTTTCTCCCAAGTTTCCTCTCCTTTCCCATGCCGTAGCTCCTATCCATAGTCGCCTTCACACTTTCGTTTAACCTTTTTCCACACGCCTCCTCCCAGTAGATTCTGCCATCGGTTCGAAGGTTCGACGACCACTCCAGCCTCGTGCATGCCGTCGTGCATGCCATCGTGCACGCCATCGTGCATGCCAGCGTGCATGCCATCGTGCACGCCATCGTGCATGCCAGCGTGCATGCCATCGTGCATGCCATCGTGCATGCCATCGTGCATGCCATCGTGCATGCCGTCGTGCATGCCATCATGCATGCCATCGTGCATGCCATCGTGCATGCCATCGTGCATGCCATCGTGCATGCCATCGTGCATGCCATCGTGCATGCCATCGTGCATGCCATCGTGCATGCCATCGTGCATGCCATCGTGCATGCCAGCGTGCATGCCATCGTGCACGCCATCGTGCATGCCATCGTGCATGCCATCATCAAGTACACCAAGCTTTGTGCTATCGCTTGTCCGATCCCACTGAATGCATTTGAGGAGGCTCACTCGATGCTGCTCTACCCTCCACCCCCAACCCCCCCCTGCTCGCATGGCAGCCGGCGAACATCCTACTGACGGCAGCGGTGGAGGCGAAGGTGGCGGACTTTGGCATCTCCAAGTCCATGCCGGAGCGAGGCGAGCTCGTGCCCGACGAGATCATGGGCAGCCGGGTGAGACGAGGAAAGAGGAGGGGAAATGAGAGGAGATGAGGCGAGGGGAGATGGGAGGGGACACGGGGGGGCGGTGCGGGGAGGTGAGGAGATGAAGGCCGGTGAGGGAGCGACATTGACGTACACTTTGCGCGTTCAACTCACCCATCAGAGCTGCATGTTACCACACCAACCCCTCCCCTGTTCTCCTCGCCCCGCCCACCAGGCCTACATGGACCATTACCTTTTGCACTCACACGTACCATCTCTCCCCCCTCCCCCCAGGGCTACATCGACCCCTACTTCGTGCATTCCGGCGTGCTCACGGAGAGCAGTGACGTGTACAGCTTCGGGGTGGTGCTTCTGCAGCTGGCCACGGGGCAGCCGGCGCTCATCCAGCACGTGCCTCTCAGCCAGGTCGTGCTGCACCTCGCCTTCGGCCCTCAGGGCCTCTCCTCCGTCGTCGACCCGCGCCTGCTGGATGCCCTGCAGACCGCATCCGCTGCTGCCGCTGCTGGCGAGGATGGCGCTGCTGTGAGGGCGACGGGGTGGGAAGGGGGGGTGAGCGTGGGGGAGATGGTAGCGGGGGTGGATGAGACGTTCAGCACGTTCCTAAGAATCGCGCTGTGGTGCACCGCGGAGCACCCCACGCTGCGCCCCGACATGGAGCAGGTGGTGTCGGCACTGCGCGGCATCCGAGACCAGCTGGGCGCGGGGTCCACTGGTGCGGGCAGCAGCAGCAGAACGCAGGGGACCCCCAGTGGGCTCACCACGCCCTCGTCCTTCCACGGATCGATGCCTCCTCTTGACGCCAGTGCATTCAGCAGTCCCAGCGTCACGGAGCAGCAGAGTATGAGTGGCACACAGGAGTACACGTGGAGCAGCTATAGTGCCACACACGGGCCTGCTGCTCATCCCAGCTATCCCCATGCCACCGCTGCTGCTGGTGGTAAAGCGACGCCGACAGCCTACAGACAGGAACAAGCGCAGCAGCAGCAGGGTGCGGCACGAGGGGCGGGTGGGTTGGCTCCCCTGTGGGGGCCTGGGATTGTCACCAGAGTGCAACCCCCTCCATCCAGTGCCACCCAGGGGGAAGCAGCACGGGGGCGGGGGTACGCTGGTGGCTTGCCTGCGGCTGCTGGTGGAGTCACAGACGAGGAACAAGGGCACACTGAGACGATCACGGGGCCGCGTGCTCGGTAGTGTGCTCTGTAGCGTGCAGGCGTTTGGATTGGAATACGAATGGAGGGAGCTGCAAGATGGGGTAATAAACCGGGCGTACTTGCGGTTGGAGTGATGCCGTCTTGTCCTCCACTGCCTCACCCACCTGTACCTGGCAGTCAAACGCTTCTCCCATCCTCCATGCTCAACGTCCACTCGTGCCATCTGCTATCCCAGCCTCATCACCATCTCTTCAGCACTGGGTACTACCGTAATGTCCCACATAGATTACCCCCCAAATTGAACACCGACTGGGTATATGGTTGCACGATGATTTGTATCTCATGTTCCCCCAGCTCCATAACTCTGATTTCTTGTACCGTCAGCCCCCGGATAGTAGCGCCCCTGGGGGTATAAAAAAACACGGTTTTTTAGGGGTGCGCTTATAATCGAGGAAATTTATAAGCGCCGGCGTTTATAAAATGGCAAAAATGAAATGTATTGTTTTAACATGAAATTTAAGCTTTTTCAAAAGGGGATTCAATCCACATCTAGTACGTTCGTATCCATGTATGAAAAGTGCGTGAAATGGCCAACAAGGCGTGGAATCACGCCCATCATGCCTTGCTGGCCTGGCCAGATTCATCGAACATGAATCTGGCCCATGCTAGCGCACACGCAGTTTAGGTTGCGACTGCCCAATCAGGGTCGCATGCAGTGCCAGGAACGACTCTGTACAACCACGCAATTGGCAGCCTCGGCAAGATTCCACTCCACCGAGGCATTGACCTCACCACCTCAGCTCCTCTACAGGGGGATCTTGACAGTTTTCCCCCTTTCCCTGCAGAGGAACCCGGGCCGCGAAGTTGGAGGGGTCTCGGGCGAGGGTTTCAAACGAGGCTCATTCTCTTCGTTTTCTTCAGCTTTCTTGTTTTCCCTCGGCCTGCCTAGGCCATGGCGGGCCTTCCAGGCACTCACTTCCTATTTAGCCGTCGACCTGCTGTTGGCAACACTCGCGATTACTCTCAGTGGCAGAGTCGCCCAGCGCCTCCTGCTCCTCCAGCGCCTCCTGCTCCTCCTGCTCCTCCTGCACCTCCTGCTCCTCCAGCACCTCCTGCTCCTCCCGCTCCGCCTATCGTCGTCGTCAACGGTCAGCCCGTTCTGCAGCTCCTCCCTCGCGGTTACTCAGCTTTCGACGCCCACATCTCCGAGCCCGAGCGCAGCGGCGACGATGAACACGGCCCCGGTCTGTCGCCACGCTGGGGAGACGCGGAAGACTGCCCGTACGACGAATCCGCCACTGGTGCTGAAGACGATGTTGAGTGGTGGGCGGCCGACGGTCTTCCCGAGGACCTGCCTGTCCCTAGTTTCCCCCCGCCGAATAAGAAATGGCCCCACCCCTCCAAAAAGAATCGTGATGCCCGCCCCCCGTCCCCCAGGAGCAAGCCTTCAAAGCACAAGCGCAACTCCTACACTTCCCGGGAGAAGCTGCAGTGGATTGCAAAGTTGGAGTCCGGAGCTATGAGTGTGCGGAGAATGTCCCGCGACACTGGTATCTCCCAAAAGTCCCTGTCAGAGTGGAAGTCGCGGAAGGGTGACCTGGAAGGTGCGCATGGGGCTCGCAAGCGCCTTCACGGGCGTGGTCGGGCGTCGTGGTACCGTGACATGGAGATCGAGGTGTACTCACGTGTTCTTGCCCACCGGAAAAAGTCTCTCGCCGTGTCTGTCGGCCGACTGCAGAAGTGGTCACACGAGGTGATGAAGATCCTGCATCCTGATGTAAAGTGGGCTGGATCTCAGAGGTGGACTGAGCGTTTTCGACGGCGCTGGAACCTCACTACCCGAGCAAAGACCAGAATCAGCCAGAAGTTGTCGTCTGGTGAGTCGGTGTTTGTGCTGTCGCTCTCGTTTATGACTGCTTTCGACCTTCGAAATTCTAATTTTCTTCTTTTGTTTGTCTCTCCCACCCTTCCCTTGCAGAGTGTGAGACACAGGTGCAGAACTTCTGGAAGTTTGTGCGACACTCCCGCCGTCAGTACGGCATCGACAACCGCTGGATTATTAATGCCGATCAAACGCCACTCTGGCTCGAGATGCCAGTTGAACGCACGGTCGAGGAGGTGGGGATCCGCTCCGTGCCCATCTGCAGCAACGCGTGACGTTGATGCTCGCCTGCACCGCCAGCGGCGAGAAGCTCAAGCCTTGGGTGTTCTTTAAGCGCAAGACAATTCCCAAAGGGGGATTTCCCCTCCGGTAAGCCGAGCTGCTTGTGCAGTGACGGTGTCATTTACATGTGATTTTTTTTTATGTCAGATGCTAATCTGTCCGTACGCCTTGTTCGGATGTGCATATGTTGTGGTCGCCGCACATCCCAACGGTTGGATGGACGCTGACGGCATCCTCGCGTGGCTCGACGGGACGGTGAACCCGTATGTCAACCCCAGGTTCGGAGTACGCAGCAGGAAAGTGATGTTGGTTCTTGACTCCTATCGCGGGCACCTCACTGATGCTGTGAAGGCGAAATTCGGGGAGCTGAACATCGTCCCCGCCGTCATACCAGCTGGCTGCACCTAAAAGATCCAGCCTCTTGACGTCGCGGTGAACCGCTCATTCAAAGCAGTAGTCCGCCAACTGTACCAAGAGTGGTTCGAGAGCGAGGGGGTTGACTGCCTGACCGAAAGAGGTAAGATCAATCCCTACGTGTACGATGTGTCTGCTCTTGACTGTTTCCACCCTGTTTTGATTGCTGTAGTGTCTCCATGTGTGGCAGGCAACATCCGCAAGCCACCTCCAGAGCTGACGCTCAAGTGGAACTGCAAGGCCTGGAAGGCCGTGCCCAAGGAGATGATTCAGCGCTCGTTTCTCACTTGTGGCATCAGCAACGCCCTGGATGGGTCACAGGACAATCTCTGCATGCAACACCGGCAGGACGCCGTCAAGGGTGAAGTAGAACTTCACGACGAGATGGATTATGCTGCAACAACATAGAGGAGCCAGAGTCGGACGGGGAGGCCGACCAAGATGGCTCCGCCACTGTTGATGGTGATGCCTAGGATGCTAGGAAGAAAAGAATGCATAGGATGCTAGAGAAGGTCAGAGAATGTTGCGGTAAATTATCAGTAGGATTTAGTACCGTAGTAGAATTGGAAAAATATGTGAAAAATGTCGACTAGAAAAGGAGATAGGTACAAGTATGAAAACCTAGAAAAGCTGTACCCCATAGTGTCTACCCCACTACAGCCTATACAGGCTATATCATATATGTTTGACACATCCCCATAGGCAAAGTGGGGGAGAACAAGAGGTAACAAGACCAGTCAAGCAAAGCAAGACAAGCTCAGGGTGGATCACGACGTCACCACGCAGTCTGAGCACAAGCAAAGGGCCACAAGGCCAGTTCACATGCAGAGTTATATAAAGGAAAGCAAATAATACAGTGAACACAACCTAGTAAGTGTAAGCATGCAGGTATAAGTATATAGAGTACAATACAAGCAGAGTCAAGAAGTCAACAAGTGAGGCACAGTGGGTACAAGGCCTAACACAGTACAGAAACGCTAATGATCACAAGCCTGAAGTGCCTTGGTGAAAACATCAGCAGTGTTGGCCTGAGAGGCCACGTAGGCAAGACGAAGTTGACCGCGCTGCTGCAACTCTCGAGCAAGGAAGTAGCGCAGAGCAATGTGCTTCGTTCTGTGCTCCAGTCTGTGCTCCTGACACAAGGCCAGCATGGCCTTGTTGTCGACGTACAGAACTGGAGGAGAACGAGGTGCCTCTCCCAAGTCGGTCAGCAAGTAGGTGAGCCAGCATAACTCCTGTGCAGCCATGGCCCCAGCGTAGATCTCAGCCTCGCAACAGGAGCTGAGAACGGAAGACGAGCGGGTAGACCGTCACGAAGCAGAGCCGGAACCAAGGCTGAAGGTGTAACCCTGTGACGACCGCTGCGTAGCCAAGTCGTCAACCCAAGAAGCGTCTGCGTGACCAGTGAGGAGAACTCGAGCCCGTCCTCCAAGGACGAGCCCCATGCCCGACGTACTGCACAGGTAGCGCAACACCCTCTCCGCTGCATCCATGTGCTCTGGTCGGTGTCTCCGAGGAGCAACATAGCGTGCCAAGATGCTAAGAGGGTATGCCAGGTCAGGTCGAGTGCAGGTCATCAGGTACATGAGGCAGCCGACAAGCTCTGGGTACGGGCCACTCGGTTTACAGACTCATCCGAAGGCAGAGCTGAGAGCGAGTGGCGAGTAGATAGAGGAGTGGCCTGAGGCGAGGAGCATGTGAAGTTGAAGCGCTGAAGGACCTGCTGCACCATGTGTGACTGAGTTAAGGCAATGGTGCGGCGTGCTCTGTCCCGGGTGATCTGCAAGCCAAGATAGCTGCGCAGCTCACCCAGGTCTGTGCACGTGTGTCTCTTCTGCAGCTCCGACTTCACGTGGGCGAGTGCCTCAGTGTCAGAAGTAGCAAAGACCAAGTCGTCGATGTACACCAGGATGTAGAACGGCGGCAGAGTAGTGTCGGTGCGGAGAAACAGCGACGGGTCAGCATGTTAGAACGTGAGAGAATGAATGAGTGAACTAGAAAGCAGGTGGGTACAAGTAGCAAACCTAAAAGTGTTGTACCCTATAAGAACTACCCCACTACAGCCTAAACAACCTATAGCATATAAGTTTGACACACCCCCATAGGCAAAGTGGGGGAGAACAAGCGGTCACAAGACCAGTCAAGAAAGGCAAAGCAAGCTCAGGGTGGATCACAAAGTCACCACGCAGTCTGAGCACAAGCAAATGGCCACAAGGCCAGTTCACATGCAGAGTTATATAAAGGAGAACAAACAATACAGAGAACACAACCTAGCAAGTATAATCATGCAGGTATATGTATATAGGGTACAGTACAAGCAGAGTCAAGAAGTAAGCAAGTGAGGCACAGTAGGTACAAGACCTAACAAAGTACAGAAACGCTGATGATCACAAGGCTGAAGTGCCTTGGTGAAAACATCAGCAGTGTTGGCCTGAGAGGCCACGTAAGCAAGACGAAGCTGGCCACGCTGCTGCAGCTCTCGAGCAAGGAAGTGGCGCAGAGCAATGTGCTTCGTTCTGTGCTCCAGTCTGTGCTCCTGACACAAGGCCAGCATGGCCTTGTTGTCAACGTACAGAACTGGAGGAGAACGAGGCGCCTCTCCCAAGTCGGTCAGCAGGTAGGTAAGCCAGCGTAGCTCTTGTGCAGCCATGGCCCCATCGTAGATCTCAGCCTAACAACTGGAGCTGAGAACAGAAGAAGAGCGGGTAGAAGAGACAGAACTGGAGCCAAGGCTGAAGGTGTAACCCTGTGACGACCGCTGCGTAGCCAAGTCGTCAACCCAGGAGGCGTCGACGTGACCAGTGAGGACAACTCGAGCCCGTCCTCCAAGCACAGGCCCCATGCCCGATGTACTGCACAAGTATCGCAACACCCTCTTCGCAGAATCCCAGTGCACCTTTCGGTGCCTGCCGGGAGCCACGTAGCGAGCCAGAAGGCTGAGAGGGTATGCGAGGTCAGGTCGTGTGCCAGTCATCAGGTACATGAGGCAGCCCACAAGCTCTGGATACGGGCCACTCGGCTCTACGAACTCGTCCGAAGGTGGAGCTGAGAGCGAGTGACCGGTAGGCAGAGGAGTGGACTGTGGCGAGGAGTACGTGAAGCCGAAGCGTTGAAGGACCTGCTGCACCATGTGTGACTGAGTCAAGGTAATGGTGCGCTGTGCTCTGTCCCGGGTGATCCGCAAGCCAAGATAGCTTGTCAGCTCACCCAGGTCTGTGCACGTGTGTCTCTTCTGCAGCTCGGACATCACGTGGGCGAGTGCCTCAGTGTCAGCAGTAGCGAAGACGAGGTCGTCTACGTACACGAGAACGTAGAACGGCGGCAGAGTAGTGTTAGTGCGTAAAAACAGAGAAGGGTCAGAAGTGGAAGGAGCAAAACCAAGAGCAGCATGAGTCGTCCTGAGTGTGTCGTGCCACTCACGGGGTGCCTGGCGGAGACCGTAGACTTGCCGTCGGAGGCTCCACTGGGTACCTGCAGGAAACGACCCAGTGAAGCCAGGTGGGCGGCGCAGCCAGATCTCCTCGTGCAGGCTGCCCTGTAGGAATGCTGTGCTGAAGTCAAGCGAGTGGAGCTCGTAGTCAAACTGAGCAGCAACATGCAGCAGTACCCGAAGAGTGGTCATCTTCGGGGTTGGGGAGAAGGTCTGAACGTAGTCAACTCCCTGTCGCTGACTGAAGCCACGTGCAACATAACGCGCCTTGAAGGCAGGCGGAGAACCCGGCGGCCGCTTCACCCTGAAGATCCACATGCCACTGACGATGTTCGCCCCAGGTGGGGGAACCTCGTCTACGTAGGTGCCTGTGGACTTCCAAGAAGCCATCTCGGCGTCCATGGCTGCCTGCCACTGAGAGGAGTAGGGACACTCTATCGCCTCTGCGTAAGAGCGCGGGGTCGGGATGTCTGGTGCATCCGGGTCTCCCTCAGGGGCAAGCAGCATGGACACGAGATGAGGTACAGTAGCGGCAAAGCACTCAAACTCCTCTTGTCTGTCCTCAAGAACGTCCGTGCCAAGAGCACACTCACCCCCAGCGGACGGAGGACAGACAGACGCAGACGCAGACTCTGCAGCAAGACTAGTGGCGTAGTCTAGGCGACAGGCTGCAGCAAAGTCAACAAGCTCAGTAACAAGAGCAGACGTAGCAGTGGCCAGAAAGCGCGTGACAGCTGGACTAGCAGCACGGAGGGAGTCAGACGCAGGGTCCGGACCGGCAGGAAGAGAGGACGCAGGAGGAGACGGAGAAGGGAACGCTGTGGTGCAGTGGAAGGACGCAAAGTTATAGAGTGAGTGGCAGGGACAGGAGGAGGACGCGGACGCGAAACACGACCAGCGCGAATTGTACAGACCGGCAACACAGGACGAGACTCAGGCGAAACAGGACGCGACTCAGGCTCACGACGCTCCGTAAGACCTCTAGTCGGTCCAGAGTAAGGAGAAGGACCAGGCAGTGGAGATGCCGGCTGTAACTGCGACTGGGACTGGACAGGCGGTGGACTCAGGAAAGGTGGAGGAGGACGAGGAGAAGGCGGGGAACCAAGAACCTGCTGAAGGAGTGGAATGTAGTACGGCCGCGGTCGCGTAGCGCCTCCAGAAACAGCAGAGATAGAACCGGTACCCTCAGCCCCAGGGTCTCCAGTCCCAGCAGCACTCCCAGCAGCTCCAGCAGCTCCAGCACCAGCAGCACCTCCAGCAGCTCCAGCAGCTCCAGCACCAGCAGCACCTCCACTAGTACCTCCAGCAGCTCCAGCAGCTCCAGCACCAGCAGCACCTCCAGCAGCTCCAGCAGCGACAGTACCAGCAGCACCTCCAGCACCAGCAGTACCTCCAGCAGCACCTCTAGCAGCTCCATTAGCACCTCCAGCAGCTCCAGCAGCACCAGTACCAGCAGCACCTTGACAGCGCCGAGAGTACCACTCACGAAGCTGCTGCGGAGAGAGGGGCTCCTGCCGCGACGGGACACCTAGAGCACCTCCAGACTCAGCACGCATAGGCTCAGCACCCCCAGACGCAGTACCCTCAGGCTCCACACGCCCAGGCTCAGCACCCCCAGGCTCAGCACGCCCAGACTCAGCACCCTTAGACTCAGCACCTCCAGGCTCCACACGCTCAGGCTCAGCACCCCCAGTGCCCGCACCCGCAGGCTCAGCACCCCCAGCAGCACCTGAGTCGACAGCTACCTTGACCGGCTCGGCAGGGTCTACCTGGGACACACCTGAGGGGGCAGGACCCTGGGAGGGGAGGGGGTCTACCGGGGGAGTACCTGGTGCTAGAAAGAGCGGCGGGGGGGGGGGAGAGGCAGTGCGGTAGGGAAAGAGACGGTAGTAAGACACCGACTCGTCAAACGTGACGTCCTGAGAGGACAGAACACGACGCGAGGTGGGGTGGTAGAACTGCCACCTGGGTGCGTCAGGAGGGAAGCCAAGGAAGACAGAGGGAACGGCACGGGAGGACAGCTTGTCCGCTGAAGTATCGCGGACAAAAGCTCGAGATCCCCGGACACGGAACGCGGACGTATCGCCAACCTTCCCCGTCCACCTCAGAGTAGGTGTGGTCTCCGGCAAGGAGACACGAGGCTGAAGATTGATCTGATGCGCAGCGTACTGAACCGCGAACGGCCACAGAAAATGGGGAGCAGCCGCATGGATCATGGACGTACGAGCGACGTCCATGACCATGCCAATGCGGCGCTCAGCAATCCCATTTTGCTGTGGGGAGGCCGGAAGCGTGAACGTCTGGCGGATGCCCTCTGCACGACAGAAGGCCCTCAGGAGGTCGGAGGAAAACTCACCACCTCTGTCGGAGTGCAGACGCAGAACAGGGAGGTCCGAGCCAAAACTCTCGCTGAGCTGGTGACGAGCACCGCGGATCCAGTTGATCAACACGTCAGGGACCTCACCCTTGCTGCGCAAGGGGAAGACTGTGGTGTAACGCGAGTAGTCGTCAACGATCAGCAGGAAGTAACGCTCGTGCCCCTGTCCACGGACGCGGGCTGGGCCCCACACATCCATGTGAAGAGTCTGCAGAGGAGCCTCAGTCAGAGGGAACGCGGAGGAGTGAGGAGCGGCGCGCTGCCGGCCCTCGACACAGGGAACACAGGTAGGGACAGTGTTATAGTCACAATAGGCTTGAATGTGCCTAAAACGAAAGATAGAGAGCACAGACGGATTTCTGCACAGCGGCTTCAAACGTTGATAGCGTTCTGCTCACAGCTGCAAATGACTTGATTCAAATTTGATCTGGAGCGTCTTTACGTCGTCTACAATATGCAATTTAGATTTCACGATTTGATAAAGAATTGACGACACAGCATCGGTTTGAATGAACGGTACTATGGCAGCCACTATAGTCTTAGAACACAAGATAGGAAGAGTTACGAGTTGGGAATGACTCCCAGCTCCTACAAACCCCAAGAGCCGAGGTACAGTGATGTGGAACAGTGCCACATTGTCCCCAACCACGAAGGGTCTCCACCAAGAGAAATGTTACACTACACAAAGTAATGCAACTATTCTCACTATCTTGAACTTTACCCTTTTGGAGAGCTTCGAAATCACTTGATTCTTGAAACCAAGGCTCTGGTTCTTCAAGGAAAATTCTTCCTTGAGTTCTTGGAAGTCTGCTGCGCACACCTGCGACACGCCGAACGTTCCTTACACGACAAAATAGAAAACCGCACACGACACGCAAACGACGACGTGATACGCGACTAGCGATAACTCGCTATTGACTCGACACACACATTCAACATCATGCCTCATCATTCACACACTATTGTAAGCATGAAATATATATTATTTCATGCCCTCATACCATTCCATGCACACACGCATGCACGCACACGGACAACAAGCCGAATGCAAACCGTAGGGTTGCACCAACAGGCAGGCCCCGGAGGAAGGGGAGGGAGGGACCAGGGTAGACCCGAGACAAGGGTACGGGAGGCCATACCTCGAAGACGAGGCAGGGAGGGGTGACTAAGGCGGTGGTGCCAAAGGAGAGTCTCGTGTGACAGAGGACGACACGAGCAGGGGGCAGACGCAGGACTAGACGCAGCTACCTGACCAGACGTAGAGACCGGAGGAGGCGCAGTAGTCAGTGTGTACAGACTCGACCCTGGTTGACGGGTAAACATGGCCAGGTGGCGGCCCGTCCGAGAGCAAGTGCAGTGGGTCACACGCTGACCTCCAGGGGCGAACTGGTCAACCCACGCATCCTGGAGGTCAGCTCCAGTCACCAGGTTCGTAGAGAACGAGGGGAGGTGGAGCCCCGACAGCAAGCCCGACGGGGCCGCAGGACACGGTAGAACCGTGGAAGAGTGCGCAAGGACTGGGCCCCCAGAGGGGTCAGCCAGGGAGACTGCGACAGGCCGACTGAGTGGCATGAGTGTGGTGCTGTCTCTAAAGAAAGAGCGCGAAGCACCAGAGTCAAGTGTGAAAGTGTGAAAGGCCTCAGTAGGTGCAGTACCAAAGAGAGCAGACTCACCAGCACCTGGAGCAGCAGACGCACTAGCACCTAGAGCAGCAGCCGCAATGCCCGGGTCGGGCGGGACACTCAGGTAACAATCACCCTCAGCACTATCAGTCAAAGCATACATGGCAGCAAGGATAGCATCGAAATCAAGATCAAAGATAGGCACATTCTGCAGAAGCAGATCATGCCAGCAAGGGAGCTCAACAGCGTCAGGAAACTGGGCACGCCAGGCGTTAGTCAAGCGACCTAAGCTGCGCTGCGTAGTGTGTGGCAGCCCACACGCCTCCCCATGACGACTGCCGGTGCGAAGAACGTAAGTGCAGGGACCAGCACCCCCAGACCTCTCACGCCTAGTGTACCACTCACGAAGCTGCTAGGCCGACGGGGTCTCACGGGAGCGCGGCTGCTGCTGGCGCTGGCTACCACGAAAGCCTCCACGCTGCGCGGCTGCACCTCGACCAGCACCACCGCCGCTGCCACCTCCACCACCGCTGCCGCTGCCTCCACCACCGCTGCCGCTGCCTCCACCACCTCCGCCGCTGCCTCCACCACCTCCGCCGCTGCCGCCACCACCTCCACCGCCGCCACTGAAGCCCCTACTCCCGGTACCACCCCCATATCCACCGCCACCCCCTCCGCCTCCTCCACCTCCTCCACTACCTCCCCCGCCGCCCCCTCCACCACCCTTGCTCCCCTTGCGCTGTTGCGGCGTCTCCCACTAGGGGCAGACGCAGCTCCAACCTCCTCAGTGCCAACGAGGTCGACAGCAGCAGCAGAAGCAACAGAGGAGAGAAGGGGGACAGGGGAACACCCCTCAAAGAAAGGGGTGCGACGGTCGCCGCGAGAAGCACCTACAGCTAAGATACTCTTCTCAGCTGCAGCAAGGCGCTCCTCTAGCAGGTCGACAGTCAGCTCGGTGGGGCAAAGGGAGAGAAAGTGGTCCCTGACTGAAGAAAGGGAGTCAGGGAGGCGGGTGACTAGGTAGTAAAGGGTGATGTACATGGGGGGGGGGGGTTCTTGGCACAGAACTCAGTGGGAAGGGCAGCACGGTAGCGGGCGTCACTAGTGCGGAGGTGAGCAACTAGGTCAGCGACTGTGGCAAAGGCGGCAAGGTCAGGGAAAAGGTATGGCAGCATGAGGCTGCTGAGGGCAGCAAGGGCAGGGGAGGAGTAGCGCGCAACTACAGCGTCGTACAAGGACTGAGCAGTCTTGTACTGGCCAAAATGCGCGCGCTCAGCAGGCGGCAGGTGACTATGAACAGCAAGACGAGCAACAGCGTCACGAGTGGTCCACTGCGAGCGAACCGTACTGTCAGCAGTGACAGCAGGAGCAGTAGAAACACCAGACGTGTGATCGAAAAGGGATACCCCATCCCTAGAATCACACTGAAGAAAGAGCTGTAGGTCGTCAACCCACACGTCAAAGTCAACTGCACGTCCCTCAGCATCAAAGGTGAGAACAGTAGGCCTAGCCATAGCAGCAGTAGGAGCAGTAGCAGTAGTAGCAGCAGTAGCAGCAATAGCAGTAGTAGCGGGGGAACCTCGTCGACGTAGGTGCCTGTGGACTTCCAGGAAGCCATCTCTGCGTCCATGGCTGTCTGCCACTGAGAGGAGTAGGGACCCTCTATCGCCTCTGCGTAAGAGCGCGGGGTCGGGATGTCTGGTGCATCCGGGTCTCCCTCATGGGCAAGCAGCATGGACACGAGATGAGGTAAAGCAGCAGCAAAACATTGGAACTCCTCCTGCCTGTCCTCAAGGACGTCCGTGCAAAGAGCACACTCACCCCCGACGAACGGAGGACAGACAAACGCAGACTCAGCAAAAAGACTAGCAGCGTAGTCTAGACGACAGTGAGTAGCAAAGTCGACAAGCTCAGCAACTAAGGCAGACGCAGCAATGGACTCAAAGGAAGAGTCAGTGACAACAGTGGCCAGGAGACGCGTTACAGTAGGACTAGCAGCACGTAGGGAGTCAGACTCCGGGTCAGCAAGTGCAGGAAGAGAGGACTCAGGAGGAGATGGCAGAGGGACACGCTGCGGTGCAGTGGAAGGATGAAGAGCCATCTGGTGTGTACTAGGGACAGGAGGAGAACACTGACGCGAACCACGACGACCAGTGCGAGCAGCATGAACAGTCGACGCAGGACGAGACTCAGGCTCACGACGCTTCGTAAGACCTCCTGTCGGACCAGTGTAAGGAGAAGGAGCAGGCAGTGGGGAGGCCGGCTGTAACTGTGACTCGGACTGGACAGGCTGTGGACACTCTAAGGAAGGAGCAGGACCAGTAGAAGGCAGGAGACTAAGAACCTGCTCAAGGAGTGGAACGAAGTATGGCCGCGGCCGTGCAGCACCTCCAGAACCAGCAGGAACAACACCAGCACCCCCAGTGGCAACTCCAACTCCAGTAGCACCACCAGCTCAACCAGCACCTCCAGCAGCTCCAGTAGCGACAAATCCAGCACCCCCAGGAGCACCGGCACCAGCAGCACCTCCAGCTCCAGCACCTCCAGGAGCTCCATCTCCAGCAGGACCACCAGAAGCCCCAGCAGCACCAGCAGCGCCAAGGCCAGCACCTCCAGTAGCACCGGGTCCAGTAGTACCACCAGCTCCAGCACCTCCAGTAGCTCCAGCCCCAGCAGCACAACCAGGCCCAGCAGCTCCAGTACCTCCAGAACGAGCACCTCCGGGACCAGTGACTCCATAACCCCCAGCAGCTCCCGCAGCAGCAGGACCTCCAGCGCCCGTAGCACCACCAGCTCCAGCAGCACGGCTCCAGCGGCGAGCAAACCACTCGCGTAGCTGCTGTGGAGAGAGTGGCTCCCGCCGGGACGAAGCACCCGAAGGACCTCCAGGCACAGTACCTCCAGACTCCACACGCGCAGGCTCAGCACCCTCAGGCTCCGCACCCCCAGACTCAGCAACCCCAGGCTCAGCACCCCCAGACTCAGCACCCCCAAACTCAGCACCCCCAGGCTCCGCACGCTCAGGCTCAGCACCCCCAGACCCGGCACCCGCAGGCTCAGCACCCCTAGCAGCACCAGAGTCAACAGCTACCTCGACAGGCTCGACTGCGTCTACCTGGGACACACCTGAGGGGGCAGGACCCTGAGGGGGGAGGGGGTCTACCGGGGGAGGACCTGTCGCGAGGAAGAGCGGCGGGGGGGGGAGGGGGGCAGTGCGGAAGGGGAAGAGACAGTAGTAAGGAACCGAATCGTCGAACGTGACGTCTTGAGAGGACAGAACACGGCGCGAGGTGGGGTGGTAAAACCGCCAACCAGGCGCGTCAGAGGGGAAGCCAAGGAAGCCGCAGGGAACAGCACGGGAGGACAGCTTGTCCGCAGACAAGTCGCGGACGAAAGCTCGAGATCCCCAGACACGGAATGCAGATGCATCGCCAACCTTCCCCGTCCACCGCAGAGTAGGTGTGGTCTCCGGCACGGAGACCCGGGGCTGGAGGTTGATCTGATGCGCAGCGTACTGAACTGCAAGCGGCCACAGAAAATGGGGAGCAGCCGCATGGATCATGGACGTACGAGCGACGTCCATGACCATACCAATGCGGCGCTCAGCAATCCCATTTTGCTGTGGAGAGGCCGGAAGTGTGAACGTCTGGCGGATGCCCTCCGCACGACAGAAGGCCCGCAGAAGGTCGGAGGAAAACTCTCCACCTCTGTTGGAGTGCAGACGCATAACAGAAAGGTGCGAGTCAAAACTCTCGCTGAAATGACAACGAGCAGCGCGGATCCAGTCGATCAGCACCTCAGTGACCTCACCCTTGCGGCGCAAGGGGAAGACTGTGGTGTAACGTGAGTAGTCGTCAACGACCAGCAGAAAGTAACGCTCGTGACCCTGTCCACGGACGCGGGCGGGGCCCCACACGTCCATGTGAAGAGTCTGCAGGGGAGCCTCCGTCGGAGGGAACTCGGAGGAGTGAGGAGCGGGCGCATCCGCCCCTCGACGCAAGGAACGCAGGTAGGGGCAGGCCCCGGGGGGAGGGGAGGGAGAGACCGGGGAAGACCAGTGACAAGGACACGGGAGGCCATGCCTCGGAGACGAGGCAGGGAGGGGTGACCAAGGCGGTGGTGCCAGAGGAGAGTCTGGTGATAGAGGAGGCGACACAAGCAGGGGGCAGACTCAGGACCAGACCGGGACGCTGCAGCAAACATCTGACCCGACGCGGCTACCTGACCAGACTCAGCAACCGGAGGAGGCACGGTAGTCAGGGTGTATAGGCTCGACCCAAGCTGACGAGTGAACGTGGCCAAGTGCCGGCCCGTCCGAGTACACGAACAGTGGGTCACCCACTGACCTCCAGGAGTGAACTGGTCAACTCACGCATCCTGAAGGTCAGCTCCACTCACCAAGTTCGTGGAGAACGAGGGGAGGTGGAGGCCAGACAAAGAGCCAGACGGGACCGCTGGACACGGCAGAACCGTGGAGGAGTGTGCAAGGACCGGACCCCTAGAGGGGTCAGCCAGAGAGACTGCCACCGGCCGACTGAGCGGCGAGAGTGGGAAGGAGCGGGAAGCACCCGATTCAAGGGTGAAAGTGTGCAAGACCTGAACCGACGCGGTACCTGAGAGAGCAGCCTCACCAGCACCTGGAGCAGCAGACTCACCAGCACCTAGAGCAGTAGCCTCAATGCCCGGGTCGGGCGGAACACACAAGTAACAGTCACCCTCAGCACTAATAGACACGGCATTTATAGCAGCAAGGATAGCATCATAATCAAGATCAAAGATAGCAACCCCCGACTTAAGCAGATCACCCCAGCGAGGGATCTCAGTGGCGTCAGGAAACTGTGTACGCCAGGCGTCAGTCAGGCGGCCGAAACAGCGGATCGTGGAGTGCGGACCGCCGCACGTCTCTCCACTGCGGTCGCCGGTGTGGAGAACGTAAGCGCAGGGACCAGCACCCCCAGACCTCCCACGCCCAGCGTACCACTAACGAAGCTGCTGGGGCGACAGGGTCTCACGAGGGCGCTGCTGCTGCTGCTGGCGCTGGCCACCGCCAAAGCCTCCCCGCTGCACAGCGCCACCCCGACCAGCACCACAGCCGCCGCCACCCCCACCGCCTCCGCCGCCGCCGCCGCCGCCACCTCCACCCCCACTGCCGCTGCCTCCGCCGCCTCCACCTCCACCACCGCTACCGAAGCCCCCACTCCCGCCACCACCCCCACCTCCACCCCCACCCCCTCCACCGCCTTCACCGCCACCACCGCCGCCCCCGCCATCCCCTCCAGCACCCTTGCCCCCCTTGCTCCTGCCGCTGCGGCGCCTCCCACTAGGAGCAGACGCAGCTCCGACCGACTCGGTGCCAACGAGGTCAACAGCAGCAGCAGAGGCAACAGAGGGCAAAAGAGGGACAGGGGAGCACCCCTCAAAGAAAGGGGCACGAGGGTCACCACAAGAGGCTCCTACAACGACTATACTCTTCTCTGCTGCAAGGAGGCGCTCCTGGAGGAGGTCAACGGTGAGCGTGGTGGGGCAAAGGGAGAGGAAGTGGTCCCTGACCGAGCGAAGGGAGTCAGGGAGCCGGGTGACGAGGTAGTAGAGAGTGATGTACATAGGGGGGGGGTTGGCGGCGCAGAACTCGGCAAGAAGCGCAGCGCGGTAGTGGGTGTCACTAGTGCGGAGGTGCGTAGTGAGGTCAGCGACCGTGGCAAAAGCAGCTAGGTCAGGAAACAGGTACAGCAGCATGAGGCGGCGAAGGGCAGCAGTGGCAGGGGAGGAGTAGCGCGCAACAACAGCGTCGTACAGAATCTTAGCGGTCTTGTACTGGCTGAAGTGCGCGCGCTCAGCAGACAGCAGGTGACTACAGACAGCTAGACGAGCAGCAGCATCGCGTGTGGTCCACTGTGAGCGAACTGTACTGTCAGCATCGGCAGCAGGGGCAACAGCGATGCCGGACGTGTGGTCGAACAGTGAGACACCGTCCTTAGAGTCACTCTGCAGAAAAAGCTGCAGATCATCGACCCAGACCTCAAAATCGACCGCTCGACCCTCAGCATCGAAGGTAAGGACATTAGGGCTAGCCATGTCAGCAGGAGCAGCAGCAGTAGCCTAGCAGCAGTAGTAGCAGCAGGAACAGCGCTACTTGGCAGGGCGGCGCGGCTCGCAAGGGTGGCGCGGGTGCGGCGGTGCACTTACCAGGGTAGGGCCGCCAACGGCAGCGGTATGCAGGGCCGCAACAGCGGCAGTAGGCAGGGCCGCGACTGCGGCTGTAGGAAGGGCCGCAGCAGCTGCAGGCAGGGCCGCGACAGCGGCCGAGAAGGGCCGCGACAGCTTCATGCGGGGCCGCGACAGCAGGGCGGTAGGGCCGCGACGGCTCCAGGCAGGGCCGTTACGGC
Organism: Closterium sp. Naga37s-1; assembly: GCA_947471745.1. Taxonomy (NCBI): domain Eukaryota; kingdom Viridiplantae; phylum Streptophyta; class Zygnematophyceae; order Desmidiales; family Closteriaceae; genus Closterium; species Closterium sp. Naga37s-1. Next base: position 495,077 of record CANJKZ010000084.1, read on the forward strand.
AGGGAGGCAGGGCCGCGACGGCAGGACGGCAGGGCCGCGACGGATGGGCAGGGCTGCGACGGCGGAAGTCAGGGCCGCGACTGGAGGGCGGCGGAGCCGTGTCAGCAGGGCGGCAGGGCCGTGACAGGATCAAGCAGGGCCGCGACGGCAGGGGCCTCGACGGCAGGGGCCGCGATGGCAAGGGGCCACGACGGCAGGGGGGGGCGCGACAGCAGGGGCCGTGACGGCAGGGACCGCGACGGCAGGGGTCGCGACTGCAGGGGCCACGACAGCAGGGGCCGCGGCGGTAGGGGCCGCGACGGTAGGGGCCGCGACGGTAGGGGCCGCGACGGCAGGGGGGGGCGTGTCGGCAGGGGCCGCGACGGCTCTAGTCAGGGCCGCGACGGCAGGGCAGGCGCACGGGGCACAGGTAAGGCAGGCGCGAGGCGTGCGACAGGGCAAGGAGCGCGCTTCGGGCAGGGCAGAAAAAAAAAAATTAAGTGGTGGGCCCTAAAAAAAAACGGTCCCACTAGGGAACCCGCTCTATACCTGTCAAACTTATATATGCTATAGTCTGTTTAGGCTGTAGTGGGGTAGTCCTTAGAGGGTACAACACTTTTGTGTTTCCTACTTGTACCCATCTGCTTTCTAGTTCATCCCATTCTTCTCATTAATTCTCTCATGGTATAGAGAAGGTTCCCTAGTGGGACTGTTTCTTCCTAAGGGCCCACCACGTTTAAAGTTTTTTTTTCCTGCCCGAAGCGCGCTTCGCGCACTGCCCTGACCTACCCCTACGCGGCCCCTTAGCGGCCCCTTAGCGGCCCCTTAGCGGCCCCTTCGCGGCCCCCTATCGGCCCCTTCGCGGCCCCCTACGGCCCCTTCACGGCCCCTTGTCGGCCCCTTCGCGGCCCCCCCTAGCGGCCCCCTTCGCGGCCCCTTTGCGGCCCCTTAGCGGCCCCTTCGCGGCCCCCTATCGGCCCCTTATCGGCCCCTTCGTGGCCCCTCCCCTAGCGGCCCTTTAGCGGCCCCCTACGGCCCCTTCACGGCCCCTTATTGGCCCCTTCGCGGCCCCTTGACGGCCCCGTTTCGGACCCGTCACGGCCCCTCAGTGGCCCCTACTCGGCGTCGCCCCTGCTAGCGGCGTCGCCCCTGCTAGCGGCGTCGCCCCTGCCCGCGGCGTCGCCCCAGCCCACGGCGTCGCCCCAGCCCGCGGCGTCGCCCCAACCCACGGCGTCGCCCCAGCCCGCGGCGTCGCCCCTGCCCACGGCGTCGCCCCTGCTCGCGGCGTCGCCCCTGCTCGCGAAGTCGCCCCTGCCTGCGGCCTCTCCCCTGCTGAAGTGACCCCTGCTGCCGCAGCCCCTGCTGACGCGGCACCTGCAGACGCGGCCCCTCCCCTGCTGGCGCGACGCCTGCTGCTGCGGCCCCTGCTGTCAAGGCCCCGCCTCGCACCCGCTCCTGGTAAGCACCCGAGCCGCCCCGCCAAGCCGCGCCGCCCAGCCGAGCCGCGCCGCCCGGCCGAGCCGCGCCACCCAGCCGAGCTGCGTCGCCCAGCCGAGCCGCGCCGCCCAGCCGAGCCGCGCCGCTCAACAGAGCCGCGCCGCCCCCACCGAACCGCACTGCCCTACTGAGCAGCACTGCCCTGCTGCTATTGTTTCTACTGCTGCTACTGCTGCTACTGCTGCTACTGCTGCTACTGCTCCTACTGCTGCTATGGCTAGTCCGACTGTTCTCACCTTTGATGCTGAGGGACGTGCAGTTGATTTTTTACGTGTGGGTTGACGACCTACAGCTCTTTCTTCAGTGTGATTCTAGGGATGGGGTATCCCTCTTCGATCACACGTCAGGTGTTTCCACTGCTCCTGCTGCCACTGCTGACAGTACTGTTCGCTCGCAGTGGACCACTCGTGACGCTGTTGCTCGTCTTGCTGTTCGTAGTCACCTGCCGTCTGCTGAGCGCGCGCACTTTGGCCAGTACAAGACTGCTCAGTCTTTGTACGACGCTGTAGTTGCACGCTACTCCTCCCCTGCCACTGCTGCCCTCAGCCGCCTCATGCTGCCGTACCTTTTCCCTCACCTTGCTGCCTTTGCCACTGTAGCTGACCTAGTTGCTCACCTTCGCGCTAGTGACGCCCGCTACCGCGCTGCCCTTCCCACTGAGTTCTGTGCCAAGAACCCCCCCCCCCCATGTACATCACCCTTTACTACCTAGTCACCCGCCTCCCTGACTCCGTCTCTTCAGTCAGGGACCACTTTCTCTCCCTTTGCCCCACCGAGCTGATTGTCGACCTGCTAGAGGAGCGCCTTACTGCAACTGAGAAGAGTATCTTGGCTGTAGGTGCTTCTCGCGGCGATCGTCGCACCCCCTTCTTTGAGGGGTGTTCCCCTGTCCCCCTTCTCCCCTCTGTTTCTTCTGCTGCTGCTGTCGACCTCGTTGGCACTGAGGAGGTCGGCGCTGCGTCTGCCCCTAGTGGGAGACGCCGCACCAGCAAGGGCAAGGGGAGCAAGGGTGGTGGAGGGGGCGGCGGGGGAAGCGGTGGAGGAGGTGGAGGCGGCGGAGGAGGTGGCAGTGGAGGTGGGAGTGGTACCGGGAGTGGGGGCGTCAGTGGCGGCGGTGGAGGTCGTGGCGGCGGTGGCGGAGGAGGTGGAGGCAGCGGCAGCGGCGGAGGTGGTGCTGGTCGAGGTGCAGCCGCGCAGCGTGGAGGCTTTGGTGGCAGCCAGCGCCAGCAGCAGCAGCGCACCCGTGAGACCCCGTCGGTTCAGCAGCTTCGTGAGTGGTACGCTGAGCGTGGGAGGTCTGGGGGTGCAGGTCCCTGCACTTACGTTCTTCGCACCGGCACTCGTAGTGGGGAGGTGTGTGGGCTCCCACACACCACGCAGCGCTGCTTCGGTCGCTTGACTGACGCTTGGCGTACCCAGTTTCCTGACGCCGTTGAGCTTCCTCGTTGGCATGATCTGCTTCTGTAGAATGTGCCTATCTTTGATCTAGACTTTGATGCTATCCTTGCTACCATGTATGCTCTTGCTGATATTACTGAGGGTGACTGTTACCTGAGTGTCCCGCCCGACCCGGGCATTGCGGCTGCTGCTCTAGGTGCTAGTGCGTCTGCTGCTCCAGGTACTAGTGCGTCTGCTGCTCTAGGTGCTGGTGCGTTTGCTCTCTCTGGTACTGCACCTACTGAGTCCTTGCACACTTTCACACTTGACTCTGGTGCTTCGCGCTCTTTCTTTAGAGACAGCACCACGCTCACGTCGCTCAGTCGGCCTGTTGCGGTCTCCCTTGCTAACCCCTCTGGGGGCCCAGTCCTTGCACACTCCTCCACGGTTCTCCCGTGTCCTGCGGCCCCGTCGGGCTTGCTGTCGGGACTCCACCTCCCCTCGTTCTCTATGAACTTGGTGAGTGGAGCTGACCTCCAGGACGTGTGGGTTGACTAGTTCACCCCTGGAGGTCAGCGTGTGACCCACTGCACTTGCTCTCGGACGGGCCGCAACCTGGCCACGTTCACCCGTCGGCCAGGGTCGAGTCTGTACACACTGACTACTGCGCCTCCTCCGGTCCCTGCGTCTGGTCAGGTAGCTGCGTCCAATCAGGTGTTTGCTGCCGCGTCCAGGTCTAGTCTTGCGTCTGCCCACTGCTCGTGTCGTCCTCTGGCGCACGAGACTCTCTTTTGGCACCACCGCCTTGGTCACCCCTCCCTGCCTCGTCTTCGAGGTATGGCCTCCCGTGCTCTTGTCTCTGGACTCCCCAGGTCCCTCCCTCCCCTTCCTCCGGGGCCTGCCCCCACCTGTGTTCCTTGTGTCGAGGGCCGGCAGCGCGCCGCTCCTCACTCCTCCTCGTTCCCTCCGACTGAGGCCCCTCTGCAGACTCTTCACATGGACGTGTGGGGCCCAGCCCGCGTCCGTGGACAGGGTCACGAGCGCTGCATCCTGCTGGTGGTTGACGACTACTCGCGTTACACCTCAGTCTTCCCCTTGCGCAGCAAAGGTGAGGTCCCTGAGGTGTTGATCGACTGGATCCGCGGTGCTCGTCGCCAGGACAGTGAGAGTTTCGGCTCAGACCTTCCTGTTCTGCGTCTGCACTCAGACAGAGGCGGGGAGTTTTCCTCCGACCTCCTGAGAGCCTTCTGTCGTTCGGAGGGCATCCGCCAGACGTTCACGCTTCCGGCCTCCCCGCAGCAAAATGGGATTGCTGAGCGCCGCATTGGCATGGTCATGGACGTCGCTCGTATGTCCATGATCCATGCGGATGCTCCCCATTTTCTGTGGCCGTTCGCGGTTCAGTACGCTGCGCATCAGATCAACCTTCAGCCTCGTGTCTCCTTACCGGAGACCACACCTACTCTGAGGTGGACGGGGAAGGTTGGCGATGCGTCAGCGTTCCGTGTCTGGGGATCTCGAGCTTTTGTCCGCGATACTACAGCGGACAAGCTGTCCTCCCGTGCCGTTCCCTGTGTCTTCCTTGGCTTCCCTCCTTACGCACCCGGGTGGCAGTTCTACCACCCCACCTCGCGTCGTGTTCTGTCCTATCAGGACGTCACGTTTGACGAGTCGGTGTCGTACTACCGTCTCTTTCCCTACCGCACTGCCTCTCCCCCCCCCCCCGCTGCTCTTCCTCGCACCAGGTACTCCCCCGGTAGACCCCCTCCCCCCCCAGGGTCCTGCCCCCTCAGGTGTGTCTCAGGTAGACCCTGCCGAGCCGGTCGAGGCAGCTGTCGACTCAGGTGCTACTAGGGGTAATGAGCCTGTGGGTGCGGGGACTGGGGGTGCGGGGCCTGGGGGTGCTGAGCCTGAGAGTGTGGAGCCTGGGGGTGCTGAGTCTGGGGGTGCTGAGTTTGGGCGTGCTGAGCCTGGGGGTACTGCGCCTGGGAGTGTTGAGCCTACACATGCTGCGTCTGGAGGTGCTCTTGGTGTCCCGTTGCGGCGGGAGCCTCTCTCTCCTCAGCAGCTTCGTGAGTGGTACTCTCGGCGCTGTCGAGGTGCTGCTGGTGCTGGAGGTGCTGCTGGTGCTGGAGCTGCTGGAGGTGCTGCTGGTGCTGGAGCTGCTGGAGGAGCTGCTGGTGCTGGAGCTGCTGGAGGTACTGCTGGTGCTGGAGCTGCTGGAGGTGCTGCTGGTGCTGGAGCTGCTGGAGGTGCTGCTGGTGCTGGAGCTGCTGGAGGTGCTGCTGGTGCTGGAGCTGCTGGAGGTGCTGCTGGTGCTGGAGCTGCTGGAGGTGCTGCTCGTGCTGTAGCTGCTGGAGGTGCTGCTGGTGCTGGAGCTGCTGGAGGTGCTGCTGGTGCTGGAGCTGCTGGAGGTGCTGCTGGGACTGGAGACCCTGGGGCTGTGGGTACCGGTTCTGTCTCTGCTGTTTCTGGAGGCGCTGCGCGGCCGCGGCCGTACTACGTTCCACTTCTTCAGCAGGTTCTTGGCTCCCCGCCTTCTCCTGGTCCTCCTCCTCCTTTCCTGAGTCCACCACCTGTCCAGTCCCAGTCGCAGTAACAGCCAGCCTCCCCACTGCCTGGTCCTTCTCCTTACTCTGGACTGACTAGAGGTCTTACGGAGCGTCGTGAGCCTGAGTCGCGTCCTGTGTCGCCTGAGTCTCGTTCTGCGTCGCCTATCCGTTCTGTTCGCGCTAGTCGTGTTTCGCGTCCGCATCCTCCTGCTGTCCCTGGCACTCACTCTATGACTCTGCGTCCTTCCACTGCTCCACAGCGTGTCCCTCTGCCGTCTCCTCCTGCGTCCTCTCTTCCTGCCGGTCCGGACCCTGCGTCTGACTCCCTCCGTGCTGCTAGTCCAGCTATCACGCGTTTTCTGGCCACTGCTGTCACTGACCCTTTGTTTGAGTCCACTGCTGCGTCTGCTCTTGTTACTGAGCTCATTGACTTTGCTGCAGCCTGTCGCCTAGACTACGCCACTAGTCTTGTTGTTGAGTCTGCGTCTGCGTCTGTCTGTCCTCCGTCCGTCGGGGGTGAGTGTGCTCTCGGCACGGACGTTCTTGAGGACAGACAGGAGGAGTTTGAGTGCTTTGCCGCTTCTGTACCTCATCTCGTGTCCATGCTGATTGCCCCTGAGGGAGACCCGGATGCACCAGACATCCCGACCCCACGCTCTTACACCCCGGATAGAGGGTCCCTACTCCTCTCAGTGGCAGGCAGCCATGGACGCCGAGATGGCTTCCTGGAAGTCCACAGGCACCTACGTCGACGAGGTTCCCCCGCCTGGGGCGAACATCGTCAGTGGCATGTCTTCAAGGCGCGTTACGTTGCACGTGGCTTCAGTCAGCGACAGGGAGTTGACTTCTTCCAGACCTTCTCCCCTACCCCGAAGATGACCACTCTTCGGGTACCGCTGCACGAAGCTGCTCAGCGTGACTACGAGCTCCACTCGCTTGACTTCAGCACAGCCTTCCTACAGGGCAGCCTGCACGAGGAGATCTGGCTGCGCCGCCCACCTGGCTTCACTGGGTCGTTTCCAGCTGGTACCCAGTGGAGCCTCCGCCGGCCAGTCTACGGTCTCCGCCAGGCACCCCGTGAGTGGCACGACACACTCAGGACGACTCTTGCTTCTCTTGGTTTTGCTCCTTCCACTGCTGACCCTTCTCTGTTTCTACGCACTAACACTACTCTGCCGCCATTCTACGTTCTCGTGTACGTAGACGACCTCGTCTTTGCTACTGCTGACACTGAGGCACTTGCCCACGTGAAGTCCGAGCTGCAGAAGAGACACACGTGCACAGACCTGGGTGAGCTAACAAGCTATCTTGGCTTGCGGATCACCCGGGACAGAGCACAGCGCACCATTACCTTGACTCAGTCACACATGGTGCAGCAGGTCCTTCAGTGCTTCGGCTTCGCGTACTCCTCGCCACAGTCCACTCCTCTGCCTACAGGTCACTCGCTCTCAGCTCCACCTTCGGACGAGTCCGTAGAGCCGAGTGGCCCGTATCCAGAGCTTGTGGGCTGCCTCATGTACCTGATGACTTGCACTCGACCTGACCTCGCATACCCTCTCAGCCTTCTGGCTCGCTACGTGGCTCCCGGCAGGCACCGAAAGGTGCACTGGGATGCTGCGAAGAGGGTGTTGCGATACTTGTGCAGTACATTGGGCATGGGGCTCGTGCTTGGAGGACGGGCTCGAGTTGTCCTCACTGGTCACGCTGACGCCTCCTGGGTTGACGACTTGGCTACGCAGCGGTTGTCACAGGGTTACACCTTCAGTCTTGGCTCCGGTTCTGTCTCTTGGCGGTCTACCCGCTCTTCTTCTGTTCTCAGCTCCAGTTGTGAGGCTGAGATCTACGCTGGGGCTATGGCTGCACAGGAGCTCCGCTGACTCACCTACCTGCTGACCGACTTGGGAGAGGCGCCTCGTTCTCCTCCAGTTCTGTACGTCGACAACAAGGCCATGTTGGCTCTGCCGCCGTCGTCGTCGTCGTCTCTGCCGCCATTTGGCTCGGTCCTTCGCCAGGTTCTTAGTCTCCCGTCTTCTACTGGCCTTACTCCTAGCTTGCTGTGTCCACCGCCTCACCACTCGCAGCCACAGTTACAGCCAGACTCCCCACTGCCTGCTCCTTCTCCTTACGCTGAGCAGACAGACTCTCTTACTGAGTGTCGTGAGCCTGAGTCTCGTCCTGCCTTGCCTGTTCGCGCTGTTCGCTCTGGTCTTTGTGTTCCTCGTCCGCGTCCTCCTCCTGTCCCCGGCACTCATATTATGGCACTTCGACCTTCCTCTGTTCCACTGCGAGTTCCCCTGCCGCCTCCTCCTGCGTCCTCTCTTGCTGACAGTCTGGACCCTGATTCTGACTTAGTTCGTGCTGCCAGTTCTACTGTCACATGTCTTCTAGCCACTGTTGTCACTGACCCTTCGTTTGAGTTCTCTGCTGCGTCTGCCCTAGTTACTAAGCTTGTTGACTTTGCTGCCGCATGTCGTCTCGACTACGCCGCTAGTCTTGTTGCTGAGTCTGAGTTTGACTGTCCTCCGTCCATCGGGGGTGAGTGTGCTCTTGGCACGGACATCCTTGAGGACAAGCAAGAGTACTTTGAGTGTCTTGCAGTTGCTATACCTCATCTCGTGGCCATGCTGCTTGCACCTGAGGGAGACCCGGATGCACCGGACATCCCAACCCCGCGCTCTTACGCAGAGGCAATTACGGGTCCCTACTCCTCTTAGTGGCACACAGCCATGGACGCAGAGATGGCATCCCGGAAGTCCACAGGCACCTACGTTGACGCAGTTTCCCCTTTTGGGGCGAACATAGTCAATGGCATGTGGATTTTCAGGGTGAAGCGGCCGCCGGGTTCTCCGCCTGTCTTTAGGGCTCGTTACGTTGCACGAGGCTTTAGTCAGCGACAAGGAGTTGACTTCTTCCAGACCTTCTCCCCTACCCCGAAGATGACCACTCTTCGGGTGCTGCTGCACGTCGCTGCTCAGCGTGACTATGAGCTTCACTCTCTTGACTTTAGCACAGCTTTCATACAGGGCAGCTTGCACGAGGAGATCTTGCTGCACCGCCCACCTGGCTTCACTGGGTCGTTTCATGCAGGTACCCAGTGGAGCCTCCGGCGGCCAGTCTACGGTCTCCGCCAGGCGCCTCGCGAGTGGCACAACACATTGAGGACGACGCTTGTGGCTCTTGGGTTTGCTCCTTCGACTGCTGACCCATCGCTGTGTTATGTGATGCTATCATTTGCATTCACGTCTGTCTGCCTCCCATCATATGTTCGTGCGTTGCATGCGTGGTGTGTGCAAGAATCTGTGTTTGGCATGGTTTGGATTTTCTAAGTGTGTGTGAATGCTATTTGGCTTGGGCAGATATCTGAAGTGACTCCTCTGATCAAGAGCTTTCCGACGAACCAAGAATCGTTGCGATCGGAACAAGAACGAGAAATATATGATCGTTCGAAGATTTGATTGTGATGCGATGACTATGGGAATTTTTGGAGTGACTCAATATGGGGTATAGACTTTTGGGGTTGGGGAAATTCGTCACTCTACTGTAGATTGATGCTGAGTGGTTGGGAGAAGCCAAACCAGGTTGGCAAGTGTGGCCAAGTTGGGTGAGGTGGATGGCATGAGATGGGAAAGTGACAAATGTCAAAGTTGGGGTGCATATAGAGGGGGAATTGTGTGGTATGGGGTTTCCTTGGTTGGGAATGTTGTGTGATGCAATCATATGCATTCACGTCTGTCAGCCTCCCATCATGTGTTCGTGCGTTGCATGCGTGGTGTGAGCGTGTGCAAGAATTTGTGTTTTGTGCGGTTTTGGTTTTTCTGAGTGTGTGTGAATGTTATTTGGCTTGAGCAGATATCTGAAGTGACTCCTCTGCTCAAGAGCTTTCCGACGAACCAAGTATCGCTTCAATCGGAGCACGAACAAGAAAGTTACGAACGTTGGAAGTTCGTATGCTTTTGATATTTGGTTGTGGTGACTATGGGAAGTTGTGGTGTTGACTCCATAAGGAGTACAGACTCTTGGGGGTTGGGAAATTTGTCAACATCACTGTAGATGCTGCCAAGTGGTTGGGAGGTGCCAAACCAGGTTGGCAAGTGTGGCCAAGTTGGGTGAGGTGGATGGCATGAGTTGGGAAAGTGACAAATGTCAAAGTTGGGGTGCCTATAGAGAGGGGAATTGTGTGGTATGGGGTGTCCTTGGTTGGGGACTCCCTTGGGACCTTCTCTCTCGTCCTCCTCATCCCCTCCTACCTGGTTCAATTGCTACTCCAACTTTCTTGTGTGAACTTGTGAGATAATTGTTATTGAGTTACGTTTTCTATGGCAGCATACCCCCTAGTGCGCCGAAGTTCATAACTCGAGTTATACTCCATATTTTAATACTATTCAAATTGGGAAAGATACTACAACATACTCGAGTTTGAGAGAAATCTAATCGTGCGTTAATCGTCGACGACGTTTTGTGTGACGACGACATTTCTGTCCAGAATTATAGTTGACGATTTTAAGATATTTCGGCCCTTAATCTTCATAGACTCCGTCCTTAGTCTATAACAAGTGGTATCAGAGCTGATTAAGGACTTTGTGAAGATTGGACTGAAGTGTGAAGACCCTCCTAGACCCACCATGGCCTGTGGGCATGCCTAAGTGGAGTTCTGGAGGTTGCATGTGACTTCCGCTAAGGGGAAACTCTGCCGAAATTTCGTTGGCGCCGACACTTGTGGAAATTGAGTGGGACTTCGGTGTGGACAGCAAGGGGGGAGCTGGAACCTGTGCTTGGGAGCAGAGGAAATGAGTCAAGGGAGTGGAGATGCAGCTGAGAAGAGGAATGAGCCGCCACCATCCAAGATCGAGACATTGGATGGCTCCAACTATGAGGAATGGAGCGGGCGGATGCGGAGTGCATTTAAGCGCTACAAGCTGCTGAAACTTGTGATGGGAGAAGAGAAGATGCCGGAAGAAGGCGACGCCCGCGATCAGTGGATTGAGAAAAGCGCGGTGCTGTACGACCTAATCCTTCAATCGGTCAACAACGACATGTTCCAACACATCAAGGATTTGGTGGAGTTGGATGATTCCGGACCAAAAGCGTGGAAGCTACTGCGCGACGTGATTCAGCCCAACACGCTGCCGATGGTGATTGTGTTGGAGAAGGAGCTGGCTGCCCTCTCCATGCAACCGGGCGATGATGTGAAGCCGGTCCTTGACAAGATCAAGGACACCTATGCAAGGATGGCAGCGGCGGGCAGCAATGTGTCGCAGATGCAGCAGTGCACCAAGATTATCTCGGTGCTCGACAACTCATGGGACAACCTCATCCCCACCCTCAACACTCAGCAGGACCAGTGGACACCTGAGTGGCTACGGCAGCAGATTCTGCAGGAGGACTTCCGCAGGCGCCACACGGGTGGTGGTGCTGCCAACAAAACTGCTGAGGGGTATGGAGCTGCAGGAGGCAGCAGAGGAAGAGGGGAAGGGAGAGGCCGAGGCCGTGGGAGAGGCTTTGGCAGAGGGAGAGGCCGAGGTGACTACAATGAGGGGCATGGGAGCTCTGGTGGCAGGGGGAGCACCCGAATGGAGGGTGCATTCTGGTACTGCAAGAAGGCTGGACACCCTTGGTTCAAGTGTTTCAGCCGGCCTGAGGGATGGGCGCCCCCAGGCATGAAGCCACCAAGTGGTGAACGTGCACGAGGTGGCGCTGTGCAAGGTTCAGGTGCACAAGGTGATGGTGCACAAGGTAAAGCCAACCCTGGGATGTTCCTCATGGTTGAGGATGTGAAAGGGAGTGAGGGTGATGTGGGCTCAGTTGGGAAGATTGTGATGCACCCCCTCACTCACTGGGTGATAGATTCAGGTTGCACAAGTCACATGACCCCACGGGCAGATTTGCTTGACGAGGTAAAGCCCCCTGGGAAGATCAAGTTTGTGGCTGCCGCTTCAGGTGCTTTGCTCCCTGTGATTGGTGTTGGGAATGCTAAGGTAATGGGAGCCAATGGGGGCCTTGTGGGGCTGGGGAATGTACTGCTGGTTGAAGGTTTGTCCGCTAACCTCCTCTCTGTGCGCCGGCTGCAGAAAAGCAAGGCCAAAGTGACCTTCGGCCCAACCAGCTGCCGTGCAAAGCTTGGGAAATTGCTGCTGTGGGATTTGGAGGAGAAGAGCAGCTGCATCAATGACCTATGGCAGCTGCCCATCATCCCTTGGAATGGGAAACCACCAGCAACGGCAGCGGCAGCAGCAACGGCTAAAACAACTGCGGGAGGAGAGGAGACTGCACCAACCGATGGGGCCCTAGATGCAGTCAAGAAGGTGCAGCAGTCACAGCAGCCACATGGTGAGGTGCTTGCTGGTGTGGATGCAACCGCTGCATGGGCAAAGGCTTCATCTGGGAATGGTGATGCCGATTGGGAGACGTGGCACGAGAGGTTGTGTCACATCAACATTCCTATGCTGCAGAAGTTAGTGAAGGATGGGAGCTTGAAGGGGTTGGAGGTGAAGGGGGCAGCAAAGGAGATTGGGAGCTGCCCTACATGCCTTGAGACCAAGTTCACAAAGTTTCCCTTCAGCAGCGGCACGGGACCAGCTAAGGCCCCGCTCGCACTTGTGCACATGGATGTGGTGGGCCCTACGAGGGCCCCTTCTCTCTCGGGCAGCCGCTACTTCTTAACCATTGTGGACGACCACACGCGTGCCGTGTGGGTGTACCCTCTCAAGACTAAGGGGGAAGTGGCAGCGGCTGTTCTTAAGGAGTGGATGCCGAGAGCTCAAAGGGAGAGCGGACACAAGGTGAAGGTGATCCGCACCGACAATGGGGGAGAGTTCATTGGTGCTGATTTTGAGTCGGTGCTGAAGAAGAAGGGGATCCAGCATCAGCTCACAGTGCCCTACAACCCTCAGCAGAACGGCGTGGCTGAGCGGTTCAACCGGACCCTGCAAGAAGGTGCTCGCACTCTCCTTGGGCGTGCAGGGCTGCCGGATCCGTTTTGGGTGACTGCACTGCGGCAGGTCGCCCTTGTGAAGAACAGGGTGTTGGCGACTGTGGGGGACAAGCAGTGGGTCCCCTACACCAAGTGGTATGGGAGTGCACCAGCAGTCAACATGCTGAGAGCCTACGGCTGCATGGTGGTGTTTCATGTGCCTAAGGAGAAGAGGGGAAAGTTGGAGGCTAGTGGGAGATGGGGAGTACACTTGGGGCTTGCTAAGGATCATAAGGGCTGGTTGATATGGGACTTGACCAGCCAGCAGCTGACTGTGTCAAGGGATGTGAAGTTCCTTGAATCCTTGTACTGCAAGGAGTGGAAGCAGCAGCAGCAGAAGCTTCCTACTACACCGCTGATCATTGAGGCCGATGAGGTGCAGCGGCCTTCGAGGCAAGTGCAGGTCACTGTCTCAGATGAGGAGATTTCCGGGGTGACTGAGGATGGGGGAGAACCTGAGGTGGAGGAGCAGCAGCAGCAGCAAGATGCTCCACAAGGTGCCGCACGTCCGGCTGACCGTCCTAGGAGGGATGTGCGCCCTCCTAACCGGCTGACCTATCCGAGCTTTGGCAAGCCAAAGGTGGTACGGGCTGGGAGTGTGGCTGAGCAGTGTTATGAGGAAGAGATAGCACACTGCTACTGGGCAGCCGTCCCTGAGCCCAAGACGCTAGCTGAGGCCTTGAGTGGGCCCGATGCTGAGAAGTGGAAGCAGAGTGTGAAGGAGGAGTATGACTCTCTGCTGGAGAATGAAACGTGGGAGCTGTGTGAGCTGCCTCCTGGGAAGAAGGCCATTTCTTCCAAGCTGATCTTCAGGCACAAGTACGGACCTGATGGGGAGCTGACCCGCTACAAGTCAAGGCTTGTGGCAAAGGGGTTTCAGCAGACAAAGGGGAAGGACTTTGATGAGATCTTTGCTCCTGTGGGGAAAGGGACTACACTAAGGGTGATGTTGGGAATGGCTGCAAACCGTGGATGGAGGATCAAGCAGATGGACATCACAACTGCTTTCCTCAATGGGATCATCCTAGAGGAGCTGTACATGCTGCAGCCTGAGGGGTTGGATGATGGGAGCGGCAGGGTGTGCAGGCTCAAGAAGGCCATCTATGGCCTTAAGCAGGCTCCTCGCGCATGGTACCACAAGTTGGAGGAGACACTGCTGGCTGGGGGTTTCAAGAAAAGTGAGTGTGATCACAGCTTGTTCCTGCTGCAAGAGAAGGAGCAGTTTCTCATGCTCCTGGTGTATGTGGACGACATCCTGCTCTTCTCTAAGTCGTCTGCAATGATTGAGCGTGTGGAGGAGATGCTGGAGATGCAGTTTAAGTGCTCCAAGATGGGAGATGTGAAGTACTATTTGGGCATGCATATGGAGAGGGACCTTGACAAGGGAGTGTTGAGGTTGCAGCAGAGAAAGTATTGTGAGGGGCTGGCTGAGAAGTATGGGCTGCAAGATGGAGGAAAGCCAGCCACCCCACTGCCTTCGGGGTTCACTGTGGAGCCCTGTGCTGATGAGGAGGTGGTGGGTGAGAGTGACAGGAAGCTGTTTCATTCCATGGTGGGGGCACTCAATTATGCGGCTAACCACACGCGGCCTGACATTGCCTTTGCTACATCCAGGCTTGCAAGTGTGGTCTCACGCCCCAGTCATGAGCAGCTAGAAGCGGCCAAGAGGTTGGTCCGCTATGTGAGTGCTACAGCATCTATGGGTTTGGAGTACAGTGCTGTGCGACAGAGGCTGCAGAGGGGTGCAGCTGATTTGAGCAAGGGGGAGATGCTCTTGACTTGCTACACCGATGCTAACTTCAACTCTGTGAAGGCGGATGGCACCAGCATTGGAGGCTATGTGTGCCTGTTTGGAGGTGGTGCAGTGAGCTGGCATAGCAAGAAGCAGAACGAGGTGGGGCTGTCCTCGTGTGAGACAGAGTACATGGCCCTGCATCATGGGGCTAAGGAGGTGGTATGGCTGAGGCGTTTGTTGGAGGAGATCGGAGTGTGCCAGAAGGAGCCAACTGTGATTTTCTGTGACAACGAGTCGGCTGTGAAGCTTGCTAAGAACACTTGCCTTCATGGGCTGACGAAGCACATCAGGCCTAAGTGGCATTGGGTGAGGAGGCTCCTGGACAAGGAGGTGCAGCTGGAGATTGTGAAGACCCATCAGCAGGCGGCTGACATTCTCACCAAGCGCCTGGCTGAATCTGAGCATTGGAAGGGCATGAAGCTTGCTGGGATGAGTGTGCATTGAGGGTGCATGCTTGAGCTATGACGTGGGATGATGGTTGGCAGCCACAGGGGGAGTTTGTTGTGTGATGCAATCATATGCATTCACGTCTGTCAGCCTCCCATCATGTGTTCGTGCGTTGCATGCGTGGTGTGAGCGTATGCAGGAATTTGTGTTTTGTGCGGTTTTGGTTTTTCTGAGTGTGTGTGAATGTTATTTGGCTTGAGCAGATATCTGAAGTGACTCCTCTGCTCAAGAGCTTTCCGACGAACCAAGTATCGCTTCAATCGGAGCACGAACAAGAAGTTACGAACGTTGGAAGTTCGTATGCTTTTGATATTTGGTTGTGGTGACTATGGGAAGTTGTGGTGTTGACTCCATAAGGAGTACAGACTCTTGGGGGTTGGGAAATTTGTCAACATCACTGTAGATGCTGCCAAGTGGTTGGGAGGTGCCAAACCAGGTTGGCAAGTGTGGCCAAGTTGGGTGAGGTGGATGGCATGAGTTGGGAAAGTGACAAATGTCAAAGTTGGGGTGCCTATAGAGAGGGGAATTGTGTGGTATGGGGTGTCCTTGGTTGGGGACTCCCTTGGGACCTTCCCTCTCGTCCTCCTCATCCCCTCCTACCTGGTTCAATTGCTACTCCAACTTTCTTGTGTGAACTTGTGAGATAATTGTTATTGAGTTACGTTTTCTATGGCAGCATACCCCCTAGTGCGCCGAAGTTCATAACTCGAGTTATACTCATATTTTGATACTATTCAAATTAGGAAAGATAGCCACGGTCAAGGGCTACAACATACTCGAGTTTGAGAGAATTCTAACAGTGGACCTTCCGTCGACGACGTTTCTTGTGACGACGACTTTTCTGTCCAGAATTGTAGTTGACGATTTTGAGATATTTCAGCCCCTAATCTTCATAGACTCCGTCCTTAGTCTCTAACAGGGAACTCTCTTGGGACCTTCTCTCTCATCCTCCTCATCCCCTTCTACCTGGTTCTTGCTACTCTAATTCTCTACTGTGTGAACTTGTGAGATAATTGTGATTCAGTTACGTTTTCTATGGCAGCATACCCGCTAGTGCGCCGAAATTCATAACTCGAGTTATACTTCATAGTTCGATACAATTCAAATTGGGAACGATAGCCACTGTCAAGGGCTACAACATACTCGAGTTTGAAAGAATTATAACAGTGCCTTGTTTGTCGATGACGTTTCTTGTGACGACGACATTTCTGTCCAGAATGATAGTTGACGATTTTGAGATATTTCGACCCTTCATCTTCATAGACTCCGTCCTTAGTCTCTAACACGCTGTTTCTGCGCACCAACACTTCGCTGCTGCCGTTCTACATCCTAGTGTACGTCGACGACTTGGTTTTTGCCACTGCTGACACTGAGGCACTGACCCTTGTGAAGTCGGAGCTGTAGAAGAGACACAACTGCACTGACTTGGGTGAGCTGCGCAGATATCTTGGCTTGCAGATCACCCGGGACAGAGCACGGCGCACCATCACCGTGACTCAGTCACACATTATGCACCAGTTCCTTCAGCGCTTCGGCTTCCGGTACTCCTCGCCACAGTCCACTCCTCTGCCTACCGGTCACTCGCTCTCAGCTCCACCTTCGAACGATTTCGTAGAGCCGAGTGGCTTGTATCTAGAGCTTGTGGGCTGCCTCATGTACCTGATGACATGCACTCGACCTTACATTGCCTACCCTCTTAGCATCCTGGCATGCTACGTTGCACCCGAGAGACATCGACCAGAGCAGTGGGAGGCCGCTAAGAGTGTGTTGCGCAACTTGTGCAGTACATCTGGCATGGGGCTCGTGCTTGGAGGACGGGGTCCAGTTGTCCTCACTGGACATGCAGACTCGTCTTGGGCTGACGAATTGGCTACGTAGCGGTCGTCACAAGGTTACACTTTCAGCCTTGTCTCCGGCTCTGTTTCTTGGCGGTCTACCAGCTAGTCTCTATTCTCAGTTCCAGTTGTGAGGCTGAGATCTACGCAGGGGCCATGGCTGTACAGGAGTTACACTGGCTCACCTACCTGCTGACCGACTTGGGAGAGCGGCCTCGTTCTCATCCAGTTCTGTACGTAGATAACAAGGCCATGATTGCCTTGTGTCAGGAGCACAGACCGGAGCACAGGACAAAGCACATCGCTCTGCGTTACTTCCTTGCTCGAGAGTTGCTGTAGCGTGGTCAGCTTCGTCTTTTTTACATGGCCACTCGGGCCAAAACTGCTGATATATTCAGCAAGGCACTTCGGCCTGGTGATCATCAGCGTTTGTGTACTGTTTTAGGCATTGTGCCTACTTTGCATCACTTACTCACTGCGTGACTTGCTTGTAGTATGATCTATATATATACACCTGCATGCTTACACTTGCTAGGTTATGATCACTGTACTGTTTGTTCTCTTTTATGTAACTCTGCATGTGAACTGGCCTTGTGGCCATTTGCTTGTGCTCGGAATGTGTGGTGACTTCATGATCCACCCTGAGCTTGCTTTGCTTTTCTTCACTCGTCTTGTGACCACTTGTTCTCCCCCACTTTGCCTATGGGGGTGTGTCAAAATGTTATAATTCTTATATTGTGTAGGCTGTAGTGGGGTAGCCCATAAGGGGTACAACCTAATTAGGGTTATTAGTTGTACCAACTTTCTGCTCAATCCATTCATTCTCGTTCACTTCCTTGACATTCTTTTCTTGTCGTTGCACTACAAACCCACCACCTTATTCGAGCCAATCTACAAGCGAAGTCGGCGTGCCTCTTTGTCGGCTTCGGTGGCCGCGATATACTCCGACTCGGTCGAAGAGAGCGTCACGCACGCAGTTGATGCATCGTTAACGGGAATGGGTGACGACGTGTTAGGGTGTCGGGAACGTGGGAATGGTGGGAGTCTCACCGTGAAAGGGATGAACCACCCATAAAACCCATAGCGACGGGTAGCTTTAGCGAAACTCTGAAATCTTCACTATGTTGCTGCGATTCAAAGTTGATCGCCCCTAGGATCACCTCGGGAAGGTTCGCAGAGAATGTGTGGTGGTAGTGGTGGGCCCTTGACCTCCGATCAGAGTGAATGCAAATGACTGAGATAATTAAAACATGCAAATACAATCGTATAAATAAGAGTACACGGGAAAACGAAACGACCTAGACTAGCCATGTACTCTAAAGGGTACATTCCCTTATCGCAGCGAAAACCAACCGTGCGACTCCAGACGGTTACGAACTACTCGGGCAGAATTCATGGTAAGTTACAAAGCTGTAAGAATAGACGAAGGAAAGTGCAACAAGAAAGATATGTGAGACCTAAACCTAACCCTATGAGATATGAATATAACACCTAGACTAACCTAAACAACACATATAAATTATATGTTGACACATTGCCATGGTCTAGGTGACGGTACCGTAGTCCTGTGGAAAGCAACACAAATTTCAGGGTTGGTCTCAAGGACACACACAGTCTGAGAGCAAGCAAGGGTCGGATGACCAGTCAGCAAGAACAAGAACTCAAAGTCACCACATACTCCGAGAGCAAGCAAGGGGGCACAAGGCCAGTCCACATGCAATTATATAGCAAATATAAGGAGATGCAAGAGTACAAGACAGGCAGGACAAAGCATCTCTATGCAAGCAAGTGAGGACGGGCAGACACAAGGCCAAGCTGGGTGCACAAACGCTAGTGGTCACAAGGCGGCAACACCTTGGTGAAGATATATGCCGTGTTGGCCTCATAGACCATGCGTCGTACGAGTACCTGGCCATGCTGCTACAACTCGCGCAGAAAGAAGTAATGAAGCTGGATGTGCTTCGCCTTCCCAACCAGTCGGGGCTCCTCACACAACAGGACAACAGACCTGTTGTCGGCGAACAAGATTGGGGGAGAGCGAGGCCGCTCACTAAGGTCGGCGAGAAGGAAAGACACCCAGGGAAGCTCCTGAGCGGCCATGGCCACAGCGTACACCTCTGCCTCACAGCTGGAACCGGAGACAGACGACGCCCGAGTCGATCGCCACGAATCAGCACCTGTCCCGAGGCTAATGGAGTACCCCTGTGTAGACCGATGCGTCTCCGCGTCGTCGTCCCACGACGAGTCCGAGTAACATGTAAGTGTAACTGGCTGCTTTCCTCCAAGGACAAGTCCCATGCCTGATGTACTCTCGACATACTTCGCCACCCTCTTAGCAGCGTACCAATGGGACGGTCGGTGCCTCCCAGGCGCAACAAAGCGTGCAAGGACGCTAAGAGGGTAAGCTAGGTCTGGGCAAGTACAGGTCATCGAGTACATGAGATAACCCACCAGCTCAGGATATGGACTGCTGGACTCAAATGACTCGTCCGGAGGTGGAGCCGTGAGCCCATGATCCAGAGCAAGAGGGGTGAGCTGCACCTTGGAGAACGGGAAGCAAAACCGCATGAGGAACTGCTCGATTAAATGCGACTGAGTCAGCGTAATGGTGCGAGCTGCCCTGTCTCTGGTGATCTGCAGGCCAAGGTAGCGCTGCAGCTCACCAAGGTCAGTGCAAGTGTGTCTCCTCTACAGTTCCTCCTTCACGGAAGCCAGCGCGCGTCGGTCGGGAGTGGCGAATGCCAGGTTGTCCACGTAGACCAGGACAAAGAACAGGGTCGAGCCACGGCGGATGAACAGTGACGGGTCGGTAGATGACGGAAAGGAGTCAAGCGCTGCAAGAGTCGTACGTAGCGTGTCGTGCCACTCGCGAGGAGCCTGGTGCAGGCTGTAGACTAGTCGACGCAGCTGCCACTGGGTCCCAGGAGGGAAAGTGCCAATGAAGTCAGGCTGACGACGCAGCCAGATCTTCTCGTGCAGGCTCCCTTGAAGGATTGCGGTGGAGAAATCCAAGGAGTGGAACTCGTAGTCGCGCAGTGCTGCAATATGCAGCAACACCCGAAGAGTGGTCATCTTCGGGATGGGAGCGAAGGTCTGGAAGAAGTCTACCCCCTCTCGCTGACTGAAGCCTCTCGCCACGTAACGCACCTTGAATTACGGTGGTGCTCCAGGCGGCCGCTTCACCTTGTAGAGCCACATGCCACTGACAATGTTCGCCCCAGATGGCGGGACGGCATCGACGTAGGTGCCTGTGGACCTATAAGATGCCATCTCTGCCTCCTCAGCTGCTATCCAGTACGAAGCCCAGGGTCCCGAGACCGCCTCAGCGTGAGTGCGAGGGGTCGGGATGTCAAGGGCGTCTGGATCCCCCTCAGGGGCAAGCAGCATGGCGCAGAGATGAGGAACATCGGCCGCAAGGAAACCACGATCGAACTGCCTGTCTTCCAGGACCTCAAGGGGAAAGACACGAGCACCCCAAAAGGACAGAGAATGAGCAGGGCCACTCACCAGGTGAGCGGCGTAGTCGAGGCGCTGGGAAGAGGCAAAGCCAGCAATAGTGGTAACAAGATCTGAGACAGACGACAGTGGTGCAGTCGGGTGAGTGACCAATGCGGACAAAACACGGGAGACAACAGGATGGGAGGCACAGAGGTAGTCAGACAACGGGTCATGAAGCACAGTGAGGGACAACTCAGGAGGCTGTAGAAGGACCGGAGGAGATGGAACACGAGAGCGGAGAACGAGGTGAAACGGGGCGTCTGCACGGTAACGAGACTGACGGGGCTCTGAAGACACAGCACGATTGAGGGGAGAACGACGAGTCTGTCAATGGGAGTTGTTGTTGGCCTTGTCCTCGCTTGGGCGGAGCCGACCTCGAGGTCAGGTGTGAGGAGTGCAGCCGACCTGCAACAGTGGGCGAGCTGGTCGATGGGCCTGGTCGACCTGCACAAGGGCCACTCCAAGGGCGCCGACTTTGGGAGGGCGCCAACTTCGGCTGGTCGACCAGGGAGGTCGACCAGTGGGGGGGGCGTCGACTTGGGTAATGCCGATCATGGGTACCGAGTGGGTGCTGACAGGTGCACTTGTCGACCTCGAGTTGGTCGACCGGGTGGGTTGTCGACCTGGAGTTGGTCGACCAGGGGAGTGGTTGATCTGGTGTGGTCGACATGTGGTGGTCGTCGACCTGGTCGGTCGACGGGCCTGGGGTGACACACCTGGTCGACATGGTTGCCTGGTTGACCAGGTTACCCGGACGACGAGGTCTGCGAGGTTTGCGACTGCCGTCTAGGTAGATTGGCAATGTCGACCTGCAGTTCAGTGGCACGTGGTCAACAGGACTCCTCAGGTGCAACCGTCGACATGTGGTCGACTTGGCACCTGCGCAATGTGCGTGGTGGTGCATGTCGTTGCCATCACCTTGCACCTGCGAAGTAGGTGCGCGCACATGAGCACGTGTGGTGACTTGTGGTGGCCTGTTGTTGGTGTGCTGGCACGCCAGCCTTGCAGGTTGCCCGAGGACGCCTGAGGTCGACCTGCTGGCAAGTCGACTTCGTGCTGAGCTGGTGGTCGACTTGTATGCTAGGCTTCTGATGTAGTCTATCTAGCCAATCTAGTTACTACCATTGTTCTCAACTTTTGCTAGTGTAACTCTTGCGGTTTTTCCCTGTGAACGCACAAGTGCTAGAGAACGACGAAGTGAACAAACGCAGAGATCCCTCCTACCCCGTGCCTAGCCCGCAGTCTAGCTCGCGTTGACATGGGAGGGCGGCATCGACGTGGGAGTCAATGCCGGTGGTGACCAAGTCCGTAGGTAGGTTGTCGACCTGGAGTTGGTCAACCAAGGGAGTGGTAGATCTAGTGTGGTCGACATGTGGTGGTCGTCGACCTGGTCTGTCGACGGGCCTGGGGTGACACACCTGGTCGACATGGTTGCCTGGTTGACCAGGTTACCCGGACGACGAGGTCTGCGAGGTTCGCGACTGTCGCCCAGGTAGATTGGCAATGTCGACCTGTAGTTTGGTGGCACGTGGTCAACAGGACTCCTCAGGTGCAACCGTCGACATGTGGTCAACTTGGCGCCTGTGCAATTTGCGTGGCGGTGCATGTCGTTACCGTCACCTTACACCTTACACCCTGCTCGACCAGCTTCTCCTCGACCGGTGAACAACGAGGGCGGCATTGACGTGGGAGTCAATGCCGGTGGTGACCAAGTCGGCAGGTGGGTTGTCGACCTGGAGTTGGTCGACCAGGGGAGTGGTCGATCTGGTGTGGTCGACATGTGGTGGTCGTCGACCTGGTCGGTCGACGGGCCTGGGGTGACACACCTGGTCGACATGGTTGCCTGGTTGACCAGGTTACCCGGACGACGAGGTCTGCGAGGTTCGCGACTGTAGCCCAGGTAGATGGGCAATGACGACCTGCAGTTCGGTGGCACGTGGTCAACAAGACTCCTCAGGTGCAACCGTCGACATGTGGTCGACTTGGCACCTGCGCAATGTGTGTGGCGGTGCATGTCGTTACCGTCACCTTGCACCTGCGAAGTAGGTGCGCGCACATGAGCACGTGTGGTGACTTTTGGTGGCCTGTTTTTGGTGTGCTGGCACGCCAGCCTTGCAGGTCGCCTGAGGACGCCTGAGGTTGACCAGCTGGCAAGTCGACTTCATGCTGAGCTGGTGGTCGACTTGTATGCTAGGCTTCTGATGTAGTCTATCTAGCCAATCTAGTTACTACCATTGTTCTCAACTTTTGCTAGTCTAACTCTTGCGGTTTTGCCCTATGAACGCACAAGTGCTAGAGAACGACTAAGTGAACGAACGCAGAGATCCCTCCTACCCCGTGCCTAGCCCGCAGTCAAGCTCCCGTTGATAGATTTGTCTCCGCATGGTGCAGTGAGCGTGGAAGGCACACGACTTACCCCTTCAGTCAGGTCTAGGGTTTAGGGTTTGTAGGTCGGCAGCTATGCGGAAGTCACTATGGTAGGCGCCGTAGGTGATGCAGGAGTGGTGGACACCCTGGAGGCACGACTGGAGGACGTGAGGAGACGCCATGAGGCCAACGAGTACGGGCCAAACCTACCGCTGGCGGTCATCAAGGTAGGCATCCGCTCGGTGTGGGTGGACGAACACCCTGCTCTAGCTTCTCCTCGACCGGTGAACAACGAGGGCGACATCGACGTGGGAGTCAATGCCGGTGGTGACCAAGTCGGCAGCAATGCGGGAGGAACGTCGAGGCAGCGAGGTGTGATACACGCAAATGAAGTCGGCAGCGTTCAGGCGCGAGGGATGCGGTCATCAACGGCTGCAAGCTCCTCGCAAGGCGACATCGTAGGTCGACAAAGCAGTTTGTCGCCGATGTCGGGGACCCACGTGACAGTGGGCGGAATTGCACCAAGCTACGGTTACTTCAAGTTTACGCCGGACAGGATCTCGGTCACCCCCTTGCTTGTTGGTCGACCTGATATCCTCACCTGGAAGGAAGCCATCGAGCCCCAGTTGGAGATGGCCGGGCTGATCGGCTTCGCCAGGGGCACTGTGGCGACGCCGGAGGAACACTACCCCAACTTGCGTGCAGAGTTTCGCGCCATGCAGTTGCTGACCTTCACGGTCATCTTGCGGTGCTGCTTGCCAGGTGTGCAGATCGCCTTGAAGTTGTGCATGTTATAATACTGACCGAATGAATGATTGAATTAGCAAGCAGGTGGGTACAAGTAGCAAACCTAAAAGTGTTGTACCCTATATGAACTACCCCACTACAGCCTAGATAGACTATAGCATATAAGTTTGACACACCCCCATAGGCAAAGTGGGGGAAAACAAGAGGTCACAAGACCAGTCAAGTAAGGCAAAGCAAGCTCAGGGTGGATCACAAAGTCACCACGCAGTCTGAGCACAAGCAAATGGCCACAAGGCCACTTCATATGCAGAGTTATATGAAGGAGAACAAACAATACAGTGAACACAACCTAGCAAGTGTAAGCATGCAGGTATATGTATAGAGAGTACAGTACAAGCAGAGTCAAGAAGTAAGCAAGTGAGGCACAGTAGGTACAAGGCCTAGAACAGTACAGAAACGCTGATGATCACAAGGCTGAAGTGCCTTGGTGAAAACATCAGCAGTGTTGGCCTGAGAGGCCACGTAAGCAAGACGAAGCTGGCCACGCTACTGCAACTCTCAAGAAAGGAGGACGCGCAGAGCAATGTGCTTCGTTCTGTGCTCCAGTCTATGCTCCTGACACAAGGCAAGCATGGCCTTGTTGTCGACGTACAGAACTGGAGGAGAACGAGGCGCCTCTCCGAGGTCAGTCAGCAGGTAGGTGAGCCAGCGTAACTCCTGTGCAGCCATGGCCCCAGCGTAGATCTCAGCCTCACAACTGGAGCTGAGAACAGAAGAAGAGCGGGTAGACCGCCAAGAGACAGAACCGGAGCCAAGACTGAAGGTGTAACCCTGTGACGACCGCTGCGTAGCCAAGTCGTCAACCCAGGAAGCGTCTGCGTGAACAGTGAGCACAACTCGAGCCCGTCCTCCAAGCACGAGCCCCATGCCCGACGTACTGCACAAGTAGCGCAACACCCTCTTCGCAGCATCCCAGTGCACCTTTCGGTGCCTACCGCCACATAGCGAGCCAGAAGGCTGAGAGGGTATGCGAGGTCAGGTCGTGTGCAAATCATCAGGTACATGAGGCAGCCCACAAGCTCTGGATACGGGCCACTCGGCTCTACGGACTCGTCCAAAGGTGGAGCTGAGAGCGAGTGATCGGCAGGCAGAGGAGTGGACTGTGGCGAGGAGTACGTGAAGCCGAGGTGCTGTAGGACCTGCTGCACCATGTGTGACTGAGTCAAGGTAATGGTGCGCTGTGCTCTGTCCCGGGTGATCTGCAAGCCAAGATAGCCTGTTAGTTCACCCAGGTCTGTGTACGTGTGTCTCTTCTGCAGCTCGGACTTCACGTGGGCGAGTGCCTCAGTGTCAGCAGTAGCAAAGACCAAGTCGCCTACATACACGAGAACATAGAATGGCGGCAGAGCGGTGTCAGTACGTAAAAACAGCGACGGGTCAGAAGTGGAAGGAGAGAAACCAAGAGCAGTAACAGTCGTCCTCAGTGTGTTGTGCCACTCACGGGGTGCCTGGCGAAGACCGTAGACTGGCCGCCGGAGGCCCCACTGGGTACCAGAAGGAAACGGCCCAATGAAGCCAGGTGGGCGGCGTAGCCAGATCTCCTCGTGCAGGCTGCCTTGTAGGAAGGCTGTGCTGAAGTCAAGCGAGTGGAGCTCGTAGTCACGCTGAGCGGTGACGTGCAGCAGTACCCGAAGAGTGGTCATCTTCGGGGTAGGGGAGAAGGTCTGGAAGAAGTCAACTCCCTGTCGCTGACTGAAGCCACGTGCAACGTAACGCGCCTTGAAGACAGGCGGAGAACCCGGCGGCCGCTTCACCCTGAAGATCCACATGCCACTGACGATGTTTGCCCCAGGCGGGGGAACCTCGTCGACGTAGGTGCCTGTGGACTTCCAGGAAGCCATCTCGGCATCCATGGCTGCCTGCCACTGAGAGGAGTAGGGACCCTCTATCGCCTCTGCGTAAGAGCGCGGGTCGGGATGTCTGGTGCATCCGGGTCTCCCTCAGGGGCAAGCAGCATGGACACAAGATGAGGTACAGCAGCAGCAAAGCACTCAAACTCCTCCTGTCTGTCCTCAAGAACGTCCATGCCAAGAGCAGACTCACCCCCGATGGACGGAGGACAGACAGACGCAGACGCAGACTCAGCAACAAGACTAGTGGCGAAGTCTAGGCGTCAGGCTGTAGCAAAGTCAACAAGCTCAGCAACGAGAGCAGACGCAGCAGTGGACTCAAACAAAGGGCCAGTGACAGCAGTGGCCAGAAAGCGCGTGACACTAGGACTAGCAGCACGAAGGGAGTCAGACTCCGGGTCCGGACCGTCAGGAAGAGAGGACGCAGGAGGAGACGGCAGAGGGACACGCCGTGGAGCAGTGAAAGGACGCAGTGTCATAGAGTGAGTGCCAGGGACAGGAGGAGGACGCGGACGCGAAACACGACGACCAGCACGAACGGTGTGGACAGGCGACTCAGAACGAGACTCAGGCGACACAGGACGAGACTCAGGCTCACGACGCTCCGTAAGACCTCTAGTCGGTCCAGAGTAAGGAGAAGGACCAGGCAGTGGAGAGGTCGGCTGTAACTGTGACTGTGACTGGACAGGCGGTAGACTCAGTAAAGGAGAAGTAGGACCAGGAGAAGGCGGGAGACCAAGAACCTGCTGAAGGAGCGGAACGTAGTATGGCCGCGGCTGCGCAGCGGCTCCAGAAACAGCAGAGACAGCACCAGTACTCTCAGCTCCAGGGTCGCCACCAGAGACAACTCCCTCAGCACCACCAGCTCCAGTACCTCCAGCAGCTCCAGCACCAGAAGCACCTCCGGTAGCAACAGCTCCAGCACCTGCAGCTCCAACTCCTGCAGCACCACTAGCCCCAGCAGCTCCAGTACCTCCAGTACGAGCACCTCCAGGACCAGCTGCTCCAGCACCTTCAGCAGCTCCAACACCAGCAGGACCTCCAACAGCATCAGTACCTCCAGCAACACCTCCAGCAACTCCAGCACCAGCAGCACCTCCAGCAGCTCCAGAAGCACCTCCTGCAGCTCCAACACCAGCAGCACCTCCAGCAGCTCCAGCAGCACCTCCAGCTCCAGCAGCACCAGCAGCACCTCGACAGCGCCGAGCGTACCACTCACGAAGCTGCTGCAGAGAGAGGGGCTCCCGCCGCGACGGGACACCCGGAGGACCTCCAGACGGAGCACGCTCAGGCTCAGCACCCCCAGGCTCAGCACCCCCAGACTCAGCACCCGCAGGCTCAGCACCCCCAGGCTCCACACTCTCAGGCTCAGCACCCCCAGGCTCCGCACCCTCAGACACAAAAACCCCAGGCTCAGCACCCCCAGTCCCCGCACCCGCAGGCTCAGCACCCCTAGCAGCACCTGAGTAGACAACTACCTCGACCGGCTCGGCAAGGTCTACCTGGGACACACCTGAGGGGGCAGGACCCTGAGGGAGGAGGGGGTCTACCGGAGGAGCACCTGGTGCTAGGAAGAGTGGCGGGGGGAGGAGAGAGGCAGTGCGGTAGGGAAAGAGACGGTAGTAAGACACCGACTCGTCAAACGTGACGTCCTGAGAGGACAAAACACGACGCGAGGTGGGGTGGTAGAACTGCCACCCGGGTGCGTCAGGGGGGAAGCCAAGGAAGACGCAGGGAACGGCACGGGAGGACAGCTTGTCCGCTGAAGTATCGCGGACAAAAGCTTGAGATCCCCAGACACGGAACACAGACGCATCGCCAACCTTCCCCGTCCACCGCAGAGTAGGTGTGGTCTCCGACAAGGAGACACGAGGCTGAAAGTTGAGCTGATGCGCAGCGTACTGAACCACGAACGACCACAAAAAATGGGGAGCAGTCGCATGGATCATGGACGTACGAGCGACGTCCATGACCATACCAATGCGGCGCTCAGCAATCCCATTTTGCTGTGGAGAGGCCGGAAGCGTGAACGTCTGGCGGATGCCCTCCGCATGACAGAAGGCCCTCAGAAGGTCGGAGGAAAACTTACCACCTCTGTCTGAGTGCAGATGCAGGACAGGAAGGTCCGAGCCGAAACGCTCGCTGAGCTGGCGACGGGCAACGCGGATCCAGTCGATCAACACCTCAGTGACCTCACCCTTGCTGCGTAGGGGGGAGACTGTTGTGTAACGCGAGTAGTCGTCAACGACCAGCAGGAAGTAACGCTCGTGACCCTGTCCACGGACGCGGGCTGGGCCCCACACGTCCATGTGAAGAGTCTGCAGGGGAGCCTCCGTCGGAGGGAACGTGGAGGAGTGAGGAGCGGCGCACTGCCGGCCCTCGACACACGGAACACAGGTAGGGGCAGGCCCCGGAGGAAGGGGAGGGAGGGACCGGGGGAGACCCGAGACAAGGGAACGGGAGGCCATACCTCGAAGACGAGGCAGGGAGGGAGGCGCGGCTTGGTTCCTGGTGGCGCGGCGCGGCAGCAGGCGGCGCGGCGCAGCAGGGCAGCGCAGGAGCTTACCAGGGGCGGGTGCAGGGCAGGGCCGCAGCCGGGGCGGCAGTAGGGCAGGGCCGCGACAGGGCGGCTGCAGGGCAGAGGCCGCGACGGGCGGCGAAGGCAGGGCCGCGACTGGGGCGGCAGCAAGGCAGGGCCGCGACAGGGGGCGGCTGCAGGGCAGGGGCCGCGACGGGCGGCGAAGGCAGGGCCGCGACAGTGGGCGGCTGCAGGGCGGGGCAGGGCAGGGGCCGCGACGGGCGGCGAAGGCAGGGCTGCGACTTGGGGCGGCAGCAGGGCAGGGGCCGCGACAGGGCGGCTGCAGGGCAGAGGCCGCGTCGGGCGGCGAACGGGCCGACGACGGGCGGCAAAGGGGCCGGGATGGGCCGGCGACGGGCCGGGACGGGCGGGGACGGGCCAGCGACGGGCGGCACGGGACCGCAGTGGGCGGCTAAGGCAAGGCCGCGATGCGTGGCGACGGGCCAGCGACGGGCAGCTACGGGCCGGGACGGGCCGGCTGAGGCAGGGCCGCGACGGGCCAGCTAAGGAAGGGCGCGCGACGGCGCAGGTAAGGCAGGCGCGAGGCGCGCTTCGGGTAGGGCAGGAAAAAAATGTTCGTGGTGGGCCCTAAAAACGTTCCCACGAGGGAACCTGCTCAGAATACCATGTTAGAATATTGACCGAATGGATGACTGAATTAGCAAGCATGTGGGTACAAGTAGCAAACCTAAAAGTGTTGTACCCCATATGAACTACCCCACTACAGCCTAGATAGACTATAGCATATAAGTTTGATAGTGCAAGGAGTACCTCGACGCCGGCCACCAGGCATGTCACTTCATTGAGTCGACGTACCAGGTCACCGACACCCTGTACATCGGCCAGCTTGAGGAGAAGCTGTCGCACATACGAATGGGCGAAGAGGAGAGGGCGACCGACTATTGCAACCGGGCTCGGCGAATTCTCGCCACTATGAGGATGGCCGGTGTGCAGTACTCCACTGCATCGTACCTCACGCGCGTTATCAAAGGGCTCACGAGCAGCTACAACCTGCTGAAATGACTGTTGTTGGCGCCGAGTGCTAGGGCGACACTAAACGAGGATTCTCTTACCTCGTACATCTTGCAGGATGAGGCGATGCAGGAAGCTGAGCGGCCCTCAGAGCCCCTTGCATAGGTGAACTACGTCACCCCGGTGAAGCAAGGAGGTCGATCGGGGCAGCACGGGCAGTATGTCAGCGTTGGTAGCAGTGGCTAGAAGCCGACCAAGAACGCCGACAAGAAGAAGTCGGCCAAGGATAGCGGTCGTGGAGGAGGAAGTCGACGTCGGGAGTGTTGGCTGTGCGGCGACCCCGACCACCTCTCCTTCGAGTGCCCCGACCGCAGTGACTCCGACGACGACGACGCCAAGGGAGGCCGCGGGAGGTCTGGCAGACGTCGTCCCCATCGAGTCAGAAACCAGCCGCGCAAGGAGAAGCAGTCGACCAGGTCGTCGACCTCGGCGAAGGACGCCGACTCCTCTGCTGGCGGCAAAGGGCGAGACGACAAGGAGGCGTCGTGCTCACTGGTCGGCGTCGTGGAGCCGACCGTCTCGCTGGCGCCGGAGGCCGGCGAGGATTTCCAGGCGATGGCGGTAGCCGTGCAGGCAAACCCGGCGGTAGTTCTTCTCGATAGTGGTTGCTCCCACCACTTGATGGGGACAAAGGAGGTCTTCGTCGACCTACAGCCGAGCGGCGACGTCAAGCACGTGTGCAGTTTCAATGGGGCGCTGCAGGACATCCAGGGCCGCGGCATTATCGCTCTGGAAGGGGAGGCCGGGAGGCAGGTGCTCATCCCCGACGTGCTCTATGTCCCAGGTGTGTGAGCGAACGTGCTTTCGGCTGGTGAGTTGAAGGAGAACGGCGTGAAGCTGCAGGAGGACGGCGACGGGATGTTGCTCGTCTCGGCGGCGGGAGACATCCTCGGTCGGGCGTCCTACACTGGGCGAGTCCTCTGCACCGACCTGCGTCCCTGCTCGGCGAAGTCGACAACGCCCACGACGGAGGTCATGGCCCTGCGGGCGATCGTCTCGGTGATGAAGTCGACGCCGGACAGGCTGCATGCGAGGCTAGCACACGTCGACATGAACACCATTCGGAGCTCGGCAAAGCACGAGGTCGCCACTGGGTTGGACCTCAAGTCGGCGACTGGCGCCGACTTGCCGTGCGTCTCGTGCGTCGGCGGGAAGCTGGCGTGGCACACCTTCCCTTACCAGGGCTCCGACGCCGATGACGTGCTGGCTGTCGTGCACGTCGACCTGTGCGGGCCATTCCGGGAGGTTGGTGAGCCTGCTGCTGAGGACGTCGAGGATGTCCCCTCTCCCTTCCCCTCCTCTGCCCCCCATGCCCCTCCCCTTGTGGCCGACCTGCGTGGGCTGACTCCTTTATCGGCCTCCGGCAATGAGGGGAGAAGTGGGGCGTCGCCTGTGGCGCCGGCCAAGAGCATCGCCGATGGCCAACATGACGTCTAGCAAGTCAACGTGACAGTGAATTTGACGCCGCGTGAGGAGGAGCAGTCCGAGGAAGTGCAGCCGACGGTGGTGAAGTCGGCAAAGGAGGCAGGAACAAGGCAGCAGCTGACAGGGTAGCAGGCAGCATCCAAGCCGACCAAGAAGCAGTCCGCAACCAGGCAGTCGGCAGAGGAGCCGACCACAGGGGAGAAGTCGGCAGGAAAGCCAGCTGAGGTGCAGCTGAACGATGAGGGCAGTGAAGCTGGTGACGATCGAGGGGACGCCGAGGAGTCCATCGACAATGAATTGGTGGAGGTCCAGCGTGGAGCACGGCAGTCAGGCCGAATTCAAAGGCCGCCCGACTTCTACGTACCTGCTGCCTTCACCACGGTGTATGACGAGGTCGATGACGACCTGCAGTACGACAACGCCGAGGAGGACGAAGACTTTCCGGAGCTCGACCCTGACATGCACGCCGACCCCGAGCACCGTTGGGACATCTCGACGATGACGGTGAAGGAGGCGTTGGCGAGCTGGAAGCGCAAGGCGGTGAAGGCCGCCATGGAGGAGGAGATCCGCAGCCTCGTCGGCATGGGGACGTGGGAGCTGGTCGAACGCCCGCTAGGAGTGAACATAATGAAGAACTGGTGGGTGCTGACGACGAAGTACCACATCGACGACACCGTCGAGCAAGAGAAGGCAAGGCTGGTCGTGAAGGGCTTCACACAGGTGTATGCGCCGACTACGACAAGACGTATGCGCCGGTGAGCAGCTGCGTCACTCTGGGGATCTTCCTCAGCATCGTCTCCATCCTCAACCTCAACCTGATGCAGCTCGACATGAAGAACGCCTTCCTACAGAGTAAGCTCGACCGGGTGCTGTACATGTACCAGCCGGACTACTTCAACGACGGGACCGGCCGAGTGTGCAAGCTGCTGAAGAGCCTCTACGGCCTGAAGCAGTCGCCATTGTTGTGGTACAGGGCTCTCGACGGTGTGCTGCTGGGCGCTGGATGGAAGAAGAGCCAGGTCGACACGGCGCTCTACTTCAAAGTCGGCAATGACAAGGTTTTGCTGTTCTGACTGGAGTGCGCAGTGGCGTGAGGACAGTGTAGTCGAAAGAAACAGCTGAACGCTCCAGAGTCTAGGGTGAAGGAAAGCTGTACAGACTGTGAGGTCGCACCCGAGACAGAAACGAAGGCTGGTACTAGACTAGTGGTAGCTGCAGCTCCCACATAAAGACCATCAGAGGCGCCTGGACAGGAAACTACACACGCACCAAGGCTGGAAACACAGGTCTCTACTCGTTGGAAAAGGTCCTAGACCAGGTTTGGTGAGACTCATCTGGTGCAGCTGTGCGCTGGCGAAGACGCGAGGGCCAGTGTGGTGTAATAGCGTGAGGACCAAAATGCTCACGGTGGAGGTTGTCGAGGCGACGGTAGCAGCGGGACGCAGACTGGTTAGGACTCCAGCAGGTGGTGCTAGCACCGGGGCCAGTCAAGATTCGGTACCCGCAGGGACTGACATCGCGCCCACTACTGATTCTGTATTACTGGCTGAGCCGCTGCTACAGCCGGTACTCGTAGGACCCTCAAGTCCCCACTACCGGGAGTGCTGTAGCTGCTGACGCTGCGGCTGACCCTGCTGCTGCTGCAGAACTCTAGCACGCGCCATGGTAGACACTAGAGACGTCCGAGTGCGGTGGGGAGCGGCTAGGAACGATTGTTGGCTACAGCCTATGCTGCTGCTAGTTCTTCTGGGGGCAGCCTATGCTCCTACTGGTTCTGGCAGGTCTAGAGTGGTGGGGAGCGGTTCTGGGCGGCTCTATGCGGTTCTGGGCGGTTTTACGCTGTTGTGGGCGGTGGTGGGCGGTTCTGGGCGGGCCTGGGCGGTTATGAGCGCTTCTGGGCGGTTATGGGCGGTTCCGGACGGTTCTTGGTGGTCTTGGACGGTTATGGGCGGTTCTGGGCGATTATGGGCGTTCTGGGTGGTCTTGGGCGGTTATGGGCGGTTATGGGCGGTTATGGGCGGTTCTGGGCGGTTCTGGGAGGTTCTGGGCGGTTATGGGCGGTTCTGGACGGTTCCGGGCGGTCCTAGGCGGTTCTGGGCGGTTTTGGGCGGTCTTGGGCGGAAAGGGTCTCGAAACTACCCTCCACAAGGGCCTACACCAAGAGAAATGCTACACTACACAAAGTAATGTAACTATTCTCACTATTTTGAAGTTTACCCTTTTGGATAGCATCGAAAACACTTGAATCTTGAAACCAAGGCTCTAGTTCTTCAAGATAAATTCTTCCTTGAGTTCTCGGAAGTCTGCTGCGCACACCTGCGACACGCCGAACGTTCCACACACGACAAAATAGAAAAACCGCACACGACACGCAAACGACGACTTGACACGCGACTAGCGATAACTCGCTATTGATTCGACACACACATTCAAAATCATGCCTCATCATTCACACACTATTGTAAGCATGAAATATATATTATTTCATGCCCTCATACCATTCCGTGCACACATGCATGCACGCACACGAACAACAAGCCGAATGCAAACCGTAGGGTTGCACCAACAAACTCCCCCTCGGATTGTTAGCCTTAGGAACTTGCTCTCTCAGTTCAGAGCCATCCCAGCCAGCTTGCAACACTTCCAATGTTTCTGCTCCACCAGCCTCTTGGTCATCATGTCAGCTGGCTGCCCCGTCGTCTTCACGTAGCGCAACTCAACTTCACCCGCGGCCACCATGCTCCTCGTCCAATGCCACTTCACCCTCATGTGCTTGGTGAGGCCATGCAACACAGGGTTCTTAGCAAGAGCAATGGCACCCTGGCTGTCACAATAGAGTAGGGTAGGTCCTTGCTGCTCCTCCCCCAATTCAGCCAACAAACGCCGCTGCCATACAATCTCTCGTACGGCACGGAAGAGTGCCATATACTCGGACTCCACCGAGCTCAATGCTTGATCCACCTGCTTCTTGCTCTCCCAAGCAGTTGGGCCTCCACCAACACAGCAAATGAACCCTCCAACACTTGTCATGTCCTCTGGTTCTGATGCATAAGAAGCATCCGAGAATGCCGTGAGGAACAAACGCCCGGGTTCAACACCATCCGCGCCCTTTTGGCGCCTTTGCAACGCCGCCGAGTATTGCAGCCCAACGGTCGGTGTTTGGCCAAGATACTTGGCCACCCTCATTCCAGTAGCTACCTGGTCCTCGTTAGGGCCTTGAAAAACCCTAGCTAACTGTCCGAAAGCAAACACGACGTCCGGTCGTGTGTTTATCGCCGCGTACATGAGGCTGCCCACCAACGAGTGAAAACGGCGCCTCTCCTCTTCACCAACGCTCTCCTCCTCTGGTCCCTTCACACACTTGAACCCATAGGGAAAGGGTGTAGCCACATGGCCTTCACTCTGCCCAAAGTTGGCAGCCAATGCCTCCAGGTACTTTCGTTGATGCACCCGCATGCACCGCTTCTCGACATCGCGTTCAATGTGAAGCCCGAGGTAGAAGCTCACGTCACCAAGGGCCTTGCACTTGAACTTGTCTTGAAGCTTCAGCATCACCTCCTTCACAAGGCCAGAGGAGGGTGAGAAAATGAGGATGTCATCCACATAAACCACCATGAAACTCCTCTGCTCCCCCTCGCCAAGCATGAACAAGGAATGATCGGTGGATGAGGGAGTGAACCCGATCTCCTCCAAGACTTCACGCAGCTTCAAGTACCACTGCCTAGGGGCTTGGTTGAGCCCATAGAGCGCCTTCTTCAGCTTCCACACTCTGCCACTACCATCATCAAACCCCTCTGGCTGCGCCATGAAAATCTCTTCTTTGAGAATGCCGTTGAGGAACGCGGTTGTCACGTCCATTTGTTCCACCACCCATCCTTTGATGGCAGCACCCGCGAGTAGGGTTCTCAGCGTAGTCAGCTTCACCACAGGAGCAAACAAGTCCTTATAGTCCACCTTCTCCTTCTGCTGGTACCCCTTGGCCACAAGCTTAGATTTGTAGCGCTCGATTTTGCCGTCGGCGTCGGACTTGATCTTGAAGAGCCACTTGGACGTAATCGCCTTACGCCCCTCCGGTAGCTCAACCAATTCCCACGTGTCGTTCTCCTCAATGCTCTTCAGCTCACTCTCCATTGCCTTCTTCCACTCCTCAGCATCACTACTCTCCAAGGCCTCCTTGAGAGTTGCTGGTTCCCCCGGCATCTCCACCGGAGAGAAGAACGCGAAGGCACACTCCTCATAGTCACTCTCCTCATCGTCTCCAACCATAAGTGCCGCTCCGGCCAGAGCTGACTTGGCTGGCTTTCCCAATGCATCATAGGTCAGCCTATTAGGTGCTTGGATTCTCCTCTTTCCCCTTCCTTCCTCCTCAGCTGCAGGGACATGAAGGCTCTCGTGGTGTTGCTGCGGGGTGACTTGGATCCGTGGAGCACTCGTAGTGCGAGAAGGAAGTGTCGGTGCACGCTCGCTCACTTGCTGCACCTCCTTGTCTTCTTCCTCTGCATCCTTGGCCTCCTCTCCCCCATTCACAAGGGAAGATTGCCTTGTGGTGGTGCTGCCACTGCTCAGCTCCATAGGCAGCTCTACATGCTCCAACCCAGAACTCTTGTACATCAGATTCTCCATGAATTTGCAGTCCCTGCTCACCAAGATTTTCTTGGTGAATGGGTCCCAAAGAAGCCACCCTTGCTGTTTTGAGCCATGCCCAAGTGCACAGCCCATATCGCCTTGGCACCGAGCTTGTTGTGCCGAAGATGCTTAGGCACGAGCGCCATGCACATGCACCCGAACACTCGAAGCATATCCACCTTTGGCTTCCTTCCAATCCACTCCGCATAGGGCACCCATTTGTCTGCTCCCACATGAGTCAATGCTCTGTTCTTGGCCACACATGCACTCCGCACCGCATCAGGCCAGAAGTAGTCAGGTAGCCCGGCCTCAGTGAGCAACCCGCGCGCCGTCTCCGTGATTGTGCGGTTCGCTCGCTTGGCGATGTCGTTCATTGCATGGGAGTATGGCATGGTAAGGGAGTGCCTGCCATTCTTCTTCAGCCACAATGAGAACTCCTTGATCAAAAACTCTCCCCCTCAATCGGTGCGAATTGCCTTCACTAGCCGGTCTTGTTGCCGCTCCACCATCGGCAACCAATCGGTCTTCACCATTTTCAGCCACGTCGCTCTTCTTGGACAGCACGTACACCCTGGTCATGTGAGTGTAGACATCCACTATGGTGAGAAAGTACTCAGCTCCAGCAGCTCCAAGCTTCAGGGGGCCCACCATGTCCATCACCACCTCATCAAGTGGTGCCTTAGCCGTTGCCTCCGAACTAGAGAACGGGTAACGAGTGAATTTGGCTTGCATGCACGTCGGGCAGCCAAGTACCTCATCGGGCTCCCCCTTCACACGTATGTCAGCAACCATCTCATTCTTCACTAGCTGCTGCAAGATGGGCAGGGCCACATGCCCCATGCGCCGATGCAAGGTGAGCCAATCACACTCCCCCGTAGCCGAAGTCGGATTGGAGAATGCCGCACACGCAATAGTGCCCCACATGCTCTCTCCGTACTCCTCCTCCGCTGCTGCCTTGGGGTTCTCCTCACCCTTGTGTTGCTTCTGAGCTGCTGCACCACTCTCTTCATGTTCACCGAGCTTGCTGGTCCCTCCAAGATTGCACTTCTTGGACTCAATCTCCTTAGCGCAACCGTTCGCGCCATCGCCGCTACCAACCGCTTCACCCTTGGTGCTGATGCTTGCTGCCACTTGCCTCTCCCTCTCCTTAGGCATGGGGACCACAGGGATCTGCCACATCTCGTTGTAGACATCCCTATCCTCGTGAAGGTCCCAAAGAATCCGCTCGCCAAGCCTCGCGGTGTAGGTCTTAGCTCCCTTCGAGCTCGTGTCCATGCCGACTTTTTGCAACCGCCGCACGGAAATCAGGTTGGCAGCAAGGTTGGGCACCCAAAGCACGTTCTTGAGGCCCACCATCTTCCCATCAGCACCCTTGAACATGGCTTTGCCCATGCCTTTCACCTCTGCTCGCTGCCCCAAAGCCGATGTCACATGCTTCCCTGGTGACGGCTCAAGTTCGGTGAGCAAGTCCGCACGAGGTGTCATGCTATAGGTAGCGCCGCTATCGATCACCCAATAGTCCAGGGAGAGTAGGGTCACCTTCCCCACAGCTGCTGGCTCCTCAAAGCCTTCATCCTTCTCTGGACCAGCCGGTGCTTGCGTGGACACGAAGAAGAATTGACCCGGAAAGCGATCGTCCCTCGACTCGCTCTCGTTGCCGGCACTCTTCATACTTGCAGCACCACCTCCGTGACCGCCACGACCTCCACAGCCTCTTCCTCTCCCTCCTCCTACTCCTCTACCCTCTTGGCCTTGAGCACGAGTCCATCCATCAGGGAGCTTGTAGCAATTGCGCCACATATGTCCGCTCTTGTGACAATAGTGGCACTCGCCGTCGAATCGGCCGCGACCGCGTCCGTTGTTCTTGTTGTCGCTGCCGTATCCGCCACTCCGCGACTAGGGATAACTCGTTATTGACTCAACACACACATTCAAAAATCATGCCTCATCATTCACACACTTTTGTTAGCATGAAATATATATTATATCATGCTCTCATACAATTCCATGCGCACACGCATGCACGCACACGGACAACAAGCCGAATGCAAACCGTAGGGTTGCACCAACAAAGTCGGGCTACGGGGAAGGCTGCGGGGCGGGTTGCAAGTGGCGCGGCGTGTAGGCTGCACGGGCTGATGTGCAAGCGGACGAGCGTGCATTAGCGCGTACTGCTATGCGGGCCATCACACGCGACTACGCATGCGACCGTTCGTGCGGGTGCGTGCGACTGCGCGAGTGGATGTGTGGGCGGCGCGACAGGGGGAAAATGGTACAGACGCGACGGGTCTGACGGATGAGGCGACGGGAAACCGGGTGGCGCACGGGGTACAAGGCACTACGAGTCACGAATTGACGGGGCGCTACGGGCTAGGGCGATTCGGGCTAGGGCTGGTTACGGGGCGGTGGGACCATGGGATCTTTTATCGCTCTATACCATGTTAAGTTACAAAACTGTAAGAATTATCTAAGGAAATTGAAACAAGGAAGATATGTGAGACCTAACCCTAACCGTATGAGATATGAATTTAACACCTAGACTAATCTAAACAACACATATATTGAATATATGTTGACATTCTGTCAGTAGAGCTACACTGTGAGATCCCCGATCGATCCTAGGGGGGGTTACAGGCGCGTTTGCCTGGGGGGTTATGGGCGCACTGACCCGCTACTTAACAAGCCCTCTTATCCCAATGGTCTAGTGGTTGGGATTCTGACATGGTATCAGAGCGGTCTCGGGTTCGAATCCCGGTGTATGCACATGTTGGTCATTGCCACTGTGCTCAGTCCTGGGCCTCCCAGTGTGGGGGGGTGTCAGTAGAGCTACACTGTGAGATCCCCGATCGATCCTAGGGGGGGTTACAGGCGCGTTTGCCTGGGGGGTTATGGGCGCACTGACCCGCTACTTAACAAGCCCTCTTATCCCAATGGTCTAGTGGTTGGGATTCTGACACATTCCTCACCATTGCTGCTGCCTGATATTGTCTGCCCTAATGGTCCATAGGCTCCGTAACTGTGCGCGACCCTTTGCGTCATTCCGCCTCTTCGTCTTCAGCCTCGGTACTGCGTGACTTGATTGCTGCTGTCAGGAGTGCACAGTGTTCTTTCTCAATTTACTATTCCTAACACCCCCCGTCACTCCTGGACGTAGCAGGTCCTGACCTGCTTGACCACCCCGCTGAGTTTAGAGCAGTGTTGGTACTGCTGACGTGACAGTCGCTTCGTGAGGAAGTCAGCTGCTATGTCACTCGTCGGGCAGTAGGTCAAGTCAACCTTGCCCTTGTCAACTTCATCATTGACAAAGAAGTACCGCAGCGCAATGTGTTTGGTGCGGTTGACGAACCTAGGCTTGTTCGTGATCCTGATCGCGCTCTGGTTGTTGTTATAGTCACAATAGGCTTGAATGTGCCTAAAACGAAAGATAGAGAGCACAGACGGATTTCTGCACAGCGGCTTCAAACGTTGTTAGCGTTCTGCTCACAGCTGCAAATGACTTGATTCAAATTGGATCTGGAGCGTCTTCACGTCGTCTACAATTAGCAATTTAGATTGCACGATTTGATAAAGAATTGACGACACAGCGTCGGTTTGAACGAACGGTACTATGGCAGCCACTATAGTCTTAGAACACAAGATAGGAAGAGTTACGAGTTGGGAATGACTCCCAGCTCCTACAAACCCCAAGAGCCGAGGTACAGTGATGTGGAACAGTGCCACACTGTCCCCAACCACGAAGGGTCTCGAAACTACCCTTCACTAGGGCCTACACCAAGTGAAATGTTACACTACACAAAGTAATGTAACTATCTTCAATATCTTGAGGTGTACCCTTTTGGCAAGCTTCGAAATCACTTGAGGCTTGAGGCTCGGGCTCTTCATCACAAACTCATCCTTGAGTTCTTGATGGGTCTGCTGCACACACCTGCGACACGCCGAACGTTCGACACAGGACAAAATAGAAACCGCGCACGACAAAATAGAAACCGCGCGCGAGACACAAACGACCGCGTAACACGCGTCTAGCGATAACTCGCTATTGACTCGACACACACACTCGACATCATGACTCAACATTTACACACAATTATAAGCATGAAATATATATTATCCCATGCCCTCATACCATTCCATACACACACACATTCACGCACACGGACAACAAGCCGAGTGCAAACCGTAGGGTTGCACTAACAGTTGTCACAGTGCAGGCAAAAAGTGGGCGAAGTTGGGATTTTCGCCTCCTGCAGGAGCTCTTATAGGTAAAGCTCTTCGCGAACTGCTACTGTCACGGCGATGAACCCAGCTTCCATTGATGACACGGCAACCAGTTCCTGCTTCTATGAATTCTAGGAGATGGGCCCTGTTGGCTCGAGACGAAACAGGAACCCAGTTCTGGACCGTCGATTGTCCGGGTCAGCGACGTGATCGGGGTCCACGTAGCCTGTGAGGTTGAAGGAGGTGTTGGTGACTGTGGAGTAGCAGAGCCCAATGTTGGGCGTGGAGATGAAGAACTGCAGAGCGCGCTGAAGATCTAGTAGATTCTCGGCCGTTGGTTTGCGGGAGTACTGAGCCAGTTGGCTCGCGATGTATGAGAGATCAGGCCTGCAGGTAACAGAGGCGAAGAGCAGGCAACCTAGCTGCCGCTGGTAAGTCTGGAGTCTAGCGGGGGACAGTGTTTTGTTGTCGGGCTTGTGGTTTGGTCCGGGGGTGCGGTAACGAGTGGAGAGCGGTGCAAGCGTGATGTTGAAGCATTTACCAAGTTCTTCTGCGTACTTGGCTACTTAGAGGTGAATTGTTTCGAGCCCGTAAGAGATGTTGAGGCTGAGGAACTGCTTCACGTCATGGTTGCAGGTAATGTCAACGTGCCCCGCCAAGTTCTTATCGAATTGTTCAAGCGGCTCGTTGCTTGACCCTGTATAGAGCATATCGTCGACGTATAGCATAAGCAGGATGTAGTCGACGCGGAAGTATCGGCGGTACATTCCGGGATCGTGGGGCTGTTGCTTGAAGCCTATCTTGAGCAGAATGTTGTGCAAGTACTGCTGCCAGAGCCTGGGCGCATGTTTGATCCCGTAGAGGGGTTTCCGCAGTTGGCACACGCGTGGGTCGCCTTCGCTGTATGTGTGCGGCTGCTCCACGTAGATTACCGTGTCCACCAACGTATAGAGTAATGTGTTATTCATGTCGATTTGGCAAAGCGGCAAGTGTCTTGCGGCAGCGATGGCGAGCAGAATTCTGGCGGAGGTGTGATGGCTGACCGGCGCAAATGTTTGGTCGAAGTCAATGCCGTGCCTCTGATCGTAGCCATATACGACCCAACGTGCCTTGAAGTGCTCTATCGTGCCGTCCGCTGCGGTCTTCACGCGGAAGACCCATTTGTCGACGAACACCCAGGAATCACAAGATTTGAGTGCTTTGATTTCTGCATCCATTGCCTCGCGCCACTCCTTGATGTGGGGACCCATCAGCGCTTGTCACGGGTTCTTTGGTTCGATGACGCGTGGCGCTGTTGACATGGCGGTGTGGAGTCCTAATAGCTGCAGTCCTAAGACGGTGCTGTCGTGGTGGTGCTGGGGAATGACCTCATGCACATCATCGTCATCACTCTCTGGCTCAGGTGGCAGTGGCGGTGCTACACCTCTACTGCTTCCTCCTGCTTTGTGGACTCCTCCTCATGAGGGGTCTTCATCGTCACCGTCGCAGCTGTGGCGATCACCTCCTTTGAATTCGCCTCTGGTGTCCTGCTCCAGGATGGCTGTGGCGGCTTTGTCCTCGGGTGTGGCGGTGCTGGGGAATGACCTCCTGCACATCATCGTCATCACTCTCTGGCTCAGGTGGCAGTGGCGGTGCTACACCTCTACTGCTTCCTCCTGCTCCGTGGACTCCTCCTCATGAGGGGTCTTCATCGTCACCGTCACAGCTGTGGCGATCACCTCCTTTGAATTCGCCTCTGGTGTCCTGCTCCAGGATGGCTGCGGCGGCTTTGTCCATTTCAGGTGTGGGGACAGGTTTCCGGTGATGGCGGTGGTTGAGAGGAATTTGTGCACTCGTACGGCGTGGTGCATTGCGTACGTCCAGTGCGTCGGGGGAAGCTTTGATTGTTTCAACAGCGCCCGCTCCTTCGTCATCAGCGTGCGGTT
Source organism: Closterium sp. Naga37s-1 (assembly GCA_947471745.1). Taxonomy (NCBI): domain Eukaryota; kingdom Viridiplantae; phylum Streptophyta; class Zygnematophyceae; order Desmidiales; family Closteriaceae; genus Closterium; species Closterium sp. Naga37s-1. The sequence continues at coordinate 535,855 of CANJKZ010000084.1, forward strand.
TGTGCGGTTGTGATGTGCTCCTCACTTCGGAGCCGTCAGGGCGCAGGAGCGCGCCAGGCGCAAACACGCCAGCCTCGATGCAGTTTTTCAGCGCCACGCACGAGGGGTGACCGAGGCGCTGGTGCCAAAGGTCATCGTTGGCGCAGAGTCCCTGCACATGTAGAGCGCGCGCATCGTTTCGGGGTCCTCTTCAGGAGTTGGGGTAGGTGTCGCCGGCGCTTCTCCTTCTTCCTCTTCGTTCGCCGTTGTCAGCATTAATGACTAGAATTCCCTGTCGAGTATCACAGAGAGGGGAATGTTAGTCTTGGGGATCGTGCCAGGGACAAAGGTAGGTTCACGTGGCTCGAGGTCAGGTCCGTAGACTTTGCGACGTGGGGTCGAGGGCTCATTGCCCCAATCGATGGTGTCCCAGGGGTCGCGATGTGGTTGAACGTCAGGCGGAGGTAGGGCTGGTGTGGGGAGGCGCGGGGGACGACCGAGGGGAACAATAGGAGGTTCTGTTTCTGCTTCGGTTCCCCACCCTTTGTTCTTCTCGGGAAGCGCCCCAGCCTCCGCCGGAGGTACCCCAACCGCTTGTTCCGCCGCCAGATGTGGCGCCCCATCCGCCGCCAGGGTCTGCCCAGGTGCCGCCGGTGTTGCCCAATCTTCCTTTGTTGCTTGTTCCCCAGCCGACGTTGCTTCTTCCCCACCCCCCTTCATTGGAGGCACTCTCCTCTTCTTCGGCACCCCATGTGCTGCAGGCAAACGTTGCACGCGCCTTGGCGAGACTCTTCTGGCAAAGCTCCTCTGCTTTGCGTCGTGCCAGCTCCTCCTCTTGCGTGATAGTGAGCTTCTTTTTTGGGTCGTGGTCACGCCAGTGAGGGTAGATTTTCAGGAAGTCCTCCTTCATGTAGGGACGCGCTTTCCCGTTCGCGTCGAAGGTGCCGTGGCTTGTGCCACGCACGATCCTTTGGAGATGTTGCGATGCGGGTCCGGGGAGGGGATGTTCTTCGGTTCCGAAGGTGTTGTGCGTCGCGATCTCAAGTTCCATGGTCGACATGCCTTCTTCAGGTGGTGCGAGTTGCTCGGCTTCGGCGATTCCGGCGAGTCTCCGTCCAGCTATCGCGCTTGTCAAGGCAGTCGGCATGTGGCAGTCCCTACATACACCATCGGGCCCAGGGTAGTGGAGCGCGACTTTGCGAGGGTGCGGATGATGCGGCACCCATGGTCTACCATCTGGATGTTTCCACTCTGAGCGGTGGATCTCCTTGAAGCAGAGCGGTACGAGGTCAATTAACTTGTCCGTATCGCCGCTGCAATCGAGAATGTCGAAGTCAAGGACGTACACTCCATTCTCGGAGTGTGCCCGCCCGATCTGCCTGCGCACCTTTTTTGGCGTTGTGTAGTGCAGGAGTATATCGATGTGCGGAGGTCGATGCTGAGCTCGACTCCACAATCCATGAGTTGCACTGCCAAAAAGAGATTGAAGCGCAGATTCTGAATGATTAACACATCGTTCAGTGTGATGTGTGTGCGGCTCCCGTGCTCCTTCAGTACGATGATGCCTTGCGCGCTTGTGCGCAAACGAGTGTTGTTCGCCACGGTGACGTAAGTAATCGTGGGGGTCGAGACGGCGTTTAGAGACAAAACGCTCGGAACCGACCATGTGCTGCCCGCAGCAGCTGTCGTGTTAGAGACTAAGGACGGAGTCTATGAAGATTAGGGGCTGAAATATCTCAAAATCGTCAACTACAATTCTGGACAGAACAATTGTCGTCACAAGAAACGTCGTCGACGAAAGGTCCACTGTTAGAATTCTTTCAAACTCGAGTATGTTGTAGCCCTTGACCGTGGCTATCTTTCCTCATTTGAATAGTATCCAAATATGGAGTATAAATCGAGTTATGAACTTCGGCGCACTAGGGGGTATACTGCCATAGAAAACGTAACTCAATAACAATTATCTCACAAGTTCACACAAGAAAGTTAGAGTAGCAATAGAACCAGGTAGGAGGGGATGAGGTGGACGAGAGGGAAGGTCCCAAGGGAGTCCCCAACCAAGGACACCCCATACCACACAATTCCCCTCTCTATAGGCACCCCAACTTTGACATTTGTCACTTTCCCAAGTCATGCCATCCACCTCACCCAACTTGGCCACACTTGCCAACCTGGTTTGGCACCTCCCAACCACTTGGCAGCATCTACAGTGATGTTGACAAATTTCCCAACCCCCAAGAGTCTGTACTCCTTATGGAGTCAACACCACAACTTCCCATAGTCACCACAACCAAATATCAAAAGCATACGAACTTCCAACGTTCGTAACTTTCTTGTTCGTGCTCCGATTGAAGCGATACTTGGTTCGTCGGAAAGCTCTTGAGCAGAGGAGTCACTTCAGATATCTGCTCAAGCCAAATAACATTCACACACACTCAGAAAAACCAAAACCGCACAAAACACAAATTCTTGCATACGCTCACACCACGCATGCAACGCACGAACACATGATGGGAGGCTGACAGACGTGAATGCATATGATTGCATCACACAACAAACTCCCCCTGTGGCTGCCAACCATCATCCCACATGTCATAGCTCAAGCATGCACCCTCAATGCACACTCATCCCAGCAAGCTTCATGCCCTTCCAATGCTCAGATTCAGCCAGGCGCTTGGTGAGAATGTCAGCCGCCTGCTGATGGGTCTTCACAATCTCCAGCCGCACCTCCTTGTCCAGGAGCCTCCTCACCCAATGCCACTTAGGCCTGATGTGCTTCGTCAGCCCATGAAGGCAAGCGTTCTTAGCAAGCTTCACAGCCGACTCGTTGTCACAGAAAATCACAGTTGGCTCCTTCTGGCACACTCCGATCTCCTCCAACAAACGCCTCAGCCACACCACCTCCTTTGCCCCATGATGCAGAGCCATGTACTCTGTCTCACACGAGGACTGCCCCACCTCGTTCTGCTTCTTGCTGCGCCAGCTCACTGCACCACCTCCAAACAGGCACACATAGCCTCCAATGCTGGTGCCATCCGCCTTCACAGAGTTGAAGCTAGCGTCGGTGTAGCAGGTCAGGAGCATCTCCCCCTTGCCCAAATCAGCTGCACCCCTCTGCAGCCTCTGTCGCACAGCACTGTACTCCAAGCCCACTGATGCCGTAGCGCTCACATAGCGGACCAACCTCCTGGCCGCTTCCAGCTGCTCATGACTGGGGCGTGAAACCACACTTGCAAGCCTGGATGTAGCAAAGGCAATGTCAGGCCGCGTGTGGTTAGCCGCATAATTGAGTGCCCCCACCATGGAATGAAACAGCTTCCTGTCACTCTCACCCACCACCTCCTCATCAGCACAGGGCTCCACAGTGAACCCCGAAGGCAGTGGGGTGGCTGGCTTTCCTCCATCTTGCAGCCCATACTTCTCAGCCAGCCCCTCACAATACTTTCTCTGGTGCAACCTCAACACTCCCTTGTCAAGGTCCCTCTCCACATGCATGCCCAAATAGTACTTCACATCTCCCATCTTGGAGCACTTAAACTGCATCTCCAGCATCTCCTCCACACGCTCAATCATTGCAGACGACTTAGAGAAGAGCAGGATGTCGTCCACATACACCAGGAGCATGAGAAACTGCTCCTTCTCTTGCAGCAGGAACAAGCTGTGATCACACTCACTTTTGTTGAAACCCCCAGCCAGCAGTGTCTCCTCCAACTTGTGGTACCATGCGCGAGGAGCCTGCTTAAGGCCATAGATGGCCTTCTTGAGCCTGCACACCCTGCCGCTCCCATCATCCAACCCCTCAGGCTGCAGCATGTACAGCTCCTCTAGGATGATCCCATTGAGGAAAGCAGTTGTGATGTCCATCTGCTTGATCCTCCATCCACAGTTTGCAGCCATTCCCAACATCACCCTTAGTGTAGTCCCTTTCCCCACAGGAGCAAAGATCTCGTCAAAGTCCTTCCCCTTTGTCTGCTGAAACCCCTTAGCCACAAGCCTTGACTTGTAGCGGGTCAGCTCCCCATCAGGTCCGTACTTGTGTCTGAAGATCAGCTTGGAAGAAATGGCCTTCTTCCCAGGAGGCAGCTCACACAGCTCCCACGTTTCATTCTCCAGCAGAGAGTCATACTCCTCCTTCACACTCTGCTTCCACTTCTCAGCATCGGGCCCACTCAAGGCCTCAGCTAGCGTCTTGGGCTCAGGGACGGCTGCCCAGTAGCAGTGTGCTATCTCTTCCTCATCACACTTCTCAGCCACACTCCCAGCCCGTACCACCTTTGGCTTGCCAAAGCTCGGATAGGTCAGCCGGTTAGGAGGGCGCACATCCCTCCTAGGACGGTCAGCCGGACGTGCGGCACCTTGTGGAGCATCTTGCTGCTGTTGCTGCTGTTGCTGCTGCTGCTGCTGCTCCTCCACCTCAGGTTCTCCCACATCCTCAGTCACCCCAGAAATCTCCTCCTCTGAGACAGTGACCTGCACTTGCCTCGAAGGCCGCTGCACCTCATCGGCCTCAATGATCAGCGGTGTAGTAGGAAGCTTTTGCTGCTGCTGCTTCCACTCCTTGTAGTACAAGGACTCAAGGAACTTCACATCCCTTGACACAGTCAGCTGCTGGCTGGTCAAGTCCCCTATCAACCAGCCCTTATGATCCTTAGCAAGCCCCAAGTGTACTCCCCATCTCCAAGAAGCCTCCAACTTTCCCCTCTTCTCCTTAGGCACATGAAACACCACCATGCAGCCGTAGGCTCTCAGCATGTTGACTGCTGGTGCACTCCCATACCACTTGGTGTAGGGGACCCACTGCTTGTCCCCCACACTCGCCAACACCCTGTTCTTCACAAGGGTGACCTGCCGCAGTGCAGTCACCCAAAACGGATCCGGCAGCCCTGCACGCCCAAGGAGAGTGCGAGCACCTTCTTGCAGGGTTCGGTTGAACCGCTCAGCCACGCCGTTTTGCTGAGGGTTGTAGGGAACCGTGAGCTGATGCTGGATCCCCCTCTTCTTCAGCACCGCCTCAAAATCAGCGCCAATGAATTCTCCCCCATTGTCGGTGCGGATCACCTTCACCTTGTGTCCGCTCTCCCTTTGAGCTCTCGGCATCCACTCCTTAAGAACAGCCGCTGCCACTTCCCCCTTAGTCTTGAGAGGGTACACCCACACGGCACGCGTGTGGTCGTTCACAATGGTTAAGAAGTAGCGGCTGCCCGAGAGAGAAGGGGCCCTCGTAGGGCCCACCACATCCATGTGCACAAGCACGAGCAGGGCCTTGGCTGGTCCCGTGCCGCTGCTGAAGGGAAACTTTGTGAACTTGGTCTCAAGGCATGTAGGGCAGCTCCCAATCTCCTTCACTGCCCCTTTCACCTCCAACCCCTTCAAGCTCCCATCCTTCACCAACTTCTGCAGCATAGGAAAATTCACATGACACAGCCTTTCGTGCCACGTTTCCCAATCAGCCTCACCACTCCTAGATGAAGCCTTTGCCCATGCAGCTGTCGCATCCACACCAGCAAGCACCTCACCATGTGGCTGCTGTGGCTGCTGCACCTTCTTGACTGCATCCAGGGCCCCATCAGTTGGTGCAATCTCCTCTCCTCCTGCAGTTGCCTTTGCCGTTGCTGCTGCCGCTGCCGTTGCTGGTGGTTTCCCATTCCAAGGGATGATGGGCAGCTGCCATAGGTCCTTGATGCAGCTGCTCTTCTCCTCCAAATCCCACAGCAGCAATTTCCCAAGCTTTGCACGGCAGCTGGTTGGGCCGAAGGTCACTTTGGCCTTGCTTTTCGGCAGCCGGCGCACAGAGAGGAGGTTAGCGGACAAACCTTCAACCAGCAGTACATTCCCCAGCCCCACAAGGCCCCCATTGGCTCCCATTACCTTAGCATTCCCAACACCAATCACAGGGAGCAAAGCACCTGAAGCGGCAGCCACAAACTTGATCTTCTCAGGGGGCTTTACCTCGTCAAGCAAATCTGCCCGTGGGGTCATGTGACTTGTGCAACCTGAATCTATCACCCAGTGAGTGAGGGGGTGCATCACAACCTTCCCAACTGAGCCCACATCACCCTCACTCCCTTTCACATCCTCAACCATGAGGAACATCCCAGGGTCGGCTTTACCTTGTGCACCTGAACCTTGTGCACCTGAACCTTGCACAGCGCCACCTCGTGCACGTTCACCACTTGGCGGCTTCATGCCTGGGGGCGCCCATCCCTCAGGCCGGCTGAAACACTTGAACCAAGGGTGTCCAGCCTTCTTGCAGTACCAGCATGCACCCTCCATTCGGGTGCTCCCCCTGCCACCAGAGCTCCCATGCCCCTCATTGTAGTCACCTCGGCCTCTCCCTCTACCAAAGCCTCTCCCACGGCCTCGGCCTCTCCCTCCCCCTCTTCCTCTGCTGCCTCCTGCAGCTCCATACCCCTCAGCAGTTTTGTTGGCAGCACCACCACCCGTGTGGCGCCTGCGGAAGTCCTCCTACAGAATCTGCTGCCATAGCCACTCAGGTGTCCACTGGTCCTGCTGAGTGTTGAGGGTGGGGATGAGGTTTTCCCATGAGTTGTCGAGCACCGAGATAATCTTGGTGCACTGCTGCATCTGCGACACATTGCTGCCCGCCGCTGCCATCCTTGCATAGGTGTCCTTGATCTTGTCAAGGACCGGCTTCACATCATCGCCCGGTCGCATGGAGAGGGCAGCCAGCTCCTTCTCCAACACAATCACCATCGGCAGCGTGTTGGGCTGAATCACGTCGCGCAGTAGCTTCCACGCCTTTGGTCTGGAATCATCCAACTCCACCAAATCCTTGATGTGTTGGAACATGTCGTTGTTGACCGATTGAAGGATTAGGTCGTACAGCACCGCGCTTTTCTCAATCCACCGATCGCGGGCGTCGCCTTCTTCCGGCATCTTCTCTTCTCCCATCGCAAGTTTCAGCAGCTTGTAGCGCTTAAATGCACTCCGCATGCGCCCGCTCCATTCCCCATAGTTGGAGCCATCCAATGCCTCGATCTTGGATGGTGGCGGCTCATTCCTCTTCTCAGCTGCATCTCCACTCCCTTGACTCATTTCCTCTGCTCCCAAGCACAGGTTCCAGCTCCCCCCTTGCTATCCACACCGAAGTCCTACTCAATTTCCACAAGTGTCGGCGCCAACGAAATTTCGGCAGAGTTTCCCCTTAGCGGAAGTCACATGCAACCTCCAGAACTCCACTTAGGCACGCCCACAGGCCATGGTGGGTCTAGGAGGGTCTTCACACTTCAGTAGACTCTCCACAAAGTCCTTAATCAGCTCTGATACCACTTTTTAGAGACTAAGGACGGAGTCTATAAAGATTAGGGGCTGAAATATCTCAAAATCGTCAACTACAATTCTGGACAGAAACGTCGTCGTCACAAGAAACGTCGTCGACGGAAGGTCCACAGTTAGAATTCTCTCAAACTCGAGTATGTTGTAGCCCTTGACCGTGGCTATCTTTCCCAATTTGAATAGTATCAAAATATGGAGTATAACTCGAGTTATGAACTTCGGCGCACTAGGGGGTATGCTGCCATAGAAAACGTAACTCAATAACAATTATCTCACAAGTTCACACAAGAAAGTTGGAGTAGCAATTGAACCAGGTAGGAGGGGATGAGGAGGACGAGAGAGAAGGTCCCAAGGGAGTCCCCAACCAAGGACACCCCATACCACACAATTCCCCTCTCTATAGGCACCCCAACTTTGACATTTGTCACTTTCCCAACTCATGCCATCCACCTCACCCAACTTGGCCACACTTGCCAACCTGGTTTGGCACCTCCCAACCACTTGGCAGCATCTACAGTGATGTTGACAAATTTCCCAACCCCCAAGAGTCTGTACTCCTTATGGAGTCAACACCACAACTTCTCATAGTCACCACAACCAAATATCAAAAGCATACGAACTTCCAACGTTCGTAACTTTCTTGTTCGTGCTCCGATTGAAGCGATACTTGGTTCGTCGGAAAGCTCTTGAGCAGAGGAGTCACTTCAGATATCTGCTCAAGCCAAATAACATTCACACACACTCAGAAAAACCAAACCGCACAAAACACAAATTCTTGCATACGCTCACACCACGCATGCAACGCACGAACACATGATGGGAGGCAGACAGACGTGAAAGCATATGATTGCATCACACAACATGTCGAGGTACCAAGTGTTGTACCTTTTGTTGTCATCGTGCGCGAGCAGCGCCACTCGCGGCGTGACAATATGTGGCGTGCCAAATTTCAAGAACTGTTCACGTGATATCCAGTCGAGAGGAGCCGCCCGCGAATCAGGTACATGCAGGGGGCTTTCAAACAGCGGGATTGGGAGATTTCAATCCTGGTCGTCGTCGTCGCTGAAATCGTGTCGAGGAGTAAACGGGTTGTTGGCCTCGAATGCCCCGATTGGGTGACGTGCTGGCTCTTGTGGCGGCGTACGCACGCGGCGACGGCAAGATCCGCTCGTGTGTGTCATTTTCATTTTGCCAATGACATTGCAGGCGGGAGCAGGGTGCAACGACTGCTGATGCTGGTGCTAAACCGTTGGATTCAGGTTGCGTGACTGGGGCTGATAGCCCTGGGCGTAACGTGTGTCGTTCCGTGCGTCTTGTCGGCCGGACCAAGTGCTCGGATTGGTCTGGCGGGGGCTAGAGCAGAATTTACATCGCTCCGCCAAGTGCCCGAAGTTTCTGCAAATTTTGCAGTAGAGGCGCCGCGGTCGTCGCTCTTCCGTGTTGTCTGTGTAAAAGGCGAGACGTTCCCGATCTCGTTGTGGCGCTGGTCGCTGCTGGTCCATGTTTCTTTGTTTGACGAGAAGGGTGGCGTAAAGGGCTGCTTCGGAGAAAGCGCCCTGTTGCCGGAGAAGCGCCTTGCAGGGTTGCCATTCTGGGCCGAGTCCTGCGAGCACAATGTTCACGAAGATTTCTTCGGGGATTGAGCTTCCTAATTTCGCGATTTGATCGCTTAAGCTCCGGCAACGGTTCATGTAGCTGTTGGCCTTCTCTCCCGGGGCCATTTTTGTCTCGAGTAGCTGCTGGAGCAGGCGGCTCAATGAGACCGAATCCTTCGGTTGGTATACGCCGTTGAGGTGCCGCCATGCGTCAAGTGTAGGAACAGAGGTAGTCTTGTAGGAGCAAATTCCCAACTGCTCCGCCGGCGACATGTTGCACAGTAAAACGCCATACGCCATCAGCGATTCTCTGTAATATTGTGTTCTGGCGTCAACGATGTCTTCAGAGGGTCCCGCGTAGCTTCCGACCAAATAATGAAAGATCTGCGCGTTTTGCAGCAGCAGCTCCAGCTCGAAGCTCCATGTGTAAAAGTCTTTGCCGTCAAAGCAGGCACTTGCCTTTTTTTTTTGTATGCTCAAAAACTTTAATTGGGCTGAGAGAATTGCTTCATCGCTGAGACGGGGAGTCTTGGGTGTTGAGCCTTTTGTGTTGAGAGAGAAGGTGTGCGGGGCGGTATCTTGGCCGTTCGAGGCCGGTTGAGTGGGTTGGGAAGATGTTCCTGCATCGCCATTCTGCAATGTCTGGAGTCCTTGCTCCAGGTTCGAGAGTCGCTGAAGCAATTGTGCGAGGGCGGCGATACCAATCGTCGTCGTCTCCTCGTTTGTCGAAGCCGGGCTAGACTGTGCTTCAGCGGTCAAATTTGTCTGACCTCCAGATCCCCCTGCCATTCTTACGCGTGAGCGTGTGCTGGACGCCACCTTAGTTCGCCGAGAGTTTCAGAGGGGTCAGTGCGAAGGATTCCTGTGTCGCTCTCATACCATGCTGCGATTCAAAGTTGATCACCCCCAGTATCACATCGGGAAGGTTCGCAGAGAATGTATGGTGGTAGTGGTAGGCCCTTGACCTCAGATCAGAGTGAATGTAAATGACTGAGATAATTAAAACATGCAAATACAATCGTATAAATAAGAAAACACGGGAATACGAAACGACCTAGACTAGCCATGTACTCTAAGGGGTACATTCCCTTATTGCAGCGAAAACCAACCGTGCGACTCCATACGGTTACGAACTGCTCGTGCAGAATCCTCACCACTGCTGCTGCCTTATGTTGTCTGCCCTGACGGTCCAGATGCTCCGTAACCGTGCGCGACCCTTCGCGTCATTCCGCCTCTTCGTCTTCAGCCTCGGTACTGCGTGACTCGATTGCTGTTGTCAGGAGTGCACAGTGTTCTTTCTCAATTTACTATTTGTAACAAACGTGACGGTGGGGAGAATGGCGCGGGAGAGAATCCAGCCACGGATGGTGTCGCAAATCAATGGCGACGAAGACGGCGAGGGAGAAATTCTGGCCGGGATCGTTATGACAATAACGATGTGAAACGCCGAGCGGCGAAAGTTGGAAGCGGCTTCTCCGAAGTGTGCGGGAGGAGATTCTGCAAAGGTAGGAAGATCACGATCCACGTGTGCAATTGAAACGCTCTAATACCATGTAAGAACTGAGTGGAAATTATACATTGGTAATGAGCTCAAGGCTCTTACAGTACATCGAATTGGTGGGTTGGAGATTGCAGGTGATCACAATTTGATTTGGTTGGGATGTGGGTGTACACCCAACCAACACAAAATGCAAACTACACTACGTTAAGGTTTAAAAAGTGCAAGAACAAAAGTTTAGATTGAGGGCTAACAGTAACACACACTACCGAGCACACGGGCCGGTCATTGTCTAAGTTTCTTCCTCCATAAATCCACCAGCTTCAGAAGGCGAGCTACCAGCGTACCCGTTTCCCATCACTGCACCCACATAGGCGGCAATGGATGGAGGGGGGTGCACTCCAGCGACAAGCCCAGGGCCCCATTGGGGAGCAAACCAATTTGCCCCTCGAGCTACACCATGCTGCTGGTGCACTTCTTGAAACCCACCAGCACTAGCAGCAGCAGCTTCAATGTCACGCAGTGCTGACTCCACGTCCACCATGTTGGGGCGCCGCTTGGGGTGCTCCTCTGCGCACCACAGCGCGTAGCACATGAACGTGCTGAACGTGTCCTGAAGCTCCGCCACCATCTGCCCCGCGTTCACCCTCCCACTCCCTTCCCCGGCACTGAGCAGGCTTTGGTCGACAACATAGGAAAGGCCATCCGGGCCGAAGGCGAGGTGCAACACGTGCTGCCTGAGCGGCACGATCTCTTGCCCACTCGTGATGAGTGCCTCCTTCCTTGTGGCGAGCTGCAGCAGCACCACCCCGAAGCTGTATACGTCACTGTACTCTGTCAACTTGCCTGAATGCATAAAGTCCAAACCAAAATAGCCCTGGGGAGGAGGGGAGTGGGGGGGGGGGGATGGGAGGAACATTACATAGCGGATGGAGGATTTGAAGCATTTAGGAGCATGTGCTGTATTTGGTAAGAGTACGTAAATGGATGTGTCAGCGAAGGCATGATGCAGCACATTGCCTCCTCTCCTCTCACCCACCTGCCACTCCATTCCTCTCACCTTGGTCATGATGATCTCCTCTCACCTTCGCCTCCATCGGCTGCCCTGCCGTCAGCAGGATGTTCTCCGGCTGCCTCCCGCCAGCAAAGGGGGAAGAGCAACATTGAGTGAGCCTCCATGGATTAAATTCTGGTATCGACAGGATGGAGCAGCTCAATAACCCCTTCGCACACTTCATTCATTCATACTTCTTCATCTCAAAGAATGACGGATGAAGAGTGAGGAAGGAAGGACGGCCTCACCTTGATGTCATCGTCTATGAAAGCGGGTATCTATGGGCGATGTGCATCCACTCCTGCCAAGTCAGCCTGCAACTCTCTTTGCCTGTTACCACGTCAGCAGAGTTAGCCAGCAGTGTGGGTGTGGATCCAGAGAGGAAAGGAATGGGCGTGGGACTAAGTTGGAATATATGCTCAAGTGTGATTGCGGTTTGAGTTTATACCCACAAGAATTACCATTGCGTTTTTCTGTAGATGCGTCGAAAAACGCCCATGCAGGCAGGAAAAAAAAAACAAAACATAAAAAACGTTGGTTTCAGTTCGCGACGTGGCAAATTGAAGGTAGGGTTTCGCACATCGCGAGCTCAACATGAATACATATATATATAAATATATATATACATACATATCCAAGCTATGCTGTCAGAAAAGTGAAGGAAAGAATACTGAACTAGCAAGCAGGTGGGTACAAGTAGGAAACCTAAAAGTGTTGTACCCTATATGAACTACCCCACTACAGCCTAGACAGACTATAGCATATAAGTTTGAAACACCCCCATAGACAAAGTGGGGGAGAACAAGAGGTCACAAGACCGGTCAAGAAAGGCAAAGCAGCTCAGGGTGGATCACGACGTCACCATGCATTCTCAGCACAAGCAAATGGCCACAAGGCCAGTTCACATGCAGAGTTATATAAAGGAGAACAAACAATACAGTGAACACAACCTAGCAAGAGTAAGCATGCAGGTATATGTATAGATATCACAGTACAAGACCTAGAACAGTCCAGAAACGCTGATGATCACAAGGCTGAAGTGCCTTGGTGAAAACATCAGCAGTGTTGGCCCGAGTGGCCACGTAAGCAAGATGAAGCTGACCACACTGCTGCAACTCTCGATCAAGGAAGTAGCGCAGAGCGATGTGCTTCGTTCTGTGCTCCAGTCTGTGCTCCTGACACAAGGCAATCATGGCCTTGTTGTCGACGTACAGCACTGGAGGAGAACGAGGCGGCTCTCCCTGGTCGATCAGCAGGTAGGTGAGCCAGCGTAACTCCTGTGCAGCCATAGCCCCGACATAGATCTCAGCCTCACAACTAGAGCTGAGAACAGAAGACGAGCGGGTAGACCGCCAAGAGACAGAGCCGGAGCCAAGGCTGAAGGTGTAACCCTGTGACGACCGCTGCGTAGCCAAGTCGTCAACCCAGGAAGCGTCTGCGTGACCAGTGAGGACAACTGGACCCCGTCCTCCAAGCACGAGCCCCATGCCCGAAGTACTGCACAAGTAGCGCAACACCCTCTTAGCAGCCTCCCAGTGCTGTGGTCGGTGTCTCCCGGGCGCAACGTAGCGTGCCAGGATGCTAAGAGGGTAGGCAAGGTCAGGTCGAGTGCAGGTCATCAGGTACCTGAGGCAGCCCACAAGCTCTGGATACGGGCCACTCGGCTCTACGGACTCGTCCGAAGGTGGAGCTGAGAGCGAGTGATCGGTAGGCAGAGGATTGGACTGTGGCGAGGAGTACGTGAAGCCGAAGCGCTGAAGGACCTACTGCACCATGTGTGACTGAGTCAAGGTAATGGTGCGCTGTGCTCTGTCCCGGGTGATCCGCAAGCCAAGATAGCTTGTCAGCTCACCCAGTTCAGTGCAGGTGTGTCTCTTCTGCAGCTCCGACTTCACGTGGGCGAGTGCCTCAGTTTCAGCAGTAGCAAAGACCAAGTCGTCTACATAGACGAGATTGTAGAACGGCGGCAGAGCGGTGTCGGTGCGTAGAAACAGCGACGGATCAGCAGTGGAAGGAGCAAACCCAAGAGCAGCAAGAGTCGTCCTCAGTGTGTCGTGCCACTCACGGGGTGCCTGGCGGAGACCGTAGACTGGCCGCCGGAGGCTCATCTGGATACTAGCAGGAAACGCCCCAGTGAATCCAGGTGGGCGGCGCGGCCAGATCTCCTCGTGCAGGCTGCCCTGTAGGAAGGCTGTGCTGAAGTCAAGAGAGTGTAGCTCGTAGTCACGTTGAGCGGCGATGTGCAGCAGCACCCGAAGAGTGGTCATCTTCGGGGTAGGGGAGAAGGTATGGAAGAAGTCAACTCCCTGTCGCTTTCTGAAGCCTCGTGCAACGTAACGCGCCTTGAAGACAGGCGGAGAACACGGCGGCCGCATCACCATGAAAATCCACATGCCACTGTCGATGTTCGCCCCAGGCGGGGGAACCTCGTCGACGTAGGTGCATGTGGACTTCCAGGAAGCCATCTCTGTGTCCATGGTTGTCTGCCACTGAGAGGAGTAGGGACCCTCTATCGCCTCTGCGTAAGAGCGCGGGGTCGGGATGTCTGGTGCATCCGGGTCTCCCTCAGGGGCAAGCAGCATGGACACGAGATAAGGTAAAGCAGCGGCAAAGCACTCAAACTCCTCATGTCTGTCCTCAAGGACGTCCGTGCCAAGAGCACACTCACCCCTAACGGACGAAGGACAGACAGACGCAGACTCAGACTCAGCAACAAGACTAGCGGCGTAGTCTAGACGACATGCGGCAGCAAAGTCAACAAGCTCAGCAACTAGAGCAGACGCAGCAGTGGACTCAAACGAAGGGTCAGTGACAGCAGTGGCCAGAAAACACGTGACTGTAGGACTAGTAGCACGAAGGGAGTCAGACTCTGGGTCCGGACCGTCACGAAGAGAGGACGCAGGAGGAGACGGCTGAGGGACACGCTGTGGAGCAGTGGAAGTACACAGAGTCATAGAGTGAGTGTTGGGGACAGGAGGAGGATGCTGACGCGGAACACGGTGACCAGTGCGAACAGTGCAAACAGGTGACTCAGGACGAGACTCAGGTGACGCAGGACAAGACTCAGGCGACGCAAGACGAGACTCAGGCTCACGACGCTCCGTAAGACCTCTAGTCGGTCCAGAGTAAGGAGAAGGACCAGGCAGTGGAGAGGCTGGCTGTAACTGTGGCTGTGACTGGACAGGCGGTGGACTCAGTAAGGGAGGAGTAGGACCAGTAGAAGGCGGGAGACCAAGAACCTGCTGAAGGAGTGGAACGTAGTACGGCCGCGGCCGCGTAGCGCCTCCAGAAACAGTAGAGACAACACCAGTACCCTCAGCTCCAGGGTCTCCAGCTACACCTCCCGCAGCACCACCAGCTCCTGTACCTCCAGCAGCTCCAGCTCCAGCAGCACCTCCAGTAGCAACAGCTCCAGCACCTACAGCTCCAACTCCTGCAGCACCACCAGCCCCAGCAGCTCCAGTACCTCCAGTACGAGCACCTCCGGGACCAGCTGCTCCAGCACCTCCAGCAGCTCCAACACCAGTAAGACCTCCAACAGCGCCACTACCTCCAGCACCAGCACCTCCAGGACCAGCGGCTCCAGCAGCACCAGCACCAGCAGCACCTCCAGCAGCTCCAACTCTAGAAGCACCCCCAGCAGCAGGCCCCGTAGCTCCAGCAGCACGCTCAGGCTCAGCTCCCGCAGGTTTAGCACCCCCAGACTCAGCACCCCCAGGCTCAGCACCCCCAGGCTCCACGCGCGCAGGCTCAGCACCCCCAGGCTCCGCACCCTCAGACTCAGCAACCCCAGGCTCAGCACCCCCAGGCCCCGCACCCGCAAGCTCAGCACCCAAAGACTCAGCACCCCCAGGCTCAGCACCCCTAGCAGCACCAGAGTCGACAGCTACCTCGACAGGCTCGACAGGGTCTACTTGAGACACACCTGAGGGGGCAGGACCCTGAGGGGGGAGGGGGTCTACCAGAGGAGCACCTGGTGCTAGGAAGAGTGGCGGGGGGGGGGAGAGAGGCAGCGCGGTAGGGAAAGAGACGGTAGTAAGATACCGACTCGTCAAATGTGACGTCCTGAGAGGACAGAACACGACGCGAGGTGGGGTGGTAAAACTGCCACCCAGGTGCGTCAGGGGGGAAGCCAAGGAAGACGCTGGGAACGGCACGGGAGGACAGCTTGTCCGCGGAATTATCGCGGACATAAGCTCGAGATCCCCAGACACAGAACACAAAGGTATCGACAACCTTCCCCGTCCTCCGCAGAGTAGGTGTGGTCTCAGGCAAGGAGACACGAGGCTGAAGGTTGATCTGATGCGCAGCGTACTGAACCGCGAACGGCCACAAAAAATGGGGAGCAGCCGCATGGATCATGGACGTACGAGCGACGTCCATGACCATGCCAATGCGGCGCTCAGCAAACCCATTTTTTTGTGGGGAGACCGGAAGCGTGAACGTCTGGCGGATGCCCTCCGCACGACAGAAAGCCCTCAGAAGGTCGGAGGAAAACTCACCACCTCTGTCTGAGTGCAGACGCAGAACAGGAAGGTCCGAGCCAAAACTCTCGCTGAGCTGGCGACGGGCACCGCGGATCCAGTCGATCAACACCTCAGTGACCTCACCCTTGCGGCGCAAGGGGAAGACTGTGGTGTAACGCGAGTAGTCGTCAACGACCAGCAGGAAGTAACGCTCGTGACCCTGTCCACGGACGCGAGCTGGGCCCCACACGTCCATGTGGAGCGTCTGCAGGGGAGCCTCGGTCGGAGGGAACTCGGAGGAGTGAGGAGCGGCGCGCTGCCGGCCCTCGACACAAGGAACACAGGTAGGGGCAGGCCCCGGAGGAAGGGGAGGGAGGGACCTGGGGAGACCAGAGACAAGGATACGGGAGGCCATACCTCGAAGACGAGGCAGGGAGGGGTGACCCAGGCGGTGGTGCCAAAGGAGAGTCTCGTGTGACAGAGGACGACATGAGCAGGGGGCAGACGCAGGACTAGACCTGGACGCGGCAGCAAACACCTGACCAGACGCGGCTACCTGACCAGACGCAGTAATCGGAGGAGACGCAGTAGTCAGTGTGTACAGACTCGACCCAGGCCGACGGGTGAACGTGGCCAGGTAGCGGCCCGTCCGAGAGCAAGTGCAGTGGGTCACACGCTGACCTCCAGGGGTGAACTGGTCAACCCACAAGTCCTGGAGGTCAGCTCCACTCACCAAGTTCGTAGAGAACGAGGGGAGGTGGAGTCCCGACAGCAAGCCCGACGGGGCCGCAGGACATGGTAGAACCGTGGAAGAGTGCGCAAGGACTGGGCCCCCAGAGGGGTCAGCCAGGGAGACTGCGACAGGCCGACTGAGCGGCGCGAGTGTGGTGCTAGAGTAGAAGACTCACTAGTACCTGGAACAGCAGACTCACTAGCACCTAGAGCAGCAGACTCACCAGTACCTAGAGTAGAAGACTCACTAGTACCTGGAGCAGCAGACTCACTAGCACCTAGAGCAGCAGCCTCAATGCCCGGGTCAGGTGGAACACACAGGTAACAGTCACCCTCAGCACTATCAGTCGCAGCATACATGGCAGCAAGGATAGCATCAAAATCAAGATCAAGGATAGCTACATTCTGCCTAAGCAGATCACCCTAGCGAGGGAGCTCAATAGCGTCAGGAAACTGGGCGCCCCAGGCGTCAGTTAGGCAACCGAAGCAGCGCTGTGTAGTGTGGGGCAGCCCGCACGTCTCCCCACGGCGCCCGCCGGTGCGACGTAAGTGCAGGGACCAACACCCCCAGACCCCCCACGCCTGGCATACCACTCACGAAGCTGCTGGGCCGACGGTGTCTCACGGGAACGCGGCTGCTGCTGGCGCTGGCTACCACCAAAGCCTCCACGCTGCGCGGCTCCACCTCGACCAGCACCACCGCCGCCGCCACCTCCACCACCGCTGCCGCTGCCTCCACCGCCCCTGCCGCTGCCTCTACCACCCCCACCGCCGCCACCGAAGCCCCCACTCCCTCCACCACCCCCACCTCCACCGCCACCCCCTCCGCCTCCTCCACCGCCTCCACCGCCGCCCCCACCACCCCCCCCACCACCCTTGCCCCCCTTGCCCTTGCTGTTGCGGCGCCTCCCACCGGGAGCAGACGCAGCCCCGACCTCCTCAGTACCAACGAGGTCGACAGCAGTAGCAGAAGCAACAGAGGGGAGAAGGGGGACAGGGGAACACCCCTCAAAGAAAGGGGCGCGAGGGTCGCCGCGAGAAGCACCTACAGCAACGATACTCTTCTCAGCTGCAGTGAGGCGCTCCTCTAGCAGGTCGACGGTGAGCTCGGTGGGGCAAAGGGAGAGAAAGTGGTCCCTTACTGAAGCAAGGGGGTCAGGGAGGCGGGTGACTAGGTAGTAAAGGGCGATGTACATGGGGTTTTCTTGGCACGGAACTGAGTGGGAAGCGCAGCGCGGTAGCGGGCGTCACTAGTGCGGAGGTGAGTAATGAGGTCAGCGACTGTGGCAAAGGCGGCAAGGTCAGGAAACAGGTACGGCAGCATGAGGCGGCTGAGGGCAGCAGTGGCAGGGGAGGAGTAGCGCGCTACGACAGCGTCATACAAAGACTTAGCAGTCTTGTACTGGCCAAAGTGCGCGCGCTCAGCAGACGGCAGGTGACTACGAACAGCAAGGCGAGCAACAGCGTCACGAGTGGTCCACTGCGAACGAACAGTACTGTCAGCAGTGGCAGCAGGTGCACGAGAGGCACCGGACGTGTGATCGAAAAGGGATACTCCGTCCATAGAGTCACAATGAATAAAGAGCTGCAGGTCGTCAACCCACACGTCAAAGTCAACCGCACGCCCCTCAGCATCAAAGGTAAGAACAGTAGGGCTAGCCATAGCAGCAGTAGTAGCAGTAGGAGCAGGAGCAGCGCAGGCAGGGCAGTGCAGCTCAGTAGGGCAGCGCAGCTCGGCAGGGCGGCGCGGCTCGGTAGGGCGGCGCGGCTTGGCTGGGCAGCGCGGCTCGGCTCCTGGCGGCGCGACGCGGTAGGGCGGCGCGGCTCGGAGGGGCGGCGCGGCTTGGCTGGGTGGCGCGGGTGCTTACCAGGGGCGGGTGCAGAGCAGGGCCGCAGCTGGCGGTTAGGTCAGGGCCGCGACTGGGGCGGCAGCAGGGCAGGGCCGCCACTTGGCGGCGGTAGAACAGGGCCGCGACTGGGGCGGCTGAAGGGCAGGGCCGCGACGTGTCGGCGGCAGTGCAGGGCCGCGACAGGGCGGCGGCAGGGCAGGGCTGCGGCTGGACGGCAGGGTAGGTCAGGGCTGGGACGGGCGGCAAGGCAGGGCCGCGGGTGACGGCACTAGCGCAGGGCCGCGACGGGCCGTTAGGTCAGGGCCGCGACGGGCCGTTAGGGCAGGGCCGTGACGGGCCGTTAGGGCAGGGCCGCGGGTGACGGCACTAGGGCAGGGCCGCGACGGGCCGTTAGGGCAGGGCCGCGACGGGCCGTTAGGGCAGGGCCGCGACGGGCCGAGAAGGCAGGGCCACGACGGGCGGCACTAGGGCAGGGCGCGCGACGGCGCATGTGAGGCAGGCGCGATGCGCGCTTCGGGCAGGGCAGGAAAAAAATATATCGTGGTGGGCCCTAAAAAAAACGTTCCCACGAGGGAACCTGCTCATAATACCATGTCAGAATAGTGAAGGAAAGAATGACTGAACAAGCAAGCAGGTGGGTACAAGTAGGAAACCTAAAAGTGTTGTACCCTCTATGAACTACCCCACCTATAGCATATAAGTTTGACATACGTCGCACCCACCCCACCTTTTAACCACTGCTCACCGCACCATACCCCGTCCACACCCAACCCCTTCCAACTCAAAGTTAAGTTGAGTTGGCCTCAATCCACCCTCCATTTTTAACACGAATGACATGCGTATGTGCGTCCAATATCCATTATTTAGTTCCTCGTTTTTCTCTACTTCCTCCAGCATGAAAAAAAAAAAAAAAAAAAAAAAAAAAAAAAAAAAAAAACAACAACGGCTTTGCGTTTGCACCGAGTACTGGACCCCTCCAAAAAGGCATGCGGTGTTTATATGCTAGCGGATATATGTGGATAAAACAGACGTCGCATGGCGTGCATGATAGGAAGTGAAAGGGGGGAGGAGATGGGGACAGGAAGGCAGCGCACGGGCAACAACAGGTGCTACACTTGTTCAGTGCCCCCCACTCCATGAATTCGTACACCTGCAGCTGCTCCTCCTCCACATAGAACCCTGTGAGGCGCACGAGGTTGCTGTGAGACACAGCCATGAAGCTCTCAATCTCGTTCTTGAACTCCACCCCCCCGTGCGGGTGCTGCTTCGTCACCTTCTTTATTGCCACCGCCTCACCGTTCAGCTCTCCTTTGTACACCTGGTAGTCACGAGGGGATAGGGGGAGGGAGGTGGGAGGAAGGGGGGAAGGGGGAATGAGGTGGGAAGAATGGGGGGAAGAGGGCTAAGCGGGCAGTAGCGTCACGAGACAGCCACTAGGAACGAGTCGAAACGTCAGCTGTGGCGGGAGGGGCTGGAGCGGCACCGGACACGTGGTCAAACAGTGAGACACTGTCTTTAAGATCGCTCAGTAGGTACAGTTGCAGATCGTCGGGCCACGTGTCAAATGCTACAGGCCTGCCCTATGGGTCGAACGCAAGAACTCTAAGTGAAGCCATAGTGGCGTAGGGCTCAGGAGCAGCAGTAGCAGTAGCTAAGGGGCGGAGCCGAGGGGCCTAAGGGCCAAACAAGAGGGCCGAGGGGCCGAGGGGCCGAGGGGCCGAGGGGCCTAGGGGGCCGAGAGGCCTAGGGGGCCGAGGGGCCAAATAAGAGGGCCGAGGGGCCAAACAAGAGGGCCGAGTAGGCCGAGCGGCGGGGCCGAGGGGCCAAACAAGGGGCCGAGCGCTGGGCAGACACGGAGCCGAGGGGCTTAGGGGGCCAAGGGGCCAAACAAGGGGAGGGGCCGAGGAGGCCGAGCCTAGGAGCCGAGGCTAGGGGCCGAGGGGCCGAGAGGCAGGGCTGAGGGGCCAAACAAGGGGCCGGGCGCTGGGCAGGTACGGAGCCGAGGGGCTTAGGGGCCCGGGGGGCCAAACAAGGGGAGGGGCCGAGAAGGCTGAGCCTAGGGGCCGAGGGGCCAAACAAGGGGCCGGGCGCGGGCTAGGTACGGGGCCGGGCGTGGGCTAGGTACTGGGCCGGGCGCTGGGCAGGTACGGGGCCTGGCGCTGGGCTCTGAACTGGGACCGAGGGGCCGAGAGGCAGGGCCGAGGGGCCAAACAAGGGGCCGGGCGCTGGGCAGGTACGGGGCCGGGCGCTGGGCTCTGAACTGGGGCCGAGGGGCCTAGGGGGGGGGGGCGAGGGGCCAAACACTAGGGCCGAGGAGGCCGAGCCTAGGGGCCGAGCCTAGGGCCGAGGGGCCTAGGGGCAGGGCCGAGGGGCCAAACAAGGAACGGGGCCGAGGGGCCAAACAAGGTACGGGGCCGGGCGCTGGGCAGGTACTGGGCCGGGCGCGGGCTGGGTACGGGGCCGAGGGGCCGATGGGCCGAGGGGCCTGGGGGGGGCGGGAGGCCTACACGAGGGCCAAGGAGGCCGAGCCTAGGGGCCAAGGCTAGGGGCCGAGGGGCCGAGAGGCAGGGGCCGAGGGGCCAAACAAGGGGCCGGGCGCTGGGCAGGTACGGGGCCGAGGGGCCTAGGGGGCCGAGGAGGCCGAGCCTAGGGGCCGAGGAGGCCGACCCTAGGGGCCGAAGCTAGGGGCCGAGGGGCCTAGGGGCAGGGCCGAGGGGCCAAACAAGTTACGTGGATGGGCGCTGGAGTAAGATGGGGCCGGGTGCGGGTGTCGACGGGGCGCGGGCTAGGTACGGGTCGGGCGCGGGTGTCGAAGGGGCGCGGGCTAGGTACGGGCCGGGCGCGGGTGTCGACGGGGCGCGGGCTAGGTACGGGCCGGGCGCGGGTGTCGACGGGGCGCGGGCTAGGTACAGGCCGGGCGCGGGTGTTGACGGAGCGCGGGCTAGGTACAGGCCGGGCGCGGGTGTCTACGGGGCGCGGGCTACGTACGGGCCGGGCGCGGGTGTCGACGGGGCGCGGGCTAGGTACGGGCCGGGCGCAGGTGTCTACGAGGCGCGGGCTACGTACGGGCTGGGCGCGAGCGTGAGACTGGGCCGGGCGCGGGCTAGGTACCGGCCTATCGCGGACAAGGTACGGGCCAGGCGCGGGGCTAGGAACGAGGTAGGCGCAGTGGTGGGCCCAAAAGTTACCTACTCTGATTCCATGTTAGAATAGTGACGAGAATGATGGCATTAGTTGAAAGGGGGGGGGTACAAGTAGAATGTCGAGAGAGATTCTGTACCCCCTAAGGCTAAACCCACAACAGCCTAGAGAAATATAAACATATATGTTTGACAGAAGAGAGGACTCAGGAGGAGCAGGCAGAGGAACACGAAAGGGAACAGAGGAAGGACGAAGGGTCATAGCGTGCGTGCTGGGGACAGGAGGAGGACGCGAATGGGGAGCGTGACGAGCAGTGCGAACAGGTGAGACAGGCTGAGACGCAGGCTCACGACACTCTATAAGACCGCCGGACTGCTCAGTGTAAGGAGAAGGAGCAGGCAGTGGAGAGGTCGGCTGTAACGGCGGCTGCGACTGGTCAGGCGGGGAACACAGGAGGGGAGGAGTAAGGCCAGTAGAAGACGGGGTACCAAGAACCTGCTGAAGCAGGGGAACGAAGCACGGTCGCGACTGTATAGTGCCACCAGGGTCAACAGCTCCAGCTCCTCCAGCTCTAGCACCTCCAACATCAGCGCCTCCTGCGCCAATGCCTCCATTTCCAGCACCTCCAGCTCCAGCGCCACCAGCGCCAATAGCGCCAGACTCCGTAAGGCCTCCAACTCCAGCACCCTCAACACCACAAGTCGCGGCAGCTCCAATACCCCGGGTACGAGCACCTCCAGGACCAGTGGTCGCATTACCTCCAAGAACACCAGCTCCAGCAGCAACTTTAGTACCTCCAGCTCCAACAACGCCAGTACCTCCAGCTCCAGAAGCTCCACTCCAAAGGCGCGTACGCCGAACAAACCACTCATGCAACTACTGCGGAGACAGTCTCGGCGAAGCACCAGCAGAACCTCCAGACGAAGCAGCACCCTGAGGCTCCGCACCTCCAAACTCCGCACGCTCCGACGCAACACCCCCAGGCTCAGTACCCCCAGGCTCACCACCCCCACTCGCAACACCCCTAGGCTCAACACCCCCAGTCTCAGCACCCTCAGACTCCGCACCCCCAGGCTCCGCACCCCGAGACGCAGCACCTCGAGTAGCACCTGAGCCGACAGCTACCTAAACAGGAGCAAGACCAGGGAGAGGGTCTACCTGAGACACACCTGATGGAGAAGGACCCTGGGGCGGGAGGGGGTCTACCGGAGGGGCACCGGGAGCAAGGAAGAGCGACGGGGGCGGGGGAGGAGCAGAGCGGTAGGGGAAGAGATAGTAAAAGGGAACCAACTTGTCAAACGTGACGTCCTGAGAAGGGAAGACACGGCGCGAGTGGGGTGGTAAAACTGCCAGCCAGGCGCGTCAGGGACAAAGCCAAGGAAGACGCAGGGGATAACACAGGGGGAGAGCTTGTCCGCGGACGTATCGCGAACAAAGGCACGAGATCCCCAGACCCGGAACACCGACGCATCGCCAAACTCCCCCGTCCAACGCAGTGTGGGCGAGGTCTCCGGCAAGGAGACACGGGGCCAGAGGTTGAGCTGATGCGCAGCGTACTGGACCGCAAATAGTCACACAAAATGGGGAGCAGCCGCATGGATCATGGAGGTACGAGCGACCTCTATGACTAAGCCAATGCGGCACTCAGCAATCCCATTTTTCTGAGGGGAGTCCGGAAGCGTGAACGACTGGAGAATGCCCTCCCCACGTCAAAAGTCCCGCAAGAGGTTGGAGGAGAACTCACCACCTCTGTCAGAGTGTAGACGCAGGACAGGAAGGTCCTGGCCGAACCGCTCGCCGAGCTGGAGACGGACTGTGCGGATCCAAGGGATCAAGACATCAACGACCTGACCCTTGCTGCGCAAGGGGAAGACCGTGGTGTACAGCGTGTAGTCGTCAACCACCAACAGAAAGTAGCGCTCGCGGCTCTGTCCACTGACGCGGGCTGGGCCCCAGACGTCCATGTGGAGAGTCTGCAGGGGAGCAGACGTCGGGGGAAACGAGGAGGAGTGAGGAGCGGCGCGCTGCCGCCCCTCGACGCAAGGAAGGCAGGGCGGGGCAGGCGAGGGCGGCACGGGAGGCAGAGACCTGGGTAGACTAGAGACAAGAAGACGAGAGTGCATGCCACGAAGGCGTGGTAGGGAAGGGTGACCCAGGCGGTGGTTCCACAAAAGAGTCTGGTGCGACAAGAGGCGACACGAGCAAGAGGCGGCGACCTGACCTGACGCGGACACCTGAGCTGACGCAGCTACCTGAGAAGGCTCGGTAGCGAGTGTGTACAGACTCGACCCTAGCCGATGAGTGAACGTGACCAGGTGACACCCCGTCCGTGTGCACGTGCAGATCGTCACACGCTGACCCCCAGGAGTGGTGGTAGTGACCATCGCATCCTGGAGGGCAGCGGTACTCACCAAGTTCGTAGAGAACGAGGGGAGGTGAAGACCTGACAGTGAGCCGGACGGAACCACCGGACACGGGAGGACAGTGGAGGAACGGGCCACTACCGGTCCCCCGGAGGGGTCAGCCAGTCTAACCAGGACAGGTGCAGGGAGAGAACTGAGGGTGGTGCTGTCACGAAAGAAACAGCGCGAGGCGCCTGAGTCCAACGTGAAGGTGTGCAAGGCCTCAGCAGGCGCAGTTCCAGGGAGAGTACCAGACTCACAAGCACCTAGAGCAGCAGCGGCTATACCTGGGTCAGGCGGTAGGTCAAAGATAGCAATCCTAGACTTAAGCAGATCTGCCCAGCGAGGGAGCTCGACGTTGTCACTAAACTCAGCACGCCAAGCGTTGTCGAGGCGGGAGAAGCAGCGGTGCTGAGTGTGGGACCGCCTGCAAGTCTGACCAGCACGATCACCCGTGCGAATGACATACGGGCAACTACCCCCAGATGCCCCACGCAGAAACCACTCACGAAGCTACTTGTGCGACTGGGTCTCGCTCCGACGCTGTTGCTGCTGACGCTGGCCGCCTCCAGAACCAGCACGCCGAGCGCCAGTCCCACCTCCACCAGTCCCACTGCCGCCACTGCCGCTACTCCCACCGCTGCCTCCACCGCCGCCACCAGAGCCCCCACTCCCTCCACCAGTCCCACTGCCGCCACCACCTCCACTGCTGCCCCCACCACTACTCCCGCTGCCACCTCCACCACCCTTGCCACCCTTGCCCTTGCTGCTGCGGCGCTTCGCACTAGAAGAAGCAGCTCTGACGTCCTCAGCAACAGAGACGTCTGCAGCAGCAGCAGAGGCGTAGGAGGGGGCAAGGGGGGAGGGGGAGCACCCCTCAAAGAAGGGCGGGCACGGAGTGCCACGAGCAGCACCTACAGCAACTGCACTAGTCTCAGCTGCAAGGAGATGCTGCTCGAGGAGGTCAACAATGAGGGAGGTGGGGTCAAGAGAGAGGAAGTGGTCCCTGACAGAGCGAAGAGAGTCAGGGAGGCGAGTGACTATGGAGTAGAGGGTGATGAACATCGGGGGCTGGTTCTTGTTAAGGAACTCAGTAGGGACGGCGGCACGGTAGCGAGCGTCGCTAGCGCGAAGGTGGGACACTAGGTCCTCGACTGTGGCAAAGGCGGACAGGTCGGGGAACAGGTAGGGCAGAAGCAGGCGGCCTAGAGCAGCAGTGGCAGGGGAGGAGTATCGAGCGACTACAGCGTCGTACAGTGCCTGTGCGGTCCTGTGCTGTCCGAAGTGAGCGCATTCGGCTAACGGCAGGTGGTTGCGAATGGCTAAGCGGGCAGCAGCGTCGCGAGAAAGCCACTGTGAGCGAGTCGCACCGTCGGTGGTGGTGGGAGGGGCAGCAGTGGCATCGGACACGTGGTCAAACAGGGAAATACCGTCCTTAATATCGCTCAGGAGGTACAGCTGCAGGTCGTCGAGGCACGTGTCAAACTGAACCGGTCTACCCTCATGATCGAATGCGATAACTCGAAGCGAGGCCATAGCTGTGCACTCGGCAGGAGCAGCAGAAGCAGCAGTAGCAGCAGTAGTAGTAGCTGTAGCAGTAGCAGCAGTAGGGACAATAAGGATAAGGGGCCGAGGGGCCTGGGGCCTAGGGGCCGAGGGGCCAAGGTGCCAAGGTCCCAGGGGCCGAGGGGCCTGGGGCCTAGGGGCCAACTAGGCCGGGCGCGCGGGCTAGGGGTCAACGGGGCCTGGCGCGGGGCTAGGGGTCGACGGGGGCCTGGGCGCGGGGCTAGGGGTCGACGTTGGGCCGGGCGTGGGTGAGGGGTCGACGGGGCCTGCGCTTGGGCTAGGGGCGACGGTGTGGGGCGCGGGGCTAGGGGTCGACGGGGGCCGAGCGCGGGCTAGGGGCGACGGGGCCGGGCGCGGGGCTAGGGGTCGACGGGGGGCCGAGCGCGGGCTAGGAGTCGACGGGCCGGGCGCGGGCTAGGGGTCGACGGGGCCTGCGCACCGGGTAGAGGCGACGGGGCCGGGCGCGGGGCTAGAGGTCGACGGGGGCCGAGCACGGGCTATGGGCGACGGGGCCGGGCGCGGGGCTAGGGGTCGACGGGAGGCCGAGCGCGGGCTAGGGGTCGACGGGTCGGGCGCGGGCTAGGGGTCGACGGGGCCGGGCGCGGGGCTAGGGGTCGACGGGGGCCAGGCGCGGGGCTAGGGGTCGACGGGGCCGTGGCGCGGGCTACGGGTCGACGGGGCCGGGCGCGGGGCTAGGGGTTGACAGGGGCCGAGCATGAGGGCTAGGGGCGACGGGGCCGGGCGCGAGGGCTAGGGGCGACGGGGCCGGGCGCGAGGGCTAGGGTCGACAGAGCTAGGGCGCGCGGGCTAGGGTCGACGAGGCCGGGCGCGAGGGCTAGGGGCGACGGGGCCGGGCGCGAGGGCTAGGGTCGACGGGGCCAGGGCGCGCGGGCTAGGGGCGACGAGCCTAGGGGTGCGTTGGCTAGGGCCTACGGGTCGGGCTAGGGGCGACGGGCCAAGGGGCGATGAGCAGAGGGGCGACACGAGGGTCGTTAGGGGCTGCTAGTGGGGCAGCAAAGTGGTGGGCCCAAGGAAAACCGGTCCTAGCGGAGGACCTGCTCTGAAACCATGTCAAGAGAATGAACGAGAATGAATGAACTATGAGACAGTTGGGTACAAGTACTAACCCTAATTGGGTTGTACCCCTTATGGGCTACCCCACTATAGCCTACAAAAATGTAAAATCTATAATGTTCTAACATCATGGGTTCGCCGTTGGTAATGTTTCGCCTAGAAGACGAGCTTGCGCAGGGCATAGAAAACCCGGCCTGTCATCCCGTCTTCGTCCGCCACACCATCGACGGAACAGTCACCCCCGAGGTGCGTACTATCATGCATTATCTCGAGAACCAATGGCTACACCTTTTTACGACCGCTGTGACACCCCTACTGATTATACTTCGCACTCGTTGTCTTGCTCCTCACGCAGATATTCAGCGAGTACCTGGAAGCGTTGAACGGTGTCTCGTACTCCACGGAGGACCACGTCATTGTCCTTGTAACGAAGGACTCCCACGCTACGACTGACATTTTCGCGATGGAAACAACGGAACATGGTTTCCGCGTGCAGAACTTGAGCAACCTCCGTATCGTTCACATGCACGGCGCTGCGCCACGGTGCATGTATCCCGGCCTGTGTGGGATCTTGGAGTTGTGGAGGACGCTTTATCGAGGATGTTACCTGCGACATTTGATGCGGACTCCTGAGTGGCGCGACGGCTCTGAGTTCTTGCTCCCGCCCCTGTTACACATGATTCGATGGATTGGGGCCTCGTGGTCAGAAGCCACGCCTGCGTCTGTCCATCTTAGCTGGTGGCGCGCTGGATGTGTGCCAGCATCATGGCGACTCGCCATCCGTGCATACAAGAACCCAGTACTTAGCGTCTTAACTGAACCACTGGTGTTGGATTTGGGTCAGCTGCAGTGGCTAATAGACGAGTTTAGGCCTCGGGGCGAAAGCCTCATGCATGCTACTGATTTTGCCCATTGCGAGCAGCTCCTTATACCCCCACGCGTTGAGCGTGTCGGTAACGAGACGCCCGCCTCTGTGGAAGACCCCGTCATAACACTGAACACTCATCCTGGCCCGCTAATCAGTGACAGTCGTTGTCGCAGGCGCGTAGCACGCGTGGTCTCCAAACTACTTGTTCGTCATGCCATCTCCCTCGGCATACAAGTGCGCAACACGCCTGAACGGTTTGGTGTGTCGAACGCCGAAGTGGTTAGTCGTCTTCGCTGTACTCCTATTAAGCGTCCCCGAAAGTCAGCTGCGACGGTCATCTAAGAACGTCAATGTCGCTGGGTGCTTGACATGATGCGGTAAGATGCGCACGCAAAGTACGATAGCTAGTTAATGTGCTATCACTAGTGTGCAATGAATCATGTAATAGAGTGTGTTTAACGCCTGTTCAGCATGCGGCAGTACGATTGTGAAGGACCTCTCCATAATATTATTCGGAAACATCTCATTCAGCACTGCGAGTCTCATATTTAAACCTTATACCGGGACTGTGTAAGACGTAAATTGGTGGATAGGGTTTGGTGGCCACACAGGCACCCGAAACCATTCTACCGCTTTCAAACACAACATCTTCATATGATGGCATGCAGCCGCAGGTATGCCAACGCACTATATTTTGTGTTTATCATCTGGCGTGCGGTACCGCGTACGTCACATCGCATCGCATAACCACACCATCGTTTACAATGAACAAATTATCAGAATAGTGAACGAATGAATGATTGAACTAGCAAGCAGGTGGGTAAAAGTAGGAAACCTAAAAGTGTTGTACCCCATATGAACAGCCCCACTACAGCCTAAACAGACAATAGTATATAAGTTTGACACACCCCCATAGGCAAAGTGGGGGAGAACAAGAGGTCACAAGACCAGCCAAGAGAAGAAGCAAAGCAAGCTCAGGGTGGATCACAAAGTCACCACACATTCTGAGCACAAACAAATGGTCATAAGGCCAGTTCACATGCAGAGTTATATAAAGGAGAAGAAGCAATACAGTGATCACAACCTTGCAAGTGTAAGCATGCAGGTATATGTATAGAGATCACAGTACAAGCAGAGTCAAGAAGTAAGCAAGCGAGGCACAGTAGGTACAAGGCCTAGAACAGTACAGAAACGCTGATGATCACAAGGCTGAAGTGCCTTGGTGAAAACATCAGCAGTGTTGGCCTGTGAGGCCACGTAAGCGAGACGAAGCTGGCCACGCTGCTGCAACTCTCGAGCAAGGAAGTAGCGCAGAGAAATGTGCTTCGTTCTGTGCTCCAGTCTGTGCTCTTGACACAAGGCAAGCATTGTCTTGTTGTCGACGTACAGAACTGGAGGAGAACGAGGCGCCTCTCCCAAGTCGGTCAGCAGGTAGGTGAGCCAGCGTAACTCCTGTGCAGCCATGGCCCCAGCGTAGATCTCAGCCTCACAACTAGAGCTGAGAACAGTGGACGAGCGAGTAGACCGCCAAGAGACAGAACCGGAGCCAAGGCTGAAGGTGTAGCCATGTGACGACCGCTGCGTAGCCAAGTCGTCAACCCAGGAAGCGTCTGCGTGACCAGTGAGGACAACTTGAGCCCGTCCTCCAAGCACGAGCCCCATGCCCGACGTACTGCACAAGTAGCGCAACACCCTCTTTGCAGCATCCCAGTGCACCTTTCGGTGCCTACCGGGAGCCATGTAGCGAGCCAGAAGGCTGAGAGGGTATGCGAGGTCAGGTCGTGTGCAAGTCATCAGGTACATGATGCAGCCCACAAGCTCTGGATATGGGCCACTCGGCTCTACGGACTCGTCCGAAGGTGGAGCTGAGAGCGAGTGATTGGTAGGCAGAGGAGTGGACTGTGGCGAGGAGTACGTGAAGCCGAAACGCTGAAGGACCTGCTGCACCATGTGTGACTGAGTCAGGGTAATGGTGCGCTGTGCTCTGTCCCGGGTGATCCGCAAGCCAAGATAGCTTATCAGCTCACCCATGTCACAGGAACGAATTTCCACTCGAGAATGTTGCACTAAAGGTGAGTACAAGGCGTATTTATACTCAGAAATACATAGAAAAAACAGATAATCCGAACCTTCGGGAACGCGCTCTTCTAGAATAGATAATCACAAGTGCGCATAAGCACGCAAGCCCATTGGCACTTCGGATTATGGCGAGATTACGCCTTGTACACCACTGTCGGTGCTGTAGGTGCCGTATAATGTAAATGTCGGTGCCGAAAATACCAAATAAGTGAAATAGTCGGAAAGCTCTATAAAATAGAATAGTAGTCCGATTGAGGTGAAATAAAGTGAAAATGAAAGAGGAAAATAAGGAGAATAAGATGGAGTAAAAATATGGAAATGAGAAATATGTCGAACGTCGACGTACTCTCACACTTCCCCCCCTCAAAGCTGGGTGGTAGATGTAACACCCTGCTTGACAAGATAGTCGCGGAGAGAACGTTGGGCGTTACTCATGTCTTCTTCAGAGACCTAGCTGTCCTCAGAAGGATCATAGCCTTTCCAGCGTACGAGAAACTCCAGGGCGCCATGCCGACGACGACGATGTGCAAGCACAGATTTAACCTCGTACTCAAGTTCATCATTCACGAGGACTGGAGGCGGCGGCGGAGGTTGGCGTCCCGTGTACAGCTTATTTGGATCTTGATAGGGTTTAAGAAGCTGCATGTGGAAGGCGTTATGAATCTTCCAAGAAGCTGGTAGGCGCAAGCGGAATGTGACTAGAGTGACCTGCTCTTCTACGAGGAAAGGTCCGCAGAAGCGAGGTCGTAACTTGGATGGAAGGTGACCGAGGTTGAGGTTGCATGTGTCGAGAAGCACATGATCACCAACCGCAATGGTATGATCACGTCGATGGCGATTGGCCAAGCATTTCTGTGAAGACTGTATGTCCTGTAGACGCTTGTGTGTCTGATCCCAAAGCTGTTGCATTGTGGTAACGAAGTCGTGCGCGGGTTGGACAGTTGCAGGTACTGTCGGCTGTTGTGGAGTTAGTGGATGTCGTCCGTAACAGAGGAAAAATGGGGTCTCTCCTGTTGCGGCATGCTTCGCATTATTGTAGGCGAACTCCAACACCGGCAAGTGCAAGTCCCATTTGTTAATGTCGTCCTTGCATGCTGCGCGCAAGAGTTGTTCCACAATTTGGTTCAAGCGCTCTGTCTGCCCATCGGTCTGGGGATGATATGCATATGACATTGCTAGGCGTGTCCCCATGAGCGACATGAGCTCTTTCCAGAACTTGCTAGTAAACTTGGGGTCCCTGTCGGATATGAGGGTTGTTGGGATCCCGTGCTGTGAGATGATGTGTTTGAGGAATAGCTGTGCCGTTTCCTCCGTGCGTGTGGTTGTATGTGTCGGAATGAAGTGTCCCATCTTTGAGAATTTGTCGATGACGACCAGGATGGCGTCATGCCCCGCGTTGGTAGGTGGTAAACCGGTGATGAAATCCAAGCTGACCACTTGCCAAGGCTGTTCCGGGACAGGTAAAGGCTGAAGAAGTCCTGCTTTCTTCTGCTTACTGCTTTTCATCCGCTGGCACGTGTCGCACGAAGTGACAAACTTTTGCACGTCGTTTGCCATGTGAGGCCAGTAGTAGACTTTCGCAATCCCGGCAAGAGTCTTATTACTCCTGAAGTGTCCAGCATAGACGATTTGTCGATGACGATGCACTTTGTCGCGGGCGATAAACGCTGCATTAATCGGCTCAAAACGTTGTAGTAATCCTTCTCGGAACTGCTGCCACGTCGCTTCACCTTGGTTTAATAAACCGCTTCCGCTTATCCATTCAATTGCTGGTCCGCGCAGTAGTGTTGCTGCAAAATTAATTATGTTTCTGTCGAGTGCTGGTGCTGTCCATCCAATGGCAGCGAAATAAATTTCGATCGCCAAAAGCCAGCGCCTAGCGTCGATTTCCCCATCAAAGGTGTTGGGGGCTCAAATTTCTTGGGCCTTGGGAAAATTTCGCGACTGCTGCGAAGTCACGATCGATTCTGCTTCTGTCGCAATTTTCGCCATGACGCGCGCTTTCACCCGAAGTCGTTCGATCCGTCGCGCGTCGGTCTCGCTACTTCTGCACCGCTCGATATAGGTCCCGACAATTCGCAATTGTCGTCCCTGTATCGCAAACGTTTTCGCCAACAATCGAACTCACGATCCTGTTCAAAAAACGTGCGAGGGGGGTTATTCAAAAAGCGCGGAATCTGGTGCTTACCAGCGTCGGCGCCGAATTCGTCGCCCCCGGCGGTTTTTCGAAGCAGGAATTTCTTGAGCGCGCTGCTTAGCTGAAACTCCGCGAGTGAAAACGTCTCTGATTACCAAGTGTCACATGATCGAATTTCCACTCGAGAATGTTGCACTAAAGGTGAGTACAAGGCGTATTTATACTCAGAAATACATAGAAACAACAGATAATCCGAACCTTCGGGAACGCGCTCTTCTAGAATAGATAATCACAAGTGCGCATAAGCACGCAAGCCCATTGGCACTTCGGATTATGGCGAGATTACGCCTTGTACACCACTGTCGGTGCTGTCGGTGCCATATAATGTAAATGTCGGTGCCGAAAATACCAAATAAGTGAAATAATCGGAAATCTCTAGAAAATAGAATAGTAGTCCGATTGAGGTGAAATAAAGTGCAAATGAAAGAGGAAAATAAGGAGAATAAGATGGAGTAAAAATATGGAAATGATAAATATGTCGAACGTCGGCGTACTCTCACAACTTCTCTCTGTGTCCTCACGTTCGATCATGAGGGCCGTCCGATCCAGTTCGACACGTGGCTCGACGACCTACAGCTGTACCTACTGAGCGACTCTAGAGACAACGTTTCGTTGTTTGACCACACGTCTGGAGCCTCTCTCGCCCCTCCCGCCACAGCTGATAGTGCGACTCTCTCACAGTAGCTTACCCGTGACGCTGCTGCTCGCTTAGCCATTCGCAACCACCTACCGTTAACCGAATGCACAAGACGGCTAAAGCACTGTACGACGCTATAGTCGCCCGTTACTGAAACCTCGTGCAACGTAACGCGCCTTGAAGACAAGCGGAGAACCCGGCGGCCGCTTCACCCTGAAAATCCACTTGCCACTGTCGATGTTCGCCCCAGGCAGGGGAACCTCGTCGACGTAGGTGCCTGTGGACTTCCAGGATGCCATCTCGGCATCCGTGGCTGCCTGCCACTGAGAGGAGTAGGGACCCTCTATCGCCTTTGCGTAAGAGCGCGGGGTCGGGATGTCTGGTGCATCCGGGTCTCCCTCAGGGGCAAGCAGCATGGACACGAGATGAGGTACAGCAGCGGCAAAGCACTCAAACTCCTCCTGTCTGTCCTCAAGGACGTCCGTGCCAGGAGCACACTCACCCCCGACGGAAGGAGGACAGACAGACGCAGACTGAGACTCAGCAACAAGACTAGCGGCGTAGTCTAGACGACAGTGAGCAGCAAAGTTGACAAGCTCAGCAACTAAGGCAGACGCAGCAGTGGACTCAAAGAAAGGGTGCTGTTTTAGCATGACACGTGTGACGCCTGGACGGAGCTGGTTTTCCGTGCCAAAATGTCGAATCTGGATTTTGCGCGCAGTGTGACACACTGGTTGCCATGTACATCTTCTGAGTTCCTGTCAAAACACAGACGCAACCGTCGGCGCGCACTCCCGTATCTAGTATATTCTTCCGTTTGTCCGTGCGGAGCTCATTTGAGGTTTCAGCGGCGGATCTATCCGCCTCTTAGCGGCATGAGTCCTGTTAGCGTGCACGGTTTCTCCTTCTCCAAGCAGCTTAGTTAGCGTCATAGCCTGCAAGGGCACACGGTGAACATACAGCATATGCTCGTGCAGAGAGGCAACTCTTCCGGTGCCGCAAGTACCCTGACAACTGTGAAGACGTCTGGAGTGCGCCGTCATCGCAAAGTGAAGAACAAGCCCCGTGCTGAGCAAAGGGTATAAGCGGCGGCCAGCGGCGTAACTGTTTCTGGATCAGCGACACCACCGTCACCGGATGACGTTGTTTCTCACCTGAGGAACCCCACCTATCAGCCCGATTTTCAGACGTTGGCGCTGTACGGTCCCCATGGAGTGGGATGTCAGTTGACTGCCCAAGACGCTCTCACCCTCGCGAACGGCGAGTGTCTAGCGGACATCGTTGTAGACTTCCACAACATGTGAGTGTTCCAAGAACTGCACGACTGCATGGTTACTAACTTGATTTTGCCGTCATTGATTACGTGACTCACACGGGTGTTTTTTATTTCAGCCTTCTTAACATTCGTCATCCGACGCTCGAGGGTGGAAAGACATGGTTCGCTCTTGATACGAAGGCCTTCGTGGTCGCTTGGGCATGGACCATGTATCTTCGCGCTGGATTACCTTGCCATCCCCGTCTATTACGAGTAAGTATTGGTTGGAGTACCGTGGTATACATATTACGGTTGTGATGATGCTTAAAAAAATTCCTGAAGCACGACTCTAATTACGTCCGTTTTTAATATGTAGCAGGGGCCACTACTCCCTTGTGATCACCATGAACCTTGCCGGCATGGTCAGCGGCAAGCTTTCTCATACAGTAGAGGACAACATTGAGCTGGTGCATTACGATAGCGCGTCATTGCACACCAAGAAACCGGAAGTGATGGAAGGCGTCAAGAAGTGAGACATGCTCACCTTGTGCGTTGTCGTTGTGGTAGTTATAATATTAACTGTTCTAACATCCTAACCGTCAACGATATATGCAGGATGTTGCTTATGCTTCATACAGCTCAGATGCCCACTGCTGACCAGAAGAAGGCCGCGAACAGCCTGGACCGTGCCAAAATCACGATCATGCATGTGAGTACAGCGTACATGCTGATGGAGCTATGTGCCTTCTGGTGTGCATACGTGTGCTCACGTTCCGTTTTACGCTCAGTGTATGTGCCGTTTGGCAGCCGGAAGAAATCCCGACCCAGTCGAACTCTGTCGACTGTGGGATATACGTGTGCATGTATCTTCACGCACTGGTGTCGTCCGGCTTCACTATCATCAAGCGGTGGATGACGTTCTACGGAAAGAAGTCGCAAACCTACAGGCGACAGTTACAGGAGGAAGTGTCGCTGCACTCCACGGGTGACCTTGTGGTCAGGCTTTTTGGGGAGGGCGTAGAGGTTCCTTTGCAGCCACTTCCCCAGTTGGGTGAGTTTGGGGCCCTAGTGTTTCCCAAGGAAGACAAAGTGCGTACCAACCTGGCAAGGCAGTCCGGCATGGTAACCCGGATGGAGCTTGGGGGTTACTATTGTGTGATGCAATCATATGCATTCACGTCTGTCTGCCTCCCATCATGTGTTCGTGCGTTGCATGCGTGGTGTGAGCGTATGCAAGAATTTGTGTTTTGTGCGGTTTAGTTTTTCTGAGTGTGTGTGAATGTTATTTGGCTTGAGCAGATATCTGAAGTGACTCCTCTGCTCAAGAGCTTTCCGACGAACCAAGTATCGCTTCAATCGGAGCACGAACAAGAAAGTTACGAACGTTGGAAGTTCGTATGCTTTTGATATTTGGTTGTGGTGACTATGGGAAGTTGTGGTGTTAACTCCATAAGGAGTACAGACTCTTGGGGGTTGGGAAATTCGTCAACATCACTGTAGATGCTGCCAAGTGGTTGGGAGGTGCCAAACCAGGTTGGCAAGTGTGGCCAAGTTGGGTGAGGTGGATGGCATGAGTTGGGAAAGTGACAAATGTCAAAGTTGGGGTGTCTATAGAGAGGGGAATTGTGTGGTATGGGGTGTCCTTGGTTGGGGACTCCCTTGGGACCTTCCCTCTCGTCCTCCTCATCCCCTCCTACCTGGTTCAATTGCTACTCCAACTTTCTTGTGTGAACTTGTGAGATAATTGTTATTGAGTTACGTTTTCTATGGCAGCATACCCCCTAGTGCGCCGAAGTTCATAACTCGAGTTATACTCCATATTTTGATACTATTCAAATTGTGAAAGATAGCTACGGTCAAGGGCTACAACATACTCGAGTTTGAGAGAAATCTAATCGTGCGTTAATCGTTGACGACGTTTTGTGTGACGACGACTTTTCTGTCCTGAATTATAGTTGACGATTTTAAGATATTTCGGCCCTTAATCTTCATAGACTCCGTCCTTAGTCTATAACAGTTACGTGGTATGCGCGGCGGTAACAAGCCTGGCACGCGCGTGTGGGATATTGGAGGAGCAGCTGCTAAGCGGTGCAGCCCACGAGCTCAAGACCTACGGGACTCCTCTACTATCGTTGTCGAGGTCACATAACCAGGTGGATCATGCGGCATCGATGAAGACGCTCACCAGCTCCATCCATGCTACACCATGCCTGCTGCCGGTGCCATCGTCATTTCGGGCTAAAGTCGATGTTGCCTCTCCTGGTCAAAGGCCGCAGTCACCACCTCAAGCCGCAGGAAGGAGGAATCCGAGAATCCTACGACTCCAGTAACACCGGAAGCACCAGGCAGGCCTTGTCGGACTCGAAGGGCTAGCAGTCGTCTGGGAGGAATGGAGGAATCACGCACAGTGCGTCAGATCAGTATGCAAACCGCGTACGGCAATCGTCCTGCTTCAAGCCGGTGGACTGGGGTGAGCTGGTGTCCCCGTGGCCGTAAGTGGGGGGTGAAGATGGTGTGCGGACCCGGTACGGGACAACATATCAGACTTGGTGCGTACAACGTGGAGGACGATGCGGCATATGCCTATTCCGCGACTGCGTACGTGATCCGGCGCAAGGATCACATCCCGCACATAAAGGTGCTGACTGATACAGAGATGGCAGCGCTGGATGGGTGTGAGAGATCGGATGTGAGGCACCTTGTGAAGGCTCGTCTGTGGTGGAGGTGGCATCAGTGGAGGACAGCAATGGCAGAAGTGGGCATTGCACCCGGGACTCCCTTCCCTCTCGAAAATGGAGGTTCCCGCTCGCCTGCTATTAGCATTGGTGATGACGAAGGGGAGTACCCGCTGACACTGAAGGAGGATGCCGCTGACGAGGAGATGCGGGAGCCAGAGCTGGGGTAGGAGCGTCACTTATTCCACTCGCTCTGTGCAGGCGTACGTATGAACTGCTATATGATCCCATGCTAGATAGGATCCTTGGCGTCTAGCTTGTTTGTTGTGAGAGAAAAACGTTTGAGCAATGCTAGTGGTCGTATTAGCCGGACGTGTAAGGAAATGGCAAGGATTGTAGAAATGTGTACATAAGAGCAATACATTTATTGCTTTGTCTGTGTTTACCTGTAGTTATCCCACAACTGACGTCGCATGTCTTGTGCAATATGTCTGCTGATAAGTGTACTGATGTAGGCATATTAGAGAGGCACGGACACGACGGCGTATCGAGGGCTGTGGATAATGTTGGGTACATCGAGTGCCAAGTGTGCAAATCCAGCGAATGACGAAACTAGTCTGGCAGCCAAGGGCAAGCCACGTGGAAGGAGACACGGCAGAGCAGAGGTCAATGGACAGTCAGTGGCAAATGGACTAATTCCTGCCCACACAACTAG
Organism: Closterium sp. Naga37s-1; assembly: GCA_947471745.1. Lineage (NCBI taxonomy): Eukaryota > Viridiplantae > Streptophyta > Zygnematophyceae > Desmidiales > Closteriaceae > Closterium > Closterium sp. Naga37s-1. The sequence goes on from CANJKZ010000084.1 coordinate 572,934, forward strand.
CGTCAATGGACAGTTTTACCGCCGGACCCGTCTCGTCCCGTGAGGGCAGGAGTCAGCGCGTGTCCTAGCCTCCAGCTTACCTGCTGAACTCTTACCTTCTGCCTGGCACAGTTAGGCGTCAAGTGACGAAGAAACCTCGTCGGTCTCTTCCGAAAAACGCCAATGCGCAGCAAGCACGGGCTCCTCCTTCGCCCTCGCGTAAGTCGGCGTGTTTTATGGATTGGTTTTGGCAAACCTGGATTTAATTATGTGCGCCGCAATGCTTGGGGCCAATATAACGGTACTAATCTGGTGTCGTCATATTTACATGCTGCAGCTGTGACTCCCTCCCATGGGGGCGGAGACTCGCGTATGTCGCATGGCAGCACGTCCGACAGTAGCTCGTCAACCACACGGTCCAGCCAGCAGGACGAGGAGGATGCTGCGGAAGGGGAGTCGTCGCGCCGCCGGCGCAAACGCAACGTTAACGAAGTCCTCCAGGGGTCCGGCGCAAACGCAACGTTAACCCAAAGCACCGCCAGCTGCATCTTCGGATGACGATCCCAATGAGGCCCTCCCGAGGCTCAACCCCGTGCAGAGCGATGACGAAGATGCTGCGGAAGCCGAGGACGAAGAAGAAGCAGGCGCGGATGAGGAGGACGCTGGCGCGGAAAGTTGGCCGGATGAAACTCCGGTGACGCGGGAGGAGATGACCAGCTTGCGCGAGCTGCAGGAAGCTACCGCACGTGCAATTGCCTAGCTGGAATCTGTGTTTCTTGCAAAGCCTGCAGGTGACGGCGAACAGAAGAGGAAGAGGCGTCGGAAGCGCGTAACCGGCAATGGAAAGCGACGTAAGGCGCGTCGTACACGGACCACATCGGATACGGCGTCCGAGGATGAGGAAGAGGACGAGGAAGGACTGGAGGGTCACATTCGATCGTCCTCATCAGCGATTCTGCAAGAGGCACTCAGTCTCCTTCCTGCCGACAAGGGATGGAAGGTACGCTTCATGTGATGCTCGCCAAGCAGGTGTATTTTGCGCTACTGCGTTTTGCGGACCAAGTGGGCCAGTTGATGACGACCAGAGTCTGTCGCCCATGCAGCAAATATGTGAGTAGGCTCGCGACCATCTTTTCATCCGGCGGCCCAACAAGCATTTGACGTTCTACCCATGCAGCGCCGCCAAGACCTGGGGCATATGCGCAGTCGTTGATAACCTCCTTGTCAACTACGCAAGCCTTGCACTCGCGGCTGACAAGGCACGTCGGGTCGACTTCAACAGGTCTCTCAGCGACTGGAAGACGGGTGCTGCTGGGAGGGTCCGCGACATCTCGCTCCCTAAGCTAGGGTTGTTTCGCGACGAGCGTGACGCAAAAAGCCCCTGGGCGGCACCCTCTATGCGTACACTAGCAAGGGTCCGGGATAGGGTCGGCCTCAGAGACATCGACGTGGGTACGATCAGTGGTAGTGCTTTTAACGCTTTCACGCTGAATAATGGAGAAACCCTCGTGTCTAATGCGTGCACATGTCCTGTGTGATGAATGTTGCAGAGACGCTTGCACTCTTCCGCTGGAGTTACACTTTAACGGGATTCCCTTCGCGTCTGGCGCATTTACCGCATGCGCAAGAGCACCGTTCAGGCCAAGGATGGTGAACGGGACAGTGACGCTGAAGCTGTACCACGTGGCCTGGCTGGAGCACGTGGTATGAAGACTCACCCGCGTATTAAAATGGTCTGGTTTCCCAGCATTTGGAATGATTGAATGCATGCTTTTGTGCGGTGCTGTGCGCACGTGGCAGATGCAATCCGGAACTGGGAGGCGCGCAAGGGCCGCCTATCAAACTCCGCAGGATGTAACGCGCACATCGTGGACGGCCTCCACGTCCTTGTGAAGAGTGCTGTTACCCGGGCCATCGCTGAGTTCAGGCCTGAGTACGATGCGGCGTCTCAGACGTGGGCCTGGGGCCGCCATGGTCTCCGCATCTCTGCGGACGGCATAGCTGGCGGGAGGACCGCGAGCGCCCAAGCAAGCGCCAGCCTTGGGACTCCGCAGGCATAACTGAAATCGGGGCTCGCCGAGCCGTTAGTCTGCGCCATGACGCTCACTGAGACAAAATCTTCCTTGAAGAGTTAATTTGCCTTACGTGGGGGGGGTTAGTGTCTGGGCGAGGAGGTTGCTTATGGAGTGAGTAGAGAGAATATGTGATTGAAGCGGGATATAAGAAGCACTATCGAGAATGGTCAGATACCGTCGCTCAAACTCATCGCGTACACAAACCCAAGTGCATGTAGAGAAGAGTATTCATAGCCCCAAGAACCATACTGCGGCATTGCTACCGCTAGGGATGCGCAACGGCCAAAAGTATTCCTTCGATGTTATTAGGTGGCTCGACTTAGCGCCGTTGGATGCCGTGAGATGATGGCATCCGTCTGGGCGTGACGAACGTCTACAACCGTAGATGAAGGAACCGCGGTGCGACGAGTGTCGTCGATGTGTGGAATTGTGGACGGTAGGATCCATGCCAGGTGGAGGACAAATCCGTGCGTCACATGATTTAGGCCGTACTGGTCGGTGATTGTCAACGGCATCCCGGGTGAACACGTTGCATAATTCAACGTGGGATGGGGGCGTGGGTGGTGCAGTATTGTCGATGCACCCAGGCGTGGACGATGGGATATCGATATGCATGGGTAGAACAAGGGTCAAATGTAAAATTACAGCAGTACACGTGGTCATATTTCAACGTCATCTGGTGCGTACACGTAAGGGGTCAGCCAGATGCAGACTGGAATTTCAACGAATAAGGCGCAAGCGTGTGTCACACATGGTGCATCGGCATTGGGTACGAACTCTAAAAATGAAGGGCGCGGATACAATGTTGTGTTGATCCTCGTCGTTCACGTGCAGGGAGGTGATTGCGGGGTGCGATGCTCCGGAGCGCACAGTACAGTAGACTGTTGAAACTTGATCGACATGATGACCTAATGCTCGCCAGATGTCGGGTCGACGTTAAAAGCAGACAAATTGTGACATTTGGCGGATTGCACATTGGCATCCAGCGGGGTTACGAACGCGTGACGTGCACGTGACATAGCCGTAACATTTGCGTCACTTTGAAAGTGACGTCATTGTGATGTCAACGTGACATTTTCATGACATTTTCGTCACTTTGTATGTGACGAAAACCCCAGTAATTCCTACCATCACATTTTTATCCCAGAATTCCGTATACGTAAAAGTGATTGAAAAGTCACAATTACATCACTTTCGGCACTTGTCTTTTCCACGATGCGGCTGCCATCCTCACATCCTCACCGGCTGCCATCCTCCCCGGCTTCCATCCTCACAGGCTGCCATCCTCACCGGCTGCCATCCTCAACGGCCGCCATCCTCACCGGCCGCCATCCTCACCGGCTGCCATCCTCACTGGCTGCCATCTGTTGACTACAGAAATTCAATCTGCCTGATTCGGGTTTTTTTACTGCGCCTGAATCGACCGGCGAGTCTCGTACAATTGAGGTGAGGCCAAGGCTGGTCTCGACCAATAGGGAGCGGCTGGTGGTGTTCAAAGAGCGAGTTTGACTTTTTGTTTTTGAGCGAGCTGATTTGGTGAGTCAGCAGCTGTTCACGATGCGATAGTTTCTATTGCTGCGATTGGCTGCTGTTCGAAATGGCAGTTGCTCGCGCTGCCACTGTCGAAGGACTGTGATTGGTCACTGCTCATGCAGCGTATTCATTTTCGTTGATGAGCGAGCAGGTGTTGGCGCCACATGGGAAGTAACGCGAGCCTCACCTGCTCGCGAATCATTTTCAGTGCTTGTGGCGAAACCAGCGAGACGCTCGAGTAAGTTATGTTCTGAACAGCACTAACAGGTCAGATCAAAAGGATGTTCACACCTCGAGAGAGAGGCACATGTGGCGAGTCACAGTTCGCTGAAAGCGTAAGCTCGGAACTGCTCGCGGCCAACTTTCGAAGGGGCCTCCTCGCAACAGTTCGGATTTGGCGCGAAGTATATTTCTCGGTTCGGCACAGTCAAGTTTGTTGGCTCGCAAGTTTTGAAATCTTTCGGCGACGAGCATGCCAGGTCAGGAAAGGAATTTGAGGGAAATTCGATATGTGCTCGCGCTACGTGAACTGAAACAAGAAAAGTAGAACATGATAGGAAAGGCTAGAATAGACTAGGCTAAGTATAAATCTGTTTGTGTTTGCTTGTTCACTATATACAACTTGAGTGGATTTCTTCCTCCCGAACTTGCTGCAATAACGATGTCAGTGCTCAAAGTTTGACAACGCCTGGAAGGAACGTCTACTGCGACAACCAAGCTACTACTGCAAGCTTCTCTCTCTACACACTCGGACCCTTAGATAGGGGCTGACATTAAGTCAGGTGACCCCGAGGAGAGGAGTTTCTTGAGCCTGCTGTTATAGTCACAATAGGCTTGAATGTGCCTAAAACGAAAGATAGAGTGCACAGTCGGATTTCTGCACAGCGGCTTCAAGCGTTGATAGCGTTCTCCTCACAGCTTCAAATGACTTGCTATAAATTGGATCTGGAGCGTCTTCACGTCGCCTACAATAAGCAATTTATATTGCACGATTTCATAAATAATTGAAGACACAGCATCGGTTTGAACGAACGGTACTATGGCAGCCACTATAGTCTTAGAACACAAGATAGGAAGAGTTACGAGTTGGGAATGACTCCCAGCTCCTACAAACCCCAAGATCCGAGGTACAGTGATGTGGAATAGTGCCACACTGTCCCCAACCATGAAGGGTCTCGAAACTACCCTCCACGAGGGCCTACACCAAGAGAAATGTTACACTACACAAAGTAATGCAACTATTCTCACTATCTTAACGTTTACCCTTTTGGAGAGCTTCAAAATCACTTGATTCTTGAAACCAAGGCTCTGGTTCTTCAAGGTAAATTGTTCCTTGAGTTCTTGGAAGTCTGCTGCGCACACCTGCGACACGCCGAACGTTCAACACACGACAAAATAGAAAACCGCACACGATACGCAAACGACGACGTGACACGCGACTAGCAATAACTCGCTATTGACTCGACACACACATTCAAAATCATGCTTCATCATTCACACACTATTGTAAGCATGAAATATATATTATTTCATGCCCTCATACCATTCCATGCACACACGCATGCACGCACACGGACAACAAGCCGAATGCAAACCGTAGGGTTGCACCAACAAACTCCCCCTCGGATTATTGGCCTTAGGATCTTGCTCTCTCAGTTCAGAGCCATCCAGCCAGCTTGCAACACTTCCAATGCTGCTGCTCCACCAGCCTCTTGGTCATCATGTCAGCTGGCTGCCTTGTCGTCTTCACATAGTGCAACTCAACTTCACCCGCGGCCACCATGCTCCTCGTCCAATGCCACTTCACCCTCATATGCTTGGTGAGGCCATGCAACACAGGGTTCTTAGCAAGAGCAATGGCACCCTGGCTGTCACAGTAGAATGGGGTAGGTCCTTGCTGCTCCTCCCCCGATTCAGCCAACAAACACCGCTGCCACACAATCTCCCGTACGGCACGGAAGAGTGCCATGTACTCGGACTCCACCGAGCTCAATGCTTGATCCACCTGCTTCTTGCTCTCCCAAGCAGTTGGGCCTCCACCAACACAGCAAATGAACCCTCCAACACTTGTCATGTCCTCTGGTTCCGATGCATAAGAAGCATCCGAGAATGCGGTGAGGAACAAACACCCGGGTTCAACACCATCCGCGCCCTTTTGGCGCCTTTGCGCCGCCGCCGAGTATTGCAGCCCAACGGTCGGTGTTTGGCCAAGATACTTGGCCACCCTCATTCCAGCTGCTACCTGCTCCTCGTTAGGGCATTGAACAACCCTAGCCAACTGTCCGGTAGCAAACGCAACGTCCGGTCGGGTGTTTACCGCCGCGTACATGAGGCTGCCCACCAACGAGTGAAAACGGCGCCTCTCCTCTTCACCAACGCTCTCCTCCTCTGGTCCCTTCACACACTTGAACCCAGAGGGAAAGGGTGTAGCCACATGGCCTTCACTCTGCCCAAAGTTGGCAGCCAATGCCTCTACGTACTTCCGTTGATGCACCCGCATGCACCGCTTCTCCACATCTCGTTCGATGAGGAGCCCAAGGTAGAAGCTCACGTCACCAAGGGCCTTGCACTTGAACTTGTCTTGAATCTTCAGCATCACCTCCTTCACAAGATCAGAGGAGGGTGAGAAATTTAGGATGTCATCCACGTACACAACCATGAAGCTCCTCTGCTCCCCCTCGCCAAGCATGAACAATGAGTCATCGGCCGTTGAGGAAGTGAAGCCGATCTCCTCCAAAACTCCTCGCAGCTTCAAGTACCACTGCCTAGGGGCCTGCTTCAGTCCATAAAGAGCCTTCTTCAGCTTCAAAACTCTGCCACAACCATCATCAAACCCCTCTGGCTGCGCCATAAAAAACTCTTCCTCAAGGACGCCGTTGAGGAATGCCGTTGTGACATCCATTTGTTTAACCACCCATCCTTTGATGGCAGTTCCCGCGAGTAGGGTTCGCAGCGTCATCGACTTCACCACAGGAGCAAACAACTCCTTATAGTCCACCTTCTCCTTCTGCTGGTACCCTTTTGCCACAAGCCTAGACTTGTAGCGCTCGATTTTGCCATCGGCGTCGGACTTGATCTTGAAGAGCCACTTGGACGTAATCGCCTTACGCCCCTTCGGTAGCTCCACTGATTCCCACATGCCGTTCTCCTCAATGCTCTTCAACTCACTCTCCATTGCCTTCTTCCACTCTTCAGCATCACTACTCTCCAAGGCATCCTTGAGAGTTGCTGGTTCCCCCGGCATCTCCACCGGAGAGAAGAACGCGAAGGCACACTCCTCGTAGTCACTCTCCTCGTCATCTCCAACTATAAGTGCCGCTCCGGCCAGAGCTGACTTGGCTGGCTTTCCCAATGCATCATAGGTCAGCCTATTAGGGGCTTGAATTCTCCTCTTGCCCCTTCCTTCTTCCTTAGCTGCAGGGACATGAAGGCCTTGGCGTTGCTGCGGGGTGACTCGGATCCGTGGAGCACTCGTAGTGCGAGAAGGAAGTGTCGGTGCACGCTCGCTCACTTGCTGCACCTCCTCCTCTTCTTCCTCTGTATCCTTGGCCTCCTCTCCCCCATTCACAAGGGGAGATTGCCTTGTGGTGGTGTTGCCGCTGCTCAGCTCCAAAGGCAGCTCCAAATGCTCCAAACCGGAACTCTTCACCTCCCCAAACCGCATGCCTATCTTTGCCTCATTCTCCGCCTTCCAATCCTTGTACATCAGATTCTCCATGAATTTGCAGTCCCTGCTCACCAAGAATTTCTTGGTGAATGGGTCCCAAAGAATCCACCCCTTGCTGTTTTGAGTCATGCCCAAGTGCACAGCCCATATCGCCTTGGCACCGAGCTTGTTGTGCCGAAGATGCTTAGGCACGAGCGCCATGCACATGCACCCGAACACCCGAAGCATATCCACCTTTGGCTTCCTTCCAATCCACTCCACATAGGGCACCCTTTTGTCTGCTCCCACATGAGTCAAAGCTCTGTTCTTGGCCACACATGCACTCCGCACCGCATCAGGCCAGAAATAGTTGGGTAGCCCGGCTTCAATGAGCAACCCGCGCGCCGTCTCCATGATTGTCCGGTTCGTTCGCTCGGCGATGCCGTTCATTGCAGGGGAGTATGGCATGGTAAGGGAGTGCCTTATGCCATTCTTCTTCAGCCACAATGAGAACTCCTGGCTCAGGAACTCTCCCCCTCGATCGGTGCGAATTGCCTTCACTAACCGGTCTTGTTGTCGCTCCACCATCGACAACCAATCGGTCTTCACCGTTTCAGCCACGTCACTCTTCTTGGACAGCAAGTCATGCGAGTGTAGACGTCCACAATGGTGAGGAAGTACTCAGCTACAGCAGCTCCAAGCTTCAGGGGGCCCACCACGTCCATCACCACCTCATCAAGTGGTGCCTTAGCCATTGCCTCCGAACTAGAGATCGGGTAACGGGTGAACTTGGCTTGCATGCACGTCGGGCAGCCAAGTACCTCATCGGGCTCCCCCTTCACACGTATGCCAGCAACCATCTCATTCTTCACTAGCTGCTGCAAGATGGGCAGGGCCACATGCCCCATTCGCCGATGCAAGGTGAGCCAATCACACTCCCCCGTAGTCGAAGTCGGATTGGAGAATGCCGCACTCGCAATAGTGCCCCACATGTTTGCTCCGTACTCCTCCTCTGCTGCTGCCTTGGGGTTCTCCTCATCCTTGTGCTGGTTCTTGGTTGCTGCACCACTCTCCTTGTGTTCACTGAGCTTGCTGGTCCCTCCAAGATTGCACTTCTTGGACTTCATCTCTTAAGCGCGGCCGTTTGCGCCATCGCCGCTACCAACCGCTTCACCCTTGGTGCTGATGCTTGCTGCCACTTGCCTCTCCTTAGGCATGAGGACCACAGGGATCTGCCACATCTCGTTGTAGACATCCCTATCCTCGTGAAGGTCCCAAAGAATCCGCTCGCCAAGCCTCGCGGTGTAGGTCTTAGCTCCCTTCGAGCTCGTATCCATGCCGGCCTTTTGCAACCGCCGCACGGAAATCAGGTTGGCAGCAAGGTTGGGCACCCAAAGCACGTTCTTGAGGCCCACCATCTTCCCATCAGCACCCTTGAACATGGCCTTGCCCATGCCTTTCACCTCTGCTCGCTGCCCCAAAGCCGATGTCACATGCTTCACCGGTGACGGCTCAAGTTCAGTGAGCAAGTCCGCACGAGGTGTCATGCTATAGGTAGCGCCGCTATCAATCACCCAATAGTCCAGGGAGTGTAGGGTGACCTTCCCCACAGCTGCTGGCTCCTCAAAGCCTTCATCCTTCTCTGGACCAGCCGGTGCTTGCATGGACACGAAGAAGAATTGACCCGGAAAGCGATCGTCCCTCGACTCGCTCTCGTTGCCGGCACTCTTCATACTTGCAGCACCACCTCCGCGACCGCCACGGCCTCCACGGCCTCTTCCTCTCCCTCCCCCTGCTCCTCTACCCTCTTGGCCTTGAGCAAGAGTCCATCCATCAGGGAGCTTGTAGCAATCGCGCCACATATGTCCGCTCTTGTGACAATAGTGGCACTCGCCGTCGAATCGGCCGCGACCGCGTCCGTAGCTCTTGTTGTCGCTGCCGTATCCGCCACTCCCGCGGCCTCCATTGAAGTTGTTGCTGCCAAATCTGCCTCCCCCTCGTCCTCTGCCCCTTCCACGGCCATACCCTCGGCCGATGCTTGCTGCCCCGGCGCCATCCGCACTCGCCAACTCACGGCGGCGGAAGTCCTCTTGAAGGATCGCTCGCTTCACGTCTTCAAGCGAGAGGCGGGGCAAGTCATGATTGAGATTGATGATGAGCGAGGACCATGACTCTGGGAGTAAGGCCAGCAACTTGGTCTTCTTTTGGAGCTCACTATAGTTCAAATCAGCTCCCTCAAGCCGCGTCAATAAGTCGAAGAATTTCTGCACCCCTTCTTCAACCGCTTCGTCTTCTTCAATTCGTAGTGCCGCCATTTCCCGTTCCAACACCACCACTACCGCCGCTGTTGCAGGAGCGTGTACACCCTTGAGAGCAGCCCATGCCTTTGGTCCCTTCTCTGGTTCACGCTGGAATGGCTTGATGTGACGGATTTGGCTGCTCCCCAATGCTTGCCCAAGTAGGAGATAGCCTTGTGCGCTCTTCCGCACCCACGGGCTCTTCTCCGGGTCGTTCTCGGGGCGCTTCTCCGTTCCTTCCATCACCTCCAGCAGGTCATAGTGGTCAAATACATTCTCCATTCTGAAGGACCATTCAGCGAAGTTGTCGCCATTGAACTTGTCAAGCCCAAACACCCTAGGCTCATCCCTAGGTGGGCCAAGACTTGGTTGCATGGGCGCCATGGCTGAATCACGGGGTTGGCCTTGACCTTGGGCTTCTCCACTGCAACGAGAACCTCTGCCACCCCTTTCCTCAGGTCCAGCCATTGTCGAAACTGCTCCAAGGGGCTCTGATACCACTTGTTATAGTCACAATAGGCTTGAATGTGCCTAAAACGAAAGATAGAGTGCACAGTCGGATTTCTGCACAGCGGCTTTAAGCGTTGATAGCGTTCTCCTCACAGCTTCAAATGACTTGCTATAAATTGGATCTGGAGCGTCTTAACGTCGCCTACAATAAGCAATTTTGATTGCACGATTTCATAAAGAATTGACGATACAGCGTTGGTTTGAACAAACGGTACTATGGCAGCCACTATAGTCTTAGAACACAAGATAGGAAGAGTTACGAGTTGGGAATGACTCCCAGCTCCTACAAACCCCAAGAGCCGAGGTACAGTGATGTGGAATAGTGCCACACTGTCCCCAAGCACGAAGGGTCTCGAAACTACCCTCCACAAGGGCCTACACCAAGAGAAATGTTACACTACACAAAGTAATGCAACTATTCTCACTATCTTGAAGTTTACCCTTTTGGAGAGCTTCGAAATCACTTGATTCTTGAAACCAAGGCTCTGGTTCTTCAAGGTAAATTGTTCCTTGAGTTCTTGGAAGTCTTCTGTGCACACCTGCGACACGCCGAACGTTCCACACACGACAAAATAGAAAACCGCACACGACACGCAAACAACGACGTGACACGCGACTAGCGATAACTCGCTATTGACTCGACACACATTCAAAACCATGCCTCATCATTCACACACTATTGTACGCATGAAATATATATTATTTCATGCCCTCATACCATTCCATGCACACACGCATGCACGCACACGGACAACAAGCCGAATGCAAACCGTAGGGTTGCACCAACACCTGCAAGGTCGGCAAGGTGAAAGCTAGTTAATTTTCTAGTAACACCATCCTCACCGGGTGCCATCCTCACCGTCTGCCATCTCCAGACAGCCCATGTCAAAGGAATGAACGAGAATGAATGCATTGAACAGAATTTGGGTACAAGTACTAACCCTAATGGGTTGTACCCCTTATGGGCTACCCCACTACAGCCTACACAATGTAAGCTATATATAAGTTTGACACACCCCCATAGAAAAAGTGGGGGAGAACAAGTGGTCACAAGACCAGTCAAGAAAAGCAAAGCAAGCTCAGGGTGGATAACGAAGTCACCACACAGTCCGAGCACAAGCAAATTGCAACAAGGCCAGTTCACATGCAGAGTGATATAAATGAGAACAAACAGTACAGTGATCATACCCTAGCAAGTGTAAGCATGCAGGCATATATATACAAATCACAGTACAAGCAAGTCACGCAGTGAGTAAGTGAGGCAAAGTAGGCACAAGGCCTAGAACAGTACAGAAACGTACAGAACTGGAGAAGAACGAGGTCGCTCTTCCAGGTCGGTCAGCAGGTAGGTGAGCCAGCGTAACTCCTGTGCAGCCATGGCCCCCACGTAGATCTCAGCCTCACAACTGGAACTGAGAACAGAAGATGAGCGCGTAGACCACCAAGAAACAGAGCCAGAGCCAAGGCTGAAAGTGTAACCCTGTGACGACCGCTGCGTAGCCAAGTCGTCAACCCAAGAAGCGTCCGCGTGTCCACTGAGGGCAACTGGACCCCGTCCTCCAAGCACAAGCCCCATGCTCGACGTACTGCACAAGTAGCGCAACACCCTCTTAGCGGCCTCCTAGTGCTCTGGTCGGTGTCTCCCGGGCGCAACGTAGCGTGCCAGGATGCTAAGAGGGTAGGCAAGGTCAGGTCGAGTGCAGGTCATCAGGTACATGAGGCAGCCTACAAACTCTGGATACGGGCCACTCGGCTCTGCGGACTCGTCCGAAGGTGGAGCTGAGAGCGAGTGACCGGTAGGCGGAGGAGTGGACTGTGGCGAGGAGTACCGGAAGCCGAAACGCAGAAGGACCTGGTGCACCATGTGTGACTAAGTCAGGGTGATGGTGCGCCGTGCTCTGTCCCGGGTGATCTGCAAGCCAAGATAGCTGCGCAGTTCACCCAGGTCAGTGCAAGTGTGTCTCTTCTACAGTTCTGACTTAAGAAGGGCCAGTGCTTCAGTGTCAGCAGTGGCAAAGACCAATTCGTCGACGTACATGAGGACGTAGAACGGCGGCAGCAAGGTGTCGGTGCATAGAAACAGCGACGGGTCAGCAGTCGAAGGAGCGAACCCAAAAGCCGCAAGTGTAGTCCTCAGTGTGTCGGGCCACTCGCGAGGCGCCTGGCGGAGACCGTAGACTGGCCGCTAGAGGCTCCACTGGGTACCTGCAGGAAACGACCCAGTGAAGCCAGGTGGGCGGCGCAGCCATATCTCCTCTTGTAGCCTGCCCTACAGGAAAGCTGTGCTGAAGTCCAGGGAGTGTAGCTCATAGTCACGCTGAGCTGCGACATGCAGCAACACCCGAAGAGTAGTCATCTTCGGGGTAGGGGAGAAGGTCTGGAATAATTCAACTCCCCGTCGCTGGCTGAAGCCTCGTGCAATGTAACGAGCCTTGAAGGGAGGCGGAGAACCTGGCGGCCGCTTCACCCTGAAAATCCACATGCCATCGACTATGTTCGCCCCAGACGGGGGAACTGCGTCGACGTAGGTGCCTCTGGACTTCCAGGATGCCATATCTGCATCCATGGCTGTCTGCCACTGAGAGGAGAGGACTAGGGACACGTAATCGCCTCTGGGTAAGAGCGCGGGGTCGGGATGTCTAGTTCATCCGGGTCTCCCTCAGGACAAGCACCATGGCCACGAGAGAAGGTACAGCAGCTGCAAGACACTCAAAGTCCTCCTTCTTGTCCTCAAGGACGTTCGTGCGAAGAGCACACTCACCCCCAACGGACGGAGGACAGGCAGACCCATACTCAGCAATAAGAGGAGTAGCGTAGTCAAGACGATAGACTGCAACAAAGTCAACAAGCTCAGTGACAAGGGCAGACGCACCAGCGGACTCAAAAGAAGGGTCAAAGGCAACAGTAGCGAGATGACGAGGGACAGTGGGACTGGCAACACGAGCTAGGTAAGACTCAGGGTCAGGAACGGTAGGAAGAGAGGACGAAGGAGGAGGCGGCAAGAGAACTCGCAGTGGCACAGAGGAAGGACGAAGTGCCATGACGTGTGTGCTGGGGACAGGAAGAGGACGCTGATGAGAAACACGACAACCAGTGCAAACAGGCGAGGCAGGACGAGACACAGGCTCACGACGCTCTGTAAGACCTCCGGTTTGCTCAGCATAAGGAGGAGGAGCAGGCAGTGGGGAGGCTGGCTGTAACGGCGGCTGCGACTGGTCAGGCGGTGGACACAGTAAGGGAAGAGTAAGGCCAGTAGAAGACGGGAGACCAAGAACCTGCTGAAGCAGGGGAACGAAGTACGGTCGCGGCCGTCCAGTGTCTCCAGAACCAAGACCAACAGCACCAGCACCCCCAGGGCCAGCACCTCCAGCTCCGGTGTCTCCAGCTCCAACTCCTGCAGCACAACCAGCTCCAGCAGCTCCAGTAACTCCAGCCGCTCCAGCTCCAATGCCTCCAGCTCCAACTCCTGCAGCACCTCCAGCTCCATTAACTCCAGTACCTCCAGTACGAGCACCTCCAGGACCAGCAGCTCCAGTACCTCCAGCAGCTCTAGCTCCAGTGCCTCCAGCTCCAACTCCTGCAGCACCTCCAACTCCAGCAGCTCCACTCCAAAGGCGGGTGCGCCAAGCAAACCACTCGCACAGCTGTGGTTGAGAGAGTGGCTCCCGCTGCGACAAGGCACCCGGAGGACCTCCATGAGACAAAGTACCCCCACGTGCAGCACTTCCAGACTTAGGAACCTCAGACTCAGCACCCCCAGGCTCCACACCCTCAGGCTCAGCCCCCCAAGACCCCGCACGCTCAGGCTTAGCACCCCCAGGCTCCGCACCCGCAGGCTCAGCACCCCCAGACGCAGCACCTCTAGCAGCACCTGAGTCTACAACGACTTAAACAGTCATAGTACCAAAGAGTGGGTCTACCTGAGACACACCTGAGGGAGCAAGACCCTGAGGGGGGAGGGGGTCTACCGGAGGGGGACCTGGAGCAAGGAAGAGCGGCGGGGGAGAGGGGCAGGGCGGTAGGGGAAGAGACGGTAAAAGGGAACCGACTCATCAAACGTGACATCCTGAGAGGGGAGGACACGGCACGAGGTGGGGTGGTAAAACTGCCAGCCACGCGCGTCAGGGGGAAAGCCAAGGAAGACGCAGTGAATAGTGCGGGCGGAGAGCTTGTCCGCGGACGTATCGCGAACAAAGGCACGAGAGCCCCATACCCGGAACACCGACGCATCGCCAACCTTCCCCGTCCAGTGCAGTGTAGACGAGGTCTCCGGCAAGGAGACACGGGGCCAGAGGTTGAGCTGATGCGCAGCGTACCGGACCGCAAACGGCCACAGAATATGGGGGGCAGCCGCATGGATCATGGAGGTACAAGCGACCTCCATGACTAAGCCAATGCGACACTTAGCAATCCCATTTTGCTGCGGTGAGGCCGGAAGCGTGAACGACTAGAGGATGCCCTCCCCATCACAAATGTCCCACAAGAGGTCGGGGGAGAACTCACCACCGCAGGACAGGAAGGTCCTGGCGGAACAACTCTCGTAGCTGGAGACGGACTGCGCAGATCCAAGGGATCAAGGCATCAGGGACCTCACCCTTGCTGCGCAAGGGGAAGACCGTGGTGTAACGCGTGTAGTCGTCAACAACCAGCAAAAACTAGCGCTCGCGGCCCTATCTACTGACGCGGGCGTGGCCCCACACGTCCATGTGGAGAGTCTGCAGGGGAGCAGTCGTCGGGGGAAACGAGGAGGAGTGAGGAGCGGCGCACTGCCGCCCCTCGACGCAAGGAAGGCAGGGTGGGGCAGGCGAGGGCGGCAGGGGAGGTAGAGACCTGGGAAGACCTGAGACAAGGAGGCGGGAGTGCATGCCACGAAGGCGTGGCAGGGAGGGGTGACCCAGGCGGTGGTGCCACAGTAAAGACTAATGCGACAGGAGGCGACACGAGCAAGGGGGTGCTACCGGACCTGATGCGGACAACTGAGCAGACGCAGCTACCTGAGGAGGCTCGGTAGCCAGGGTGTACAGACTCGACCCAGGTCGATGGGTGAACGTGGCCTGGTGACGGCCCGTCCGTGTACACGTGCAGATCGACACACGCTGACCCCCAGGAGTGGTGGTAGTGACCATCGCATCCTGGAGGGCAGCGGTACTCACCAAGTTCGTAGAGAACGAGGGGAGGTGAAGACCTGACAGTGAGCCGAACGGAACCGCCGGACACGGGAGAATAGTGGAGGAACGTGCAAGAACTGGGCCCCCTGAGGGGTCAGCCAGTCTGACCGGTACAAGTGCAGAGAGAGGAGTGAGGGTGGTGCTGTCGTAAAAGAAACATCGGGAAGCAACTGGGTCAAGCATAAAGGTGTGCAAGGCCTCAGCAGGCGCAGTATCAGGGAGAGCAGACTCACTAGCACCGAGAGCAGCAGCCTCTATACCTGGGTCAGGCGGCACACACAGGTAGCAGTCATCCTCAGCACTAAAAGACAAGGCATCCATAGCAGCAAGGATAGCATCATAGTCAAGATCAAAGATAGCAACTCCAGACCTAAGCATCTCTGCCCAGCGGGGGCGCTCGGCCTCATCACCAAACTTTGCGCGCCAAGCGTTGTCTAGGCGGGAGAAGCAGCGGTGCTGAGTGTGAGGCTTCCCGCATGTCTGACCAGCACGCTCACCCGTGCAAATGACATACGGGCAGCTAACACTACCCCCAGACGCCCTACGCTGAGAAAACCACTCACGAAGCTGCTGGGGCGAAGGGGTCTCACTCCGACGCTGCTACTGCTGCCGCTGGCCACCGCCAGAACCTCCCCTCTGAACAGCTCCACCCCAACTGCCGCCACCCCCGCCTCCGCCACTCCCACTGCCGCCACTACCGCCACTCCTACCACTGCCACCACCGCTGCCACCAAAGCCCCCACTCCCGCCACCACTCCCACCGCTGCCACCACCTGCACCACCTCCACCACCGACACTGCCGCCCCCACTACCACCCCCGCTGCCACCTCCACCAATCATGCCACCCTTGCCCTTGCTGCTGCGGCGCTTCCCACTAGCAGAAGCAGCTCCGACATCCTCAGCACCAAGGACGTCAGCAGCAGCAGCAGAGGCTTAGAAGGGGGCAAGGGGGAAGGGGGAACACCCCTCACAGAAGGGTGTGCGAGGAGTGCCACGAGCGGCACCTACTGCGACTACACTAGTCTCAGCTGCAAGGAGGTGCTGCTCGAGCAGGTCAACAGTGAGGTCGGACCTGTTATAGTCACAATAGGCTTGAATGTGCCTAAAACGAAAGATAGAGTACATAGTCGGATTTCTGCACAGCGGCTTCAAACGTTAATAGCTTTCTGCTCACAGCTGCAAATGACTTACTATGAATTGGATCTAGCGACTTGATGTCGCCTACACGAGGCAATTTGAATCACACGATTACATCAAGAATTGACGACGCAACGTCGGTTTGAACAAACGGCACTATGGCAGCCACTATAGACTTAGAACACAAAATTAGGAAGAGTTACGAGTTGGGAATGACTCCCAGCTCCTACAAACCCCAAGAGCCGAGGTACAGTGATGTGGAACAGTGCCACACTGTCCCCAACCACGAAGGGTCTCGAAACTACCCTCCACTATCTTAAAGTTTACCCTTTTGGAGAGCTTAGAAATCACTTGAATCTTGAAACCAAGGCTCTGGTTCTTCAAGATAAAATCTTCCTTGAGTTCTTGGAATTCTGCTGCGCACACCCGCGACACGCCGAACGTTCCACACACGACAAAATAGAAAACCGCACACGACGCGCAAACAACAACGTCACACGCAACTAGCGATAACTCGCTATTGACTCGACACACACATTCAAAATCATGCCTCATCATTCACACACTATTGTAAGCATGAAATATATATTATTTCATGCCCTCGTACCATTCCATGCACACACGCACGCACGCACACGGACAACAAGCCGAATGCAAACCGTAAGGTTGCACCAACAAACTCCCCCTCGGGTTGTTGGCCTTAGGAACTTGCTCTCTCAGTTCAGAGCCATCCCAGCCAGCTTGCAACACTTCCAATGCTGCTGCTCCACCAACCTCTTGGTCATCATGTCAGCCGGCTGCCCCGTCGTCTTTACGTAACGCAACTCAACTTCACCCGCGGCCACCATGCTCCTCGTCCAATGCCACTTCACCCTCATGTGCTTGGTGAGGCCATGCAACACAGGGTTCTTAGCAAGAGCAATGGCACCCTGGCTGTCACAGTAGAGTGGGGTAGGTCCTTGCTGCTCCTCCCCCAATTCAGCCAACAAACGCCGCTGCCACACAATCTCTCGTACGGCACGGAAGAGTGCCATATGCTCGGACTCCACCGAGCTCAATGCTTGATCCACCTGCTTCTTGCTCTCCCAAGCAGTTGGGCCTCCACCAACACAGCAAATGAACCCTCCAACACTTGTCATGTCCTCTGGTTCCGATGCATAAGAAGCATCCGAGAATGCGGTGAGGAACAAATGCCCGGGCTCAACACCATCCGCGCCCTTTTGGCGCCTTTGCTCCACCGCCGAGTATTGCAGCCCAACCGTCGCTGTTTGGCCAAGATACTTGGCTACCCTCATTCCAGCTGCTACCTGCTCCTCATTAGGGCATTGAACAACCCTAGCCAACTGTCCGGTAGCAAACGCGACGTCGGTCGGGTGTTAACCGCAGCATACATGAGGCTGCCCACCAAAAAGTGAAAACGACGCCTCTCCTCTTCACCAACGCTCTCCTCCTCTGGTCCCTTCACACACTTGAACCCAGAGGGAAAGGGTGTAACCACATGGCCTTCACTCTGCCCAAAGTTGACAACCAATGCCTCCTGGTACTTCCGTTGATGCACCCGCATGTACCACTTCTCCACATCTCGTTCGATGTGGAGCCCGAGGTAGAAGCTCACGTCACCAAGGGCCTTGCACTTGAACTTGTCTTGAAGCTTCAGCATCACCTCCTTCACAAGGTCAGAGGAGGGTGAGAAAATGAGGATTTCATCCACATAAACCACCATGAAACTCCTCTGCTCCCCCTCGCCAAGCATGAACAAGGAATGATCGGCGGATGAGGGAGTGAACCCGATCTCCTCCAAGACTTCACGCAGCTTCAAGTACCACTGCCTAGGGGCTTGCTTGAGTCCATAAAGGGCCTTCTTCAGCATCAAAACTCTGCCATTACCATCATCAAACCTCTCTGGCTGCGCCATGAAAATCTCTTCCTCTAGGACGCCGTTGAGGAATGCGGTTGTCACGTCCATTTGTTTTACCACCCATCCTTTGATGGCAGCACCCGCGAGTAGGGTTCTCAGCGTAGTCGGCTTCACCACAGGAGCAAACAACTCCTTATAGTCCACCTTCTCCTTCTGCTGGTACCCCTTGGCCACAAGCCTAGACTTGTAGCGCTCGATTTTGCCGTCGGCGTCGGACTTGATCTTGAAGAGCCACTTGGACATAATCGCCTTACGCCCCTCCGGTAGCTCCACCAATTCCCACGTGCCGTTCTCCTCAATGCTCTTCAGCTCACTCTCCATTGCCTTCTTCCACTCCTTAGCATCACTACTCTCCAAGGCCTCCTTGAGAGTTGCTGGTTCCCCCAGCATCTCCACCGGAGATAAGAACGCAAAGGCACACTCCTCGTAGTCACTCTCCTCGTCATCTCCAACCATAAGTGCCGATCCGGCCAAGGCTGTCTTGCCTATCTTTCCCAGTGCCTCATAGGTCAGCCTATTAGGGGCTTGGATTCTCCTTTTGCCCCTTCCTTCCTCCTCAGCTGCAGGGACATGAAGGCCTTGGCGTTGCTGCAGGGTGACTCGGATCCGTGGAGCACTCGTAGTGCGAGAAGGAAGTGTCGGTGCACGCTCGCTCACTTGCTGCACCTCCTCCTCTTCTTCCTTTGCATCCTTAGCCTCCTCTCCCCCATTCACAAGGGAAGACTGCCTTGTGGTGGTGCTGCCACTGCTCAGCTCCATAGGCAGCTCTACATGCTCCAACCTAGAACTCTTGTACATCAGATTCTCCATGAATTTGCAGTCCCTGCTCACCAATAATTTCTTGGTGAATGGGTCCCAAAGAAGCCACCCCTTGCTGTTTTGAGCCATGCCCAAGTGCACAGCCCATATCGCCTTGGCACCGAGCTTGTTGTGCCGAAGATGCTTAGGCACGAGCGCCATGGACATGCACCCGAACACCCGAAGCATATCCACCTTTGGCTTCCTTCCAATCCACTCCATATAGGACACCCTTTTGTCTGCTCCCACATGAGTCAAAGCTCTGTTCTTGGCCACACACGCACTCCGCACCGCATCAGGCCAGAAATAGTCAAGTAGCCCGGCTTCAATGAGCAACCCGCGCGCCGTCTCCGTGATTGTCCGGTTCGCTCGCTCGGCGATGCCGTTCATTGCAGGGGAGTATGGCATGGTAAGGGAGTGCCTTATGCCATTCTTCTTCAGCCACAATGAGAAATCCTTGCTCAGGAACTCTCCCCCTCGATCGGTGCGAATTGCCTTCACTAACCGGTCTTGTTGCCGCTCCACCATCGGCAACCAATCGGTCTTCACCGTTTCAGCCACGTCACTCTTCTTGGACAGCACGTACACCCAAGTCATGCGAGTGTAGACGTCCACAATGGTGAGAAAGTACTCAGCTCCAGCAGCTCCAAGCTTCAGGGGGCCCACCACGTCCATCACCACCTCATCAAGTGGTGCCTTAGCCGTTGCCTCCGAACTAGAGAACGGGTAACGGGTGAACTTGGCTTGCATGCACGTCGAGCAGCCAAGTACCTCATCGGGCTCCCCCTTCACACATATGCCAGCAACCATCTCATTCTTCACTAGCTGCTGCAAGATGGGCAGGGCCACATGCCCCATTCGCCGATGCAAGGTGAGCCAATCACACTCCCCCGTAGCCGAAGTCGGATTGGAGAATGCCGCACTCGCAATAGTGCCCCACATGTTTGCTCCGTACTCCTCCTCTGCTGTTGCCTTGGGGTTCTCCTCACCCTTGTGCTGATTCTGAACTGCTGCACCACTCTCCTCGTGTTCACCGAGCTTGCTGGTCCCTCCAAGATTGCACTTCTTAGACTCAATCTCCTTAGCGCGACCGTTCGCGCCATCGCCGCTACCAACCGCTTCACCCTTGGTGCTGATGCTTGCTGCCACTTGCCTTTCCTTAGGTATGGGTACCACAGGGATCTGCCACATCTCGTTGTAGACATCCCTATATTCGTGAAGGTCCCAAAGAATCCGCTCGCCAAGCCTCGCGGTGTAGGTCTTAGCTCCCTTCGAGCTCGTGTCCATGCCGGCCTTTTACAACCGCCGCACGGAAATCAGGTTGGCAGCAAGGTTGGGCACCCAAAGCACGTTCTTGAGGCCCACCATCTTCCCATCAGCACCCTTGAACATGGCCTTGCCCATGCCTTTCACCTCTGCTCGCTGCCCCAAAGCCGATGTCACATGCTTCACCGGTGACGGCTCAAGTTCGGTGAGCAAGTCCGCACGAGGTGTCATGCTATAGGTAGCGCCGCTATCGATCACCCAATAGTCCAGGGAGTGTAGGGTGACCTTCCCCACAGCTACTGGCTCCTCAAGGTCTTCATCCTTCTCTGGACCAGCCGGTGCTTGCGTGGATACGAAGAAGAATTGACCCGGAAAGCGATCGTCACTCGACTCGCTCTCATTGCCAGCACTCTTCATACTTGCAGCACCACCTCCGCGACCGCCACGGCCTCCACGGCCTCTTCCTCTCCCTCCTCCTGCTCCTCTACCTTCTTGGCCTTGAGCAGGGGTCCATCCATCAGGGAGCTTGAACCAATCGCACCACATATGTCCGCTCTTGTGACAATAGTGGCACTCGCCGTCGAATCGGTCGCGACCGCGTCCGTAGCTCTTGTTATCGCTGCCGTATCCGCCACTCCCGCGGCCTCCATTGAAGTTTTTGCTGCCAAATCTGCCTCCCCCTCGTCCTCTGCCCCTTCCACGGTCATACCCTCGGCCGATGCTTGCTGCTCCGGCGCCATCCGCACTCGCCAACTCACGGCGGCGGAAGTCCTCTTGAAGGATCGCTCGCTTCACGTCTTCAAGCAAGAGGCGGGGCAAGTCACGATTGAGGTTGATGATGAGCGAGGACCATGAGTCTGGGAGTAAGGCCAGCAACTTGGTCTTCTTTTGGAGCTCACTGTAGTTCAAATCAGCTCCCTCAAGCCGCGTCAATAATTCGAAGAATTTCTGCATCCCTTCTTCAACCGCTTCGTCTTCTTCAATTCGTAGTGCCGCCATTTGCCGTTCCAATACCACTGCTACCGCCGCTGTTGCAGGAGCGTGTACACCCTTGAGAGCAGCCCATGTCTTTGGTCCCTTCTCTGGTTCACTCTGGAATGGCTTGATGTGACGGATTTGGCTGCTCCCCAACGCTTGCCCAAGTAGGAGATAGCCTTGTGCGCTCTTCCACACCCACGGGCTCTTTTCCGGGTCGTTCTCGGGGCACTTCTCCGTTCCTTCCATCACCTCCAGCAGGTCATAATGGTCAAACATGTTCTCCATTTTGAAGGACCATTCAGCAAAGCTGTCACCGTTGAACTTGTCAAGCCCAAACACCCTAGGCTCATCCCTAGGTGGGCCAAGACTTGGTTGCATGGGCTCCATGGCTGAATCACGAGGTTGGCCTTGAGCTTGGGCTTCTCCACTGCCACCAGCACCTCTGCCACCCCTTTCCTCAGGTCCAGCCATTGTCGAAACTGCTCCAAGGGGCTCTGATACCACTTGTTATAGTCACAATAGGCTTGAATGTGCCTAAAACGAAAGATAGAGTACACAGTCGGATTTCTGCACAGCGGCTTCAAACGTTGATAGCGTTCTGATCACAGCTGGAAATAGCGTCTTGATGTCGCCTACACGAAGCAAGTTGAATCACACGATTTCATCAAGCATTGACGACGCAACGTCGGTTTGAACGAACGGCACTATGGTAGCCACTATAGACTTAGAACACAAAATTAGGACGAGTTAGACTCCCAGCTCCTACAAACCCCAAGAGCCGAGATACAGTGATGTGGAACAGTGCCACACTGTCCCCAACCACGAAGGGTCTCGAAAATACCCTCCACAAGGGCCTATACCAAGAGAAATGTTACACTACACAAAGTAATGCAACTATTCTCACTATCTTAAAGTTTACCCTTTTGGAGAGCTTCGAAATCACTTGAATCTTGAAACCAAGGCTCTGGTTCTTCAAGATAAAATCTTCCTTGAGTTCTTGGAATTCTGCTGCGCACACATGCGACACGCCGAACGTTCCACACACGACAAATAGAAAACCGCACACGACACGCAAACAACGACGTCAAACGCAACTAGCGATAACGCGCTATTGACTCGACACACACATTCAAAACATGCCTCATCATTCACACACTATTGTAAGCATGAAATATATATTATTTCATGCCCTCATACCATTCCATGCACACACGCACGCACGCATACGGACAACAAGCCAAATGCAAACCGTAAGGTTGCACCAACAGGTTCGGTCAAGTGCGAGAAAGTGGTCCCTGGCTGCGCGAAGAGAGTCAGGGACGCGGGTGACTATGAAGTAGAGAGTGAGGTACATCGGAGGGTTCGTGTCAGGGAACTCTGCTGGGAGGGCAGCGCGGTAGCGAGCGTCGCTAGTGCGAAGGTGGATAACAAGGTCCTCTACTGTGGCAAAGGCGAACTGCTCGGGAAACAGGTAGGGCAGTAGAAGACGGCCTAGAGCAGCAGTGGCAGGGGAGGAGTAACGGGCGACTGTAGCGTGGTACAGTGCTTTAGCCGTCTTGTGCATTCGGTTAACGGTAGGTGGTTGCGAATGGCTAAGCGAGCAGCAGCGTCACGGGTAAGCTACTGTGAGAGAGTCGCACTATCAGCTGTGGCGGGAGGGGCGAGAGAGGCTCCAGACGTGTGGTCAAACAACGAAACGTTGTCTCTAGAGTCGCTCAGTAGGTACAGCTGTAGGTCGTCGAGCCACGTGTCGAACTGGATCGGACGGCCCTCATGATCGAACGTGAGGACACAGAGAGAAGTTGTGAGAGTACGCCGACGTTCGACATATTTCTCATTTCCATATTTTTACTCCATCTTATTCTCCTTATTTTCCTCTTTCATTTGCACTTTATTTCACCTCAATCGGACTACTATTCTATTTTCTAAACCTTTCCGATTATTTCACTTATTTGGTATTTTTGGCACCGACATTTACATTATACGGCACCGACAGCACCGACAGTGGTGTACAAGGCGTAATCTCGCCATAATCCGAAGTGCCAATGGGCTTGCGTGCTTATGCGCACTTGTGATTATCTATTCTAGAAGAGCGCGTTCCCGAAGGTTTGGATTATTGTTAGAATCTTAGCCGAGAATGATAGACTAGGAAAAGGGAAGGGGTACAAGTAGAATATCGAGAGAAATTCTGTACCCCCTAAGGCTAAACCCACTATCGCCTAGACAACTGTAAACACATAAATTAAGCCTAGATATAACTAAGCATATATGTTTGACACACCCCCATAGGCGAAGTGGGGGATAGCCAGAACAAGCAATGGTCACAAGACCAGTCAAGAGAAGAAGCAAAGCAAAGCAAGCTCAGGGTGGATCACAAAGTCACCACACAGTCCGAGCACAAGCAAAGGGCCACAAGGCCAGTTCACATGCAGAGTTATATAACGAGAACAAACAATACAGTGATCATACCCTAACAAGTGCAAGCATGCAGGTATATAGATAGATCACAGTACAGGCAGAGTCAGGCAGTAAGTAAGTGAGGTAACGTAGGCACAAGGCCTAACACAGTAACAAAGCGCTGATGGTCACCAGACGGAAGTGCCTTGGTGAAGACATCAGCAGTGTTGGCCCGAGTGGCCACATACGCTAGACGAAGCTGACCACGCTGCTGCAACTCTCGAGCAAGGAAGTATCGCAGAGCGATGTGCTTCGTTCTGTGCTCCAGTCTGTGCTCTTGACACAAGGCTATCATGGCCTTGTTGTCTACGTACAGGACTGGAGGCGAACGAGGCTGCTCTCCCAAGTCGGTCAGCAAGTAGGTGAGCCAGCGTAGCTCCTGAGCAGCCATGGCTCCGGCGTAGATCTCAGCCTCACAGCTGGAGCTGAGAACTGAAGACGAGCGGGTAGACCGCCAAGAAACCGAGCCGGACCCAAGGCTGAAGGTGTAACCCTGCGACGACCGCTGCGTAGCTGAGTCGTCAACCCAGGAGGCGTCTGCGTGACCAGTGAGGACAACAGGACCCCGTCCTCCAAGCACAAGCCCCATGCCCGACGTACTGCACAGGTAACGCAGTACCCTCTTCGCAGCATCCCAGTGCACCTTTCGGTGCCTACCAGGAGCCACGTAGCGAGCCAGAAGGCTGAGAGGGTACGCGAGGTCAGGTCGAGTGCAAGTCATCAGGTACATGAGGCAACCCACAAGCTCTGGGTACGGACCACTCGGCTCTACGGACTCGTCCGAAGGTGGAGCTGAGAGCGAGTGGCTGGTAGACAGAGGAGTGAGCTGTGGCGAGGAGTACTGGAAGCCGAAGCGCTGAAGGACCTGGTGCACCATGTGTGACTGAGTCAGTGTGATGGTGCGCCGTGCTCTGTCCCGGGTGATCTGCAGGCCAAGGTAGCTACGCAGTTCACCCAGGTCAGTGCAAGTATGTCTCTTCTACAGCTCGGACTTCACTAGGGTCAGTGCCTCAGTGTCAGCCGTGGCAAAGACGAGGTCGTCGACATACACTAGGACGTAGAAGGGCGGCAGCGAGGTGTCGGTGCGTAGAAACAGCGACGGATCTGCTGTAGAAGGAACAAACCCAAGAGCCGCAAGTGTAGTCCTGAGTGTGTCGTGCCACTCGCGAGGCGCCTGGCGGCGACCGTAGACTGGCCGGCGGAGGCTCCACTGGGTACCTGTAGGAAACGACCCAGTGAAACCAGGTGGTCGGCGTAGCCAGATCTCCTCGTGCAGGCTGCCCTGCAGGAAAGCAGTACTGAAGTCCAGGGAGTGTAACTCGTAGTCAGGCTGAGCAGCTACGTGCAGCAACACCCGAAGAGTAGTCATCTTCGGGGTGGGGGAGAAGGTCTGGAAGTAGTCAACTCCCTGTCGCTGACTGAAACCTCGAGCAACGTAGCGCGCCTTGAAGGCAGGCGGAGAACCCGGCGGCCGCTTAACCCTGAAGATCCACATGCCATCGACTATGTTCACCCCAAGTGGGGGAACCTCGTCGACGTAAGTGGCTGTGGACTTCCAGGATGCCATCTCGGCATCCATTGCTGCCTGCCACTGAGAGGAGTAAGGACCCGTAATCGCCTCTGCGTAAGAGCGCGGGGTCGGGATGTCTGCAGCATCCGGGTCTCCCTCAGGGGCAAGCAGCAAGGAGGCGAAACGAGGTACAGCAGCTGCAAGACACTCAAAGTCCTCCTGCCTGTCCTCAAGGACGTCCGTGCCAAGAGCACACTCACCCCCGACGGACGGAGGATTGGCAGACACAGACTCAGCAACTAGAGCAGAGGCGTAGTCGAGACGGCAGGTAGCAGCAAAGTCAAGTAGCTCAGCAACGAGAGCAGAAGCAGTAGCAGACTCAAAGGTAGGGTCAGTGACAGAAGTGGCAAGGAGACGAGTGACAGTGGGACTGGCAGCACGCGCTCGGTCAGACTCAGGGTCAGGGACCTCAGGAAGAGAGGACTCAGGAGGAGCAGGCAGAGGAACACGCAGTGGAACAGAGGAAGGACGGAGTGCCATGGTGTGCGTGCCTGGGACAAGGGGAGGACGCGAACGAGGAGCGCGACGAGCAGTGCGAAAAGGTGAGACAGGACGAGAGTCAGGCTCACGACGCTCTGTAAGACCTCCGGACTGCTCAGTGTAAGGAGAGGGAACAGGCAGTGGGGAGGCCGGCTGTAACGGCGGCTGCGACTGGTCAAGCGGTGGACACAGGAAGGGAGGAGGAAGACCAGTAGAAGACGGGACACCAAGAACCTGCTCAAGCAGGGGAACGAAGTACAGTGCCTCCAGCACCTCCAGCACCAGGGTCAACAGCTCCAGCTCCTGCAGCTCCATCGCCTCCTGCGCCAGGACCTCCAACTCCAGCTACTCCAGCTCCAGCGCCTCCAGCTCCAGCGCCTCCAGGCTTGCCAGCTCCGGGAGCCCCACTCCGACGGTGTGCGCGCTGAACAAGCCACTCACGCAGCTGCTGCGAGGACAGTCGCGGTGAAGCACCCATAGGACCTCCAGACGAAGCAGCACCCCGAGGCGCAGTACCCCCAGATTCCGCACCCTCCGACTCAGCACCCTCAGGCTCCGCACCCTCTGACTCAGCACCCCCAGGCTCAACACCCTCAGGCTCAGCACCCCCAGACCCAGCACCCTCAGACCCCGCACCCCCCGGCTCCGCACCCCCAAACGCAGCACCCCCAGACGCAGCACCTGGAGCAGCACCTGAGACGACAGCTACCTGAACAGGCGCAGTACCTGGGAGAGGGTCTACCTGAGACACTCTCGAGGGAGCAGGACCCTGGGGTGGGAGGGGGTCTACCGGAGGCGGACCGGGAGCAAGGAAGAGCGGCGGGGGCGGGGAAGGGGCAGAGCGGTAGGGGAAGAGACGGTAGAAGGGAACCGACTCGTCGAACGTGACGTCCTGAGAAGGGAGGACACGACGCGAGGTGGGGTGGTAAAACTGCCAGCCAGGCGCGTCAGGGACAAAGCCAAGGAAGACGCAGGGAATGGCGCGGGCGGAGAGCTTGTCCGCGGACGTATCGCGAACAAAGGCACGAGAACCCCAGACCCGGAACACCGACACATCGCCAACCTTCCCCGTCCAACGCAGTGTGGGCGAGGTCTCTGGCAAGGAGACACGGGGCCAAAGATTGAGCTGATGCGCAGCGTACCGGACCGCAAACGGCCACAGAAAATGGGGAGCGGCCGCATGAATCATGGAGGTACGAGCGACCTCCATGACTAAGCCAATGCGGCGCTCAGCAATCCCATTTTGCTGAGGGGAGTCCGGAAGCGTGAACGAATGGGTGATGCCCTCCCCACGACAAAAGTCCCGCAAGAGGTCGGAGGAGAACTCACCACCTCTGTCAGAGTGCAGACGCAGGACAGGAAGGTCCTGGCCGAAACGCGCACGCAGCTGGAGACGGACTGTGCGGATCCAAGGGATCAAGACAGCAGAGAATTCACCCTTGCTGCGCAAGGGGAAGACTGTGGTGTATCGCGTGTAGTCATCAACTACCAGCAGAAAGTAGCGCTCGCGGCCCTGTCCACTGACGCGGGCTGGGCCCCACACGTCCATGTGGAGGGTCTGCAGGGGAGCAGTCGTCGGGGGAAACGAGGAGGAGTGAGGAGCGGCGCGCTGCCGTCCCTCGACGCAAGGAAGACAGGGCGGGGCAGGCGAGGGCGGCAGGGGAAGCAGAGACCTGGGGAGACCAGAAACAAGGAGACGGGAGTGCATGCCACGAAGGCGTGGCAGGGAGGGGTGACCCAGGCGGTGGTGCCAAAGAAGAGTCTGGTGCGACAGGAGGCGACATGAGCAAGAGGCGGGTACCTGACCTGACGCGGACACCTGAGCAGACGCAGCGACCTGGGGAGGCTCGGTAGCCAGTGTGTACAGACTCGACCCTGGCCGACGAGTGAACGTAGCCAGGTGATGCCCCGTCCGCGTGCACGTGCAGATCGACACACGCTGACCCCCTGGAGTGGTGGTAGTGACCATCGCATCCTGAAGGGCAGCGGTACTCACCAAGTTCGTAGAGAACGAGGGGAGGTGAAGACCTGACAGAGAGCCGGACGGAACCGCCGGACACGGGAGGACAGTGGAGGAACTGGCAACGACCGGGCCCCCAGAGGGATCAGCCAGTCTGGCTGGAACAGGTGCAGGAAGAGGAGTGAGAGTGGTGCTGTCACGAAAGAAACAGCGCGAGGCGCCTGATCTAACGTGAAGGTGTGCAGGGCCTCAGCAGGCGCAGTACCAGGGGGAGTACCAGACGCACTAGCACCTAGAGCAGCAGCGGCTATACCTGGGTCAGGCGGCACACACTAGTAACAGTCACCCTCAGCACTAAAAGACAAAGCATACATGGCAGAGATAATAACATCGAAGTCTAGGTCAAAGATGGCAACTCCCGACCTAAACAACTCCGCCCAGCGAGGGCGCTCGACGTCATCACCAAACTCAGTGCGCCAGGCGTCGTCAAGGCGGGAAAAGCAGCGGCGCTCAGTGTGAAACCGCCCGCATGTCTTGCCCGCACGGGGACCCGTGCGAATGACATACGGGCAGGTCTCACTACCCTCGCCCGCCCCACGCTGAACCAACCACTCACGGAGCTGCTGAGGCATCTGAGTCTCGCTCCGACGCTGCTGCTGCTGGCCCCGACCGCCACCAGGGCCTCCACGCTGAGGTCCAGACCGACTACGACTCGTCCCACCGACTCCACTGCCGCCACCCCCTCCGCTGCCTCCACCGCTGCCACCACCTCCACCGCCTCCGCCTCCTCTACCGCTGCCCCCACTGCCACGCCCACTGCCACCTCCACCACCACCGCTGCCTCCTCCACTACCCCGGCCACCCTTGCCCTTGCTGTTGCGGCGCTTCGTATTAGTCGAAGCAGCACCGACGTCCTCAGGAACAGAGACGTCTGCAGCAGCAGCAGAGGCGAAGGAGGAGGAAAGGGGGGAGGGGGAGCACCCCTCAAAGAAAGGTGAGCGCGGGGTGCCACGAGCAGCACCTACAGCAACTGCACTAGTCTCAGCTGCGAGGAGATGCTGCTCGAGGAGGTCAACAGTGAGGGAAGTGGGGTCGAGGGTGAGGAAGTGGTCCCTGACAGAGCGAAGGGAGTCAGGGAGGCGAGTGACTATGAAGTAGAGGGTGATGAACATGGGGGGCTGGTTCGTGAGAAGGAAATCAGCAGGAACGGTAGCGCGGTAGCGAGCGTCGCTAGTGCGCAGGTGGGTAACCAGGTCCACTACTGTGGCAAAAGCCGACAGCTCAGGGAACAGGTAGGGCAGTAGCAGTCTCCCAAGAGCAGCAGTGGCAGGGGAAGAGTAGCGAGCAACTACAGCATCGTACAAGGCCTGTGCTGTCCTGTGCTCGCCAAAGTGAGCACATTCTGTTGCGGGCAGGTGGTTGCGAATGGCCAAGCGGGCAGTAGCGTCACGAGAGAGCCACTGGGAACGAGTCGAAACGTCAGCTATGGCGGGAGGGGCTGGAGCGGCACCGGACACGAGGTCAAACAGCGAGACACTATCCCGACTGTCACTCAGTAGGTACAGTTGCAGATCGTCGTGCCATGTGTCAAATGCTACAGGCCTACCCTCCGGGTCGAACGGGAGAACTCGAAGCAACGCCATAGGGGCAGAGGAGCCTGGGGGGGCCGCGGGGCCAAACAAGGGGCCGGTGGGCCCAGGGGGGGGGGCCGAGGGGCCTAGGGGGCCGAGGGGCCAAACAAGGGGCCGAGGGGCCTAGGGGGGCCGAGGGGCCAAACAAGGGGCCTAGGAGGGCCGAGGGGCCAAGTAGGGGCCGGGGGGCCGGGCGCCAGGCTCTGAGGTGGGGCCGAGGGGCCTAGGGGCCGCGGGGCCAAACAAGGGGCCGGGGGGGGCCTTGGGGGGGGCGAGGGGCCTAGGGGGCCGAGGGGCCAAACAAGGGGCCTAGGGGGGGGCCGAGGGGCCAAGTAGGGGCCGGGGGGCCGGGCGCCAGGCTCTGAGGTGGGGCCGAGGGGCCTAGGGGCCGCGGGGCCAAACAAGGGGCCGGGGGGGCCTTGGGGGGGCCGAGGGGCCAAACAAGGGGCCTAGGGGGGGGGGGCGAGGGGCCAAGTAGGGGCCGGGGGGCCGGGCGCCAGGTTCTGAGGTGGGGCCGAGGGGCCTAGGGGCCGCAGGGCCAAACAAGGGGCCGGGGGGGGCCTTGGGGAGGCCGAGGGGCCTAGGGGGCCGAGGGGCCAAACAAGGGGCCTAGGAGGGCCGAGGGGCCAAGTAGGGGCCGGGGGGCCGGGCGCCAGGCTCTGAGGTGGGGCCGAGGGGCCTAGGGGCCGCGGGGCCAAACAAGGGGCCGGGGGGGCCTTGGGGGGGGCGAGGGGCCTAGGGGGCCGAGGGGCCAAACAAGGGGCCTAGGGGGGGGCCGAGGGGCCAAGTAGGGGCCGGGGGGGCCGGGCGCCAGGCTCTGAGGTGGGGCCGAGGGGCCTAGGGGCCGCGGGGCCAAACAAGGGGCCGGGGGGGCCTTGGGGGGGCCGAGGGGCCTAGGGGGCCGAGGGGCCAAACAAGGGGCCTAGGGGGCCGAGGGGCCAAGTAGGGGCCGGGGGGGGGGGGGGGCGGGCTCCAGGATCTGAGGTGGGGCCGAGGGGCCTAGGGGCCGCGGGGCCAAACAAGGGGCCGGGGGGGCCTTGGGGGGGCCGAGGGGCCTAGGGGGCCGAGGGGCCAAACAAGGGGCCTAGGGGGGGGCCGAGGGGCCAAGTAGGGGCCGGGGGGCCGGGCGCCAGGCTCTGAGGTGGGGCCGAGGGGCCTAGGGGCCGCAGGGCCAAACAAGGGGCCGGGGGGGCCTTGGGGGGGCCAAGGGGCCTAGGGGGCCGAGGGGCCAAACAAGGGGCCTAGGGGGGGGCCGAGGGGCCAAGTAGGGGCCGGGGGGGGCGGGCGCCAGGCTCTGAGGTGGGGCCGAGGGGCCTAGGGTCCACGGGGCCAAACAAGGGGCCGGGGGGGCCTTGGGGGGGCCGAGGGGCCTAGGGGGCCGAGGGGCCAAACAAGGGGCCTAGGGGGCCGAGTGGCCAAGTCGGGGCCGGGGGGGGGGCGGGCTCCAGGCTCTGAGGTGGGGCCGAGGGGCCTAGGGGCCGCGGGGCCAAACAAGGGGCCGGGGGGGCCTTGAGGGGGGCCGAGGGGCCTAGGGGGGCCGAGGGGCCAAAGTAGGGGCCGAGGGGCCTAGGGGCCGCGGGGCCAAACAATGGGGCCAGGCGCTGGGCAGGGACTGGTCCGGGCGCTGGGCAGGTACGGGGCCAGGCGCTGGGCAGGTACTGGGCCGGGCGCTGGGCAGTACGGAGCCGGGAGACGGGCTAGGTACGGGCCGGACTCAGGCAGGAGACGAGGCCGGGCGCTGGCTAGGTATGGGCCGGGCGACGGGCTAGGTACGAGCCGGGCGCGGGCGTCGACGTTGACGGGGCCAGTGGGGCCGAGGCGACGGGCTAGGTACGGGCCGGGCGACGGGCTAGGTACGGGCCAGGCGCGGGCATCGAAGTTGACGGGGCCAGCGGGGCCGAGGCGACGGGCTAGGTACGGGCCGGGCGACGGGCTAGGTACGGGCCGGGCGACGGGCTAGGTACTGGCCGGGCGACGGGCTAGGTACTGGCCGGGCGCGGGCGTCGAAGTTGACGGGGCCAGCGGGGCTGAGGTGACGGGCTACGTACGGGCCGGGCGACGGGCTAGGTACGGGCCGGGCGACGCGCTAGGTACGGGCCGGGCGCGGGCGACGAAGACGATGGGGCCAGCGGGGCCGAGGCGACGGGCTACGTACGGGCCTGGCGACGAGCTAGGTACGGGCCGGGCGCGGGCGACGAAGTCGACGGGGCCAGCGGGGCCGAGGCGACGAGCTAGGTACGGGCCGGGCGACGGGCTAGGTACGGGCCGGGCGCGGGCGACGAAGTCGACGGGCTAGGTACGGTCAGTGCAGTAGGTGGTGGGCCCATTGAGACTAGGTCCTAAGACTTAGTTGCTCTTAATACCATGTTAGAATCTTAGGCGAGAATGATAGACTAGGAAAAGGGAAGGGGTACAAGTAGAATGTCGAGAGAAATTCTATACCCCCTAAGGCTAAACCCACTATAGCCTAGACAACTGTGAACACATAAACTAAGCCTAGATATAACTAAGCATATATGTTTGACAATTATCTGTTGTTTCTATGTAATTCTGAGTATAAATACGCCTTGTACTCACCTTTAGTGCAACATTCTCGAGTGGAAATTCGATCCTGTGACAGAAGCCATAGCGGGCAGAGCATAGGGGAAACGAGCGGGCTGCGAGAGGGCATTGCGCAGGCTGGAAGGGACGGCGAGCGGGCCGCAAGGGGCGGCGAGCAGGCTGCAAGGGGCGGCGCGCGGGCTGCAAGGGGCGGCGCACTGGCGGCACGCGGCCTGCAAGGGGCGGCAAGCGGGCCTCAAGGGGCGGCGAGCGGGCCGTAGGGGCAGCGAGCAGGCCGCAAGGGCGGCAGGCGGGCCGCAAGGGGCGGCGCTCGGGGCTGCAGAGGCGGCGCGCGGGGCTGCAGAAGCGGCGCGCGGGCTGCAGGGGCGGCGAGCAGGTTGCAAGGGTGGCGAGCGGGCCACAGGCAGGCAGCAAGCATGCTGCAGGGGCGGCGAGCGGGCGGCAAAGGCGGCGAGCTGGCCGTGAGCAAGCTGCGAGCGGGCGGCAGGGGCGACGTAGCGGGCCGTGAGCAAGTGGCGGGCGGGCCTCAAGCAGGCGACGCGCGGGCTGCAGGGGCGGTGCGCGGGCCGTGAGCAGGCGGCAAGCGGGCCGTGAGCAGGCGGTGCACGGGCCATGAGCAGGCGGCGAGCGGGCCGCACTCGCGGCGAGCGGGCCTAGTGGCAGCGGGCGGTATCAAAGTAATGAACGAGAATGAATGAACTAGCAGAGAGTTGGGTACAAGTACTAACCCTAATTGGGTTGTACGCCTTATGGGCTACCCCACTATAGCCTACACAAATGTATAAGCTATAATGTTCTGACACACCCCCATAGGCAAAGTGGGGGAGAACAAGTGGTCACAAGACCAGTCAAGAAAAGCAAAGCAAGCTCAGGGTGGATCACAAAGTCACCACACAGTCCGAGCATAAGCAAAGGGCCACAAGGCCAGTTCACATGCAGAGTTATATAAAGAGAACAAACAATACAGTGATCATACCCTAGCAACTGCAATCATGCAGGCATATATATAGATCACACTATCTGCCGCATGCCCCTCTTTGCACATCTGTGCCCCTCTGTGCCCCTCTGTGCCCCTCTGCTCCCCTCTGTGCCCCTCTGTGCCCCTCTGTGCCCCTCTGTGCCCCTCTGTGCCCCTCTATCTGTGCCCCTCTGTCTGTGCCCCTCTGGCTGTGCCCCTCTGTCTGTGCCCCTCTGTCTGTGCCCATCTGTCTGTTCCCATCTGTCTGTGCTCATCTGTGCGCGCCTGCGTGTGCAGAAGTCAGCGGGGGGCGTGCTGCTGCCCACGCAGGCTGTCAAGTACGAGCGATACCTTACCGGGCAGGTAAGGCTCTACCTCCACTGCTGCCCTCCACTGCTGCCCTCCATTGGTGCCCTCCACTGCTGCCCTGCACTTCTCCCTCGTGTTTATGTCATGTCTCAACCTCTCACTTGCTTCTGTTATGCCTGACCTTGTGCAATTATGAAAGCACACCCTGTGCGTCTGGTGTCTGTGCCTGTGTGGGTATGGGTGTGGGTGTGTGTGGGGGGGGGGGTGGGGGGGGGGGGGGTTGACACGATGCTGGCGCAGGTAGTATCAACGGGGGAGGAGGTGAAGAAGGCATCAGCAGGGCAGAAGGTGAGTCAGACGAGGCCGTGCCTTCAACCCCTACCATGCTCCTCCCTTACTCACCACCCTCACTCCCCTCCCTGGCGCCTTCCTTGCTCGCCTCCTTAATGAGGAAATAGCAGATATACCAAAGATAAGAGATGTGGGTGAGGCTGGGCTGGGCTGGAGTGCATGTGGGTGCGGCTGGAGTGCATGTGGGTGCGGCTGGAGTGCATGTGGGTGTGGCTGGAGTGCATGTGGGTGCGGCGGGAGTGCATGCATGTGGGTGCGGCGGGAGTGCATGCATGTGGGTGCGGCGGGAGTGCATGCATGTGGGTGCGGCGGGAGTGCATGCATGTGGGTGCGGCGGGAGTGCATGCATGTGGGTGCGGCGGGAGTGCATGCATGTGGGTGCGGCGGGAGTGCATGCATGTGGGTGCGGCGGGAGTGCATGCATGTGGGTGCGGCGGGAGTGCATGCATGTGGGTGCGGCGGGAGTGCATGCATGTGGGTGCGGCGGGAGTGCATGCATGTGGGTGCGGCGGGAGTGCATGCATGTGGGTGCGGCGGGAGTGCATGCATGTGGGTGCGGCGGGAGTGCATGCATGTGGGTGCGGCGGGAGTGCATGCATGTGGGTGCGGCGGGAGTGCATGCATGTGGGTGCGGCGGGAGTGCATGCATGTAGGTGCAAGGGGAGGCACTTGCAGGGGTGCCAGTGTCGAAGCAGTGCGACATAATTACCATGCCTCTTCACAGTGCTGCTTGTGCCATGCCGTGCCGTGCCGTGCCGTGCCGTGCTGTGCCGTGCTTTCATGTGATGTGATCCGTGCTATCAAGAAATCAACAAGAACCTCCCAGGTCCCTCCTTTGAAATCAAACTGCACTGTATGATGGCCACTAGTCACACACACCCATGGCTGTGCAAGTCAGAATTGAAGCTGCCTGGCCTGAACATCGAGACTAGATTATGGCCTATTGGCCACCTCAAGTGTACTGAATGACCATACATGTGTGCTCTGGATGTGTGCTGTGGTGGTGTGTGCTTTGGTGCTGTGTGCTGTGGTGTGTGCTGTGGTGCTGTGTGATGTGGTGATGTATGCTGTGTGCTGTGTGCTGTGTGCAGTGTGCTGTGTGCTGTATGCTGTGTGCTGTGTGCTGTGTGCAGGTCATGTTTCCCGACATGAACGCATACGAGGTGAGCCTCTCTCCCACCCACTCTCCCAGCCCACTGCAAGGGTGCCAACGCGCACTTGGATTGCATTCCTAGCCTCTTCATCCTCCAACACGTCTAACTATCCACACGCTTTTTAGAAGCATGCTTCATGGCGGATGCACCATCAACGCTTTTTTCTCAGCGGTGGTCTTGTTTGTGCATCGCTGCCCCCCATGCTTGCAGGTGGCGATTGGTGATGGCTCTGACAGGTTCTTCTTCGTGCGGGAGGGGGACATCATGGCCTTGGTTCAATAAATGCTCGTTGTTAAAACATTTTTGTTCGCCTTAAAGTAGTGAGCGCACTGTCTAATGTTAGTTCAGATGGTTTGAGTACCGTATTCCCCTGGATATAACACCCCCCCAAATTAGAACAGCCCCAGTGTTGGGAAAAGTAAAATGACTTACAATTCAAAAGTTCGATAGTCTAAAATTACAGTAGTATCGTAGTATTGCTATATATCCATGTTACTGTAGCAAGTGTTTCTTCGCGTGAGTTACAGGTAGTAGTGCGAACAGTCTCGTGACTGTCCACATGACACATATGTCAAACTTATATCTGCTATGGTCTATTTAGGCTGTAGTGGGGTAGCTCTTAGAGGGTACAACACTTATGTGTTTCCTATTTGTACCCATCTCTTTTCTAGTTCATTCATTCTTTCGTCTATCTTTCTCACATGGTATAGAGCTAGTTTCGAGAATTTTAAAAAAGGGCCCACCACTAAAATCTTTTACTGCCTACTTGACGCGCGCGTCGCGCTTTCCCTTCGAGGCCCGCCGCGGCCCCTGCGCCTGCCCTCAGAGCTAGCGCCCGCCACGTAAGGCCCCGTAAGGCCCCGTTATGCCCCGTAAGGCCCCGTTAGAGGCCCCGTAAGGCCCCGTCAGGCCCCGTTAGAGGCCCCGTAAGGCCCCGTCAGGCCCCGTTTGGCCCCGTTTAAGGCCCCGTAAGGCCCCTTCCGGCCCCGTTAGAGGCCCCGTGAGGCCCCGTCAGGCCCCGTTTGGCCCCGCGTACCCGTAAGGCCCCGTCAGGCCCCGTTAGAGGCCCCGTAGGCCTCGTCAGGCCTCGTTTAAAGGCCCCGTAAGGCCCGTCAGGCCCCGTTAGAGGCCCCGTACGGCCCCGTCAGGCCCCGTTAGAGGCCCTTTCAGGCCCTGCCCTGGTCCTGCTCCTGAACTGCCCCGGCCCTGCTCCTGAACTGCCCCGGCCCTGCTTCTGCACTGCCCCGGCCCTGCACCTGCCCTGCACCGGCCCTGCCCCGGCCCTGCCCCTGCCCTGCCCCGGCCCTGCCCCGGCCCTGCCCCGGCTCTGCCCCGGCCCTGCACCTGCCCTGCCCCGGCCCTGCACCTGCCCTGCCCCGGCCCTGCCCCGGCTCTGCCCCGGCCCTGCACCTGCCCTACCCCGGCCCTGCCCCGGCCCTGCTCCGACCCTGCCCCGGCCCTGGACCGGCCCTGCCCCGGCTCTGCCCCGGCCCTGCCCCGGCCCTTCCCCGGCCCTGCCCCGGCTCTGCCCCGGCCCTGCTCCGACCCTGCCCCGGCCCTGCCTCGGCCCTGCCCCGGCTCTGCCCCGGCCCTGCACCTGCCCTGCCCCGGCCCGGCTCTGCCCCGGCCCTGCCCCTGCCCTGCTCCTGCACTGTCTCGGCCCTACCCCGGCCCTGCCCCGGCCTCGCCACTGGTAAGAGTGCCGCCCTGCCGAGCCGCGCCGCCCTGCCTAGCCTGCCCTGCCAAGTTGCACTGCTGCTACTGCTAGCCTGCTGCTGCACCTATCATGGCTAGTCTCAATGTTCTTACCTTTGATGCTGAGGGTCGTGCTGTTGACTTTGAGGTCTGGCTAGATGATCTGCAGCTTTTCCTACAGTGCGATAGCAAGGATGGCCTCTCACTGTTCGATCTCACGTCTGGCGCCTCTACTGCCCCTGCTGCTGATGCTGACAGTACTGTTCGCTCGCAGTGGCTCACGCGCGATGCTGCTGCTCGTCTTGCTGTGCGCAATCACCTACCGTCTACTGAGTGCGCGCACTTTAGTCAGTACAAGAGTGCTAGGGCTCTGTACGACGCTGTAGTTGCACGCTACTCCTCCCCTACCACTGCTGCCCTCAGCCGCCTTATGCTGCCGTACCTCTTTCCTGACCTTGCCGCCTTTGCCACAGTTGCTGACCTAGTTGCTCACCTCCGCACTAGTGACGCTCGCTACCGCGCTGCCCTTCCCACTGAGTTTCTTCCCACGAACTCCCCCCCCATGTACATCACCCTTTACTACCTAGTCACCCGCCTCCCTGACTCTCTCTCCTCAGTCAGGGATCACTTTCTCTCACTTTGCCCTACCGAGCTGACTGTCGACTTGCTAGAGGAGCGCCTTGCTGCAGCTGAGAAGAGTATCTTAGCTGTTGGGGCTTCTCGCGGCGACCGTCGCACCCCCTTCTTTGAGGGGTGTTCCCCTGTCCCCCTTCTCCCCTCTGTTGCCTCTGCTGCTGCTGTCGACCTCGTTGGCACTGAGGAGGTCGGCGCTGCGTCTGCCCCTAGTGGGCGACGCCGCACTAGCAAGGGCAAGGGAAGCAAGGGTGGTGGCGGGGGCGGTGGAGGAAGCGGTGGAGGAGGTGGAGGTGGTGGTGGGTGTGGTCCCGGGGGTGGGGGCGTCGCTGGCGGCGGTGGAGGCCGTGGAGGCGGTGGCGGAGGCGGTGGAGGCGGCGGCAGCGGTGGTGGAGGTAGCGGAGGAGGTGGTGCTGGTCGCGGTGCAGCCACGCAGCGTGGAGGCCTTGGTGGCGGCCAGCGTCAGCAGCAGCTGCGCACCCGTGAGACCCCGTCTGTTCAGCAGCTTCGTGAGTGGTACGCTGGGCGTGGGAGGTCTGGGGGTGCAGGTCCCTGCGCGTACGTTCTTCGCATAGGCACTCGTAGTGGGGAGGTGTGTGGTCTCCCACACACCACGCAGCGCTGCTTCGGCCGCCTGACTGACGCTTGGCGTACTCAGTTTCCTGACGCTGTTGAGCTTCCTCGTTGGCATGATCTGCTTCTGCAAAATGTGCCTATCTTTGATCTAGACTTAGATGCTATCCTTGCTGCCATGTATGCTCTTGCTGATATTACTGAGGGTGACTGTTACCTGCGTGTCCCGCCCGACCCGGGCACTGTGGCTGCTGCTCTAGGTGCTAGTGCGGCTGCTGCTCTAGGTGCTAGTGCGTCTACTGCTTCAGGTGCTGGTACGTCTCCTCTCTCTGGTACTGCACCTACTGAGTCCTTTCACACCTTCACACTTGACTCTGGTGCTTCGCGCTCTTTCTTTAGAGACAGCACCACGCTCACGCCGCTCCGTCGGCCTGTTGCGGTCTCCCTTGCTGACCCCTCCGGGGGCCCAGTCCTTGCACACTCCTCCACGGTTCTACCGTGTCCTGCGGCCCCGTCGGGCTTGCTGTCGGGACTCCTCCTCCCCTCGTTCTCTACGAACTTGGTGAGTTGAGCTGACCTCCAGGACGCGTGGGTTGACCAGTTCACCCCTGGAGGTCAGCGTGTGACCCACTGCACTTGCTCTCGGACGGGCCGCCACCTGGCCACGTTCACCCGTCGGCCAGGGTCGAGTCTGTACACACTGACTATTGTGCCTCCTCTAGTCCCTGCGTCAGGTCAGGTAGCTGCGTCCAGTCAGGTGTTTGCTGCTGCGTCCAGGTCTAGTCCTACGTCTGCCCCCTGCTCGTGTCGTCCTCTGGCGCACGAGACTCTCCTTTGGCACCACCGCCTTGGTCACCCCTCCCTGCCTCGTCTTCGAGGTATGGCCTCCCGTGCTCTTGTCTTTGGCCTCCCCAGGTCCCTCCCTTCCCTTCCTCCGGGGCCTGCCCCCACCTGTGTTCCTTGTGTCGAGGGCCGGCAGCGCGCCGCTCCTCACTCCTCGTTTCCTCCGACTGAGGCCCCTCTGCAGACTCTTCACATGGACGTGTGGGGCCCAGCCCGCGTCCGTGGACAGGGTCACGAGCGTTACTTTCTGCTGGTCGTTGACGACTACTCGCGTTACACCACAGTCTTCCCCTTGCGCAGCAAGGGTGAGGTCACTGAGGTGTTGATCGACTGGATCCGCGGTGCTCGTCGCCAGCTTAGTGAGAGTTTCGGCTCCGACCTTCCTGTTCTGCGTCTGCACTCAGACAGAGGCGGGGAGTTTTCCTCCGACCTCCTGAGAGCCTTCTGTCGTTTGGAGGGCATCCGCCAGACGTTCACGCTTCCGGCCTCCCCGCAGCAAAATGGGATTGCTGAGCGCCGCATTGGCATGGTCATGGATGTCGCTCGTACGTCCATGATCCATGCGGCCGCTCCCCATTTTCTGTGGCCGTTCGCGGTTCAGTACGCTGCGCATCAGATCAACCTTCAGCCTCGTGTCTCCT
Source organism: Closterium sp. Naga37s-1 (assembly GCA_947471745.1). NCBI lineage: Eukaryota > Viridiplantae > Streptophyta > Zygnematophyceae > Desmidiales > Closteriaceae > Closterium > Closterium sp. Naga37s-1. The sequence continues at coordinate 612,056 of CANJKZ010000084.1, forward strand.
TGCCGGAGACCACACCTACTCTGCGGTGGACGGGGAAGGTTGGCGATGCGTCCGCGTTTCGTGTCTGGGGATCTCGAGCTTTTGTCCGCGATACTACAGCGGACAAGCTGTCCTCCCGTGCCTTTCCCTGTGTCTTCCTTGGCTTCCCTCCTGACGCACACGGGTGGCAGTTCTACCACCCCACCTCGCGTCGTGTTCTGTCCTCTCAGGACGTCACGTTCGACGAGTCGGTGTCGTACTACCGTCTCTTTCCCTACCGCACTGCCTCTCCCCCCCTCCCGCCGCTCTTTCTAGCACCAGGTACTCCCCTGGTACACCCCCTCCCCCCCCAGGGTCCTGCCCCCTCAGGTGTTTCCCAGGTAGACCCTGCCGAGCCGGTCGAGGTAGCTGTCGACTCAGGTGCTGCTAGGGGTGCTGACCCTGCGGGTGCGGGGACTGGGGGTGCTGAGTCTGGGGGTGCTGAGTCTGGGGGTGCTGAGACTGGGCGTGCTGAGCCTGGGGGTGTGGCGCCTGAGGGTACTGTGTCTGGAGGTGCTGAGCCTGCACGTGCTGCGTCTGGAGGTGCTCTAGGTGTCCCGTCGCGGTGGGAGCCCCTCTCTCCACAACGGCTTCGTGAGTGGTACTCTCGGCGCTGTCGGGTTGCTGCTGGGGGTGCTGCTGGTGCTGCTGGTGCTGGAGCTGCTGGAGGTGCTGGTGCTGCTGGAGGTGGTGCTGGTGCTGGTTCTGGAGCTGCTGGAGGTGCTACTGGTGCTGGAGCTGCTGGAGCTGCTTGAGGTGCTGGTGCTACTGGAGGTGGCGCTGGTGCTGGAGCTGCTGGAGGTGCTGCTGTTGCTGGTGGTGCTGGTGCTGGAGCTGCTGGAGGCGCTGTGCGGCCGCGGCCGTACTACGTTCCCCTCCTTCAGCAGGTTCTTGACTCCCCGCCTCCTCCTGGTCCTCCTCCTCCTTTCCTGAGTCCACCGCCTTTCCAGTCCCAGTCGCAGTTGCAGCCGGCCTCTCCACTGCCTGGTCCTTCTCCTTACTCTGGTCCGACTAGAGGTCTTACGGAGCGTCGTGAGCCTGAGTCTCGTCCTGCGTCGCCTGTCCGTATTGTTCGCGCTGGTCGTGTTTCGCGTCCGCGTCTTCCTCCTGTCCCAGGCACTCACTCTACGGCCGTACTTCGTTCCGCTCCTTCAGCAGGTTCTTGGCTCCCGGCCTTCTCCGGGTCCTCCTCCTCCTCCCTTCCTAAGTCCACCGCCGGTCCAGTCCCAGTCGCGGTTGCAGCTGGCCTCTCCGCTGCCTGGTCCTTCTCCTTACTCTGGTCCGACTAGAGGTCTTACGGAGCGTCGTGAGCCTGAGTCTCGTCCTGTGTCGCCTGAGTCTCGTTCTGCGTCGCCTGTCCGTCCTGTTCGCGCTGGTCGTGTTTCGCGTCCGCGTCTTCCTCCTGTCCCAGGCACTCACTCTATGACACTGCGTCCTTCTACTGCTCCACAGCGTGTCCCTCTGCCCTCTCCTCCTGCGTCCTCTCTTCCTGACGGTCCGGACCCGGAGTCTGACTCCCTTCGTGCTGCTAATCCTACTGTCACGCGCTTTCTGGCCACTGCTGTCACTGACCCTCTGTTTGAGTCCTCTGCTGCGTCTGCTCTTGTTGCTGAGCTTGTTGACTTTGCTGCAGCCTGTCGCCTAGACTACGCCGCTAGTCTTGTTGCTGAGTCTGCGTCTGCGTCTGTCTGTCCTCCGTCCGTCGGGGGTGAGTGTGCTCTTGGCACGGACGTCCTTGAGGACAGACAGGAGGACCTTGAGTGTTTTGCTGCTGCTTCACCTCATCTCGTGTCCATGCTGCTTGCCCCTGAGGGAAACCCGGATGCACTAGACATCCCGACCCCGCGCTCTTACGCAGAGGCGATAGAGGGTCCCTACTCCTCTCAGTGGCAGGCAGCCATGGATGCAGAGATGGCTTCCTGGAAGTCCACAAGCACCTACGTAGACGAGGTTCCCCCACCTGGGGCGAACATCGTCAGTGGCATGTGGATCTTCAGGGTGAAGCGGCCGCCGGGTTCTCCGCCTGCCTTCAAGGCGCGTTACGTTGCACGTGGCTTCAGTCAGCGACAGGGAGTTGACTTCTTTCAGACCTTCTCCCCTACCCCGAAGATGACCACTCTTCGGGTACTGCAGCACGTTGCTGCTCAGCGTGACTATGAGCTCCACTCGCTTGACTTCAGCACAGCCTTCCTACAGGGCAGCCTGCACGAGGAGATCTGGCTGCGCCGCCCACCTGGCTTCACTGGGTCGTTTCCTGCTGGTACCCAGTGGAGCCTCCGGCGGCCAGTCTACGGTCTCCGTCAGGCGCCCCGTGAGTGGCACAACACTCTCAGGACGACTCTTGCTGCTCTTGGTTTTGCTCCTTCCACTGCTGACCCTTCTCTGTTTCTACGCACTGACGCTACTCTGCCGCTGTTCTACGTTCTTGTGTACGTAGACGACCTTGTCTTTGCTACTGCTGACACGGAGGCACTCGCCCACGTGAAGTCCGAGCTGCAGAAGAGACACACGTGCACAGACCTGGGTGAGCTCACAAGCTATCTTGGCTTGCGGATCACCCGGGACAGAGCACAGCGCACCATTACCTTGACTCAGTCACACATGGTGCAGCAGGTCCTTCAGCGCTTCGGCTTCACCTACTCCTCGCCACAGTCCACTCCTCTGCCTACCGGTCACTCGCTCTCAGCTCCACCTTCGGACGAGTCCGTAGAGCCGAGTGGCCCGTATCCAGAGCTTGTGGGCTGCCTCATGTACCTGATGACTTGCACACGACCTGACCTCGAATACCCTCTCAGCCTTCTGGCTCGCTACGTGGCTCCCGGTAGGCACCGAAAGGTGCACTGGGATGCTGCGAAGAGGGTGTTGCGATACTTGTGCAGTACATCGGGCATGGGGCTCGTGCTTGGAGGACGGGCTCGAGTTGTCCTCACTGGTCACGCTGACGCCTCCTGGGTTGACGACTTGGCTACGCAGCGGTCGTCACAGGGTTACACCTTCAGCCTTGGCTCCGGTTCTGTCTCCTGGCGGTCTACCCGCTCTTCTTCTGTTCTCAGCTCCAGTTGTGAGGCTGAGATCTACGATGGGGCCATGGCTGCACAGGAGCTTCGGTGGCTCACCTACCTGCTGACCGACTTGGGAGAGGCGCCTCGTTCTCCTCCAGTTCTGTACGTCGACAACAAGGCCATGCTGGCCTTGTGTCAAGAGCACAGACTGGAGCACAGAACGAAGCACATTGCTCTGCGCTACTTCCTTGCTCGAGAGTTGCAGCAGCGTGGCCAGCTTCGTCTTGCGTACGTGGCCTCTCACGCCAACACTGCTGATGTTTTCACCAGGGCACTTCAGCCTTGTGATCATCAGCGTTTCTGTACTGTGTTAGGCCTTGTACCTACTGTGCCTCACTTTTTGACTTCTTGACTCTACTTGTACTGTACTCTATATACATATACCTGCATGCTTACACTTGCTAGGTTGTGTTCACTGTACTGTTTGCTTTCCTTTATATAACTCTGCATGTGAACTGGCCTTATGGCCCTTTGCTTGTGCTCAGACTGTGTGGTGTCTTTGTGATCCACCCTGAGCTTGCGTTGCTTTTCTTGACTGGTCTTGTGACCTCTTGTTCTCCCCCACTTTGCCTATGGGGGTGTGTCAAACTTATATCTGCTATGGTCTATTTAGGCTGTAGTGGGGTAGCTCTTAGAGGGTACAACACTTATGTGTTTCCTATTTGTACCCATCTCTTTTCTAGTTCATTCATTCTTTCGTCTATCTTTCTCACAACATAATTATACTACCCCTTCGTAGAGTCGATTCGATACCTAGCCCGTTTCATGAACATATACATCTCTGAATAGGTACTTCGTGTCAGAATACTGGACGAGAATGAATGAACTATGTGTCAAAATGTTATATTGCTTTGTTTGTGTAGGCTATAGTGGGGTAGCCCATAAGGGGTACAACCCAATAATGGTTAGTACTTGTACCCAATTCTTTCATAGTTCATTCATTGTCGTTCGTTAGTTTGACACTATCAATGAGTTGGGTCAGGCTTCGTTTTGGATTTGGCCTACTCACGATTGGCAGTGTACTTTTTTCAAAAATCCTTACGTTACACTGATAGGGCAGTGTAACATCAGGTTTTGATTTTTTTCCTTGCATCATCAGTGTGGTTTTTTTTCGAACACTGACAGATGTTCACTAAGTCTTGTGGTTAGACCAAGTGCAGGCAGCAATGCTGTAGTTGCTGCCAATGTTCGGTTTCGTGGCGTGCTGGTAAAGGAATCACTCCTAACAGACCAATCGGACACGGGACTGCACGGAAGGAATCCTCGGCACTTGCGTATCAGAGTAACGAACGAGAATGAATGAACTAGCAAAGAGTTGGGTACAAGTACTAACCCTAATTGGGTTGTACCCCTTATGGGCTACCCCACTATAGCCTACACGAATGTAAGCACTATAACATTCTGACACACCCCCATAGGCAAAGTGGGGGAGAACAAGCGGTCACAAGACCAGTCAAGAAAAGCAAAGCAAGCTCAGGGTGGATCACAAAGTCACCACACAGTCCGAGCACAAGCAAAGGGCCACAAGGCGAGTTCACATGTAGAGTTATATAAAGAGAACAAGCAATACAGTGATCATACCCTAGCAAGTGCAAGCATGCAGGTATATATATAGATCACAGTACAAGCAAAGTCACGCAATAAGCAAGTGAGGCAAACTAGGCACAAGGCCTAACACAGTAGCGAAGCGTTGATGATCACCAGGCAGAAGTGCCTTGCTGAAGACATCAATAGTGTTGGCTCGAGTGGCCACGTACGCAAGACGAAGCTGGCCACGCTGATGCAACTCTCGAGCAAGGAAGTATCGCAGAGCGATGTGCTTCGATCTGTGCTCCAGTCTGTGCTCCTGACACAAGGCAATCATGGCCTTGTTGTCTACGTACAGAACTGGAGGCGAACGAGGCTGCTCTCCCAAGTCAGTCAGCAAGTAGGTGAGCCAGCGTAGCTCCTGTGCAGCCATGGCCCCGGCGTAGATCTCAGCCTCACAACTGGAGCTGAGAATCGAAGACGAGCGGGTAGACCGCCAGGAAACAGAGCCGGAACCGAGGCTGAAGGTGTAACCCTGTGACGACCGCTGCGTAGCTGAGTCGTCAACCCAGGAAGCTTCTGCGTGACCGGTGAGGACAACTGGACCCCGTCCTCCAAGCACGAGCCCCATGCCTGACGTACTGCACAAGTAGAACAGTACCCTCGTCGCAGCATCCCACTACACCTTTCGGTGCCTACCGGGAGCCACGTAGCGAGCCAAACGGTTGAGAGGGTACGCGAAGTCAGGTCGTGTGCACGTCATCAGGTACATGAGGCAACCCACAAGCTCTGGGTACGGACCACTCGGCTCTACAGACTCGTCCGAAGGTGGAGCTGAGAGCGAGTGGCTGGTAGACAGAGGAGTGGGCTGTGGCGAGGAGAACTGGAAGCCGAAGTGCTGAAGGACCTGGTGCACCATGTGTGACTGAGTCAGGGTGATCGTGCGCCAAGATAGCTGCGCAGTTCACCCAGGTCAGTGCAGGTGTGTCTCTTCTGCAGCTCCGACATCACAAGGGTCAGTGCCTCAGTGTCAGCAGTGGCAAAGACGAGGTCGTCGACGTAGACGAGGACGTAGAACGGCGGCAGCGAGGTGTCGGTGCGTAGAAACAGCGACGGGTCAGCAGTAGCAGGAGCGAACCCAAGAGCCGCAATTGTAGTCCTCAGTGTGTCGTGCCACTTGCGAGGCGCCTGGCGAAGACCGTAGACTGGCCGCCGGAGGCTCCTCTGAGTACCTGCAGGAAACGAGTCAGTGAAGCCAGGTGGGCGGCGCAGCCAGATCTCCTCGTGCCGGCTGCCCTGCAGGAAAGCTGTGCTAAAGTCCAGAGAGTGTAACTTGTAGTCACGCTGAGCAGCGACGTGCACCAACACCCGAAGAGTAGTCATCTTCGGGGTGGGGGAGAAGTTCTGGAAGTAGTCAACCCCGTGTCACTGACTGAATCCTCGAGCAACGTAACGCGCCTTGAAGGCAGGTGGAGAACCCGGCGGCCGTTTCACCCTGAAGATCCACATGCCATCGACTATGTTCGCCCTAGGTGGGGGAACCTCGTCGATATAGGTGCCTATGGACTTCCAGGATTGCTTCTCGGCATCCATGGCTGCCTGCCACTGAGAGGAGTAAGGACCCGTAATCGCCTCTGCATAAGAGCGCGGGGTCGGGATGTCTGGTGCATCCGGGTCTCCCTCAGGGGCAAGCAGCATGGAAGCGAAACGAGGTACAGCAGCTGCAAGACACTCAAAGTCCTCCTGCCTGTCCTCAAGGGAAGAGTTAGTGACAGCAGTGGCGAGGAGACGAGCGATAGTGGGACTGGCAGCACGAGCGCGGTCAGACTCAGGGTTAGGGACCTCAGGAAGAGAGGACTCAGGGGGAGCAGGCAGAGGAACACGAAGTGGAACAGAAGAAGGACGAAGTGCCATAGCGTGCGTGCCAGGGTCAGGAGGAGGACGCGAACGAGGAACGCGACGAGCAGTGCGAACAGGCGAGACAGGTCGAGACGCAGGCTCACGACGCTCTGTAAGACCGCCGGACTGCTCAGTGGAAGGAGAGGGAGCAGGCGGTGGGGAGGCTGGCTGCAACGGCAGCTGCGACTGGTCAGGCGGGGGACACAGGAGGGGAGGAGTAGGGCCAGTAGAAGACGGGACACCAAGAACCTCTGAAGCAAGGGAACGAAGTACGGTCGCAGCCGCATAATGTCTCCAGCACCTCCAGCTCCAGGGTCAACAGCTCCAGCTCCTGCAGCTCTAGTGCCTCCAGCGCCAGTGCCTCCAGCTCTAGCAGCTCCAGGCTCCGTAGGGTCTCCAACTCCAGCGCCCTCAACACCACCAGTCCCGGCAACTCCAGTACCCCGGGTACGAGCACCTCCAGGACAAGCAGTCGCAGTACCTCCAATACCACCAGCTCCAGCAGTAACTCCAGCACCTTCAGCTCCAGCATTTCCAGTGCCTCCATCTCCGGTAGCTCCACTCCGAAAGCATGCGCGCCGAACAAACCACTCACGCAGCTGCTGCGGAGACAATCGCGGCGAAGCACCAGCAGGACCTCCAGACTAAGCAGCACCCCGAGGCTCAGCACCCCCAGAATCCGCACCCTCCGACTCTGCACCCCCAGGCTCAGCACCCCCATGTTCCTCACCCTCAAGCTCAGCACCCCCAGACCCAGCACCCTCAGGCTCCTCACCCCCAGACGCAGCACCCCCAGACGCAGCACCTCGAGCAGCACCTGAGCCGACAGCTACCTGAACAGGCGCAGGACCAGGGAGAGGGTCTACCTGAGACACACCGGAGGGAGCAGGACCCTGGGGCGGGAGGGGGTCTACCGGAGGGGGACCTGGAGCAAGGAAGAGTGGTGGGGGCGGGGGAGGGGCAGAGCGGTAGGGGAAGAGACACTAAAAGGGAACCGAATCGTCAAACATGACATCCTGAGAAGGGAAGACACGGCGCGAGGTGGGGAGGTAAAACTGCCAGCCACGCGCGTCAGGGACAAAGCCAAGGAAGACGCAGGGGATAGCACGGGGGGAGAGTTTGTCCGCGGACGTATCGCGAACAAAGGCACGAGATCCCCAGACCCGGAACACCGACGCATCGCCAACCTCTCCCGTCCAACGCAGTGTGGGCGAGGTCTCCGGCAAGGAGACTCGGCCCCAGAGGTTGAGCTGATGCGCAGCGTACCGGACCGCAAACGGCCACAGAAAATGGGGAGCAGCCGCATGGATCATGGAGGTACGAGCAACCTCCATGACTAAGCCAATGCGGCGCCCAGCAATCCCATTTTGCTGAGGGGAGTCCAGAAGCGTGAACGACTGGAGAATGCCCTCCCAACGACAAAAGTCCCGCAAGAGGTTGGAGGAGAACTCACCACCTCTATCAGAGTGCAGACGCAGGACAGGAAGGTCCTGGCCGAACCGCTCGCGCAGCTGGAGACGGACTGTGCGGATCCAAGGGATCAAGACATCAACGACCTGACCCTTGCTGCGCAAGGGGAAGACCGTGGTGTACCGCGTGTAGTCGTCAACTACCAGCAGAAAGTAGCGCTCGCGGCTCTGTCCACTGACGCAGGCTGGGCCCCACACGTCCATGTGGAGTGTCTGCAGGCGAGCAGTCGTCGAGGGAAACGAGGAGGAGTGAGGAGTGGCGCGCTGCCGCCCCTCGACGCAAGGGAGGCAGGGCGGGGCAGGCGAGGGCGGCAGGGGAGGCAGAGACCTAGGGAGACCAGAGACAAGAAGACAAGAGTGCATGCCACGAAGGCGAGGCAGGGAGGGGTGACCCAGGCGGTGGTGCCACAGAAGATTCTGGTGCGTCAGGAGGCGACACGAGCAAGAGGCGGCTACCTGACCTGACGCGGACACCTGAGCAGACGCAGCTACCTGAGAAGGCTCGGTAGCGAGTGTGTAAAGACTCGACCCTGGCCGACGAGTGAACGTGGCCAGGTGACGCCCCGTCCGTGTGCACGTGCAGATCGACACGCTCTGACCCCCAGGAGTGGTGGTAGTGACCATCGCATCCTGGAGGGCAGCGGTACTCACCAAGTTCATAGAGAACGAGGGGAGGTGAGGACCTGACAGGGAGCCGGACGGAACTGCCGGACACGGGAGGAAAGTGGAGGAACGGGCCACGACCGGGCCCCCAGAGGGGTCAGCCAGTCGGACCGGGACAGGTGTAGAGAGAGGAGTGAGAGTGGTGCTGTCACGAAAGAAACAAGCAGAGGCGCCGGAGTCCATCGTGAAGGTGTGCAAGGCCAGAGCAGGCGCAGTACCAGGGAGAGTACCAGACTCACTAGCACCTAGAGCAGCAACAGCCATACCTGGGTCAGGCGACACACACCGGTAACAGTCACCCTCAGACTAACAGACAAAGCATACATAGCAGAAAGAATAGCATCAAAGTCTAGGTCAAAGATAGCAATCCTAGACCTAAGTAGATCTGCCCAACGAGGGAGCTCAACGTCGTCACCAAACTCAGTACGCCAAGCGTCGTCGAGGCGGGAGAAGCAGCGGTGCTGAGTGTGGAGCCGCCCACAAGTCTGACCAGCACGGTCACCCGTGTGAATGACATACGGGAAGCTACCACTACCCCAGACGCCCCACGCAAAAACCACTCACGAAGCTGCTGGGGCGACTGGGTCTCGCTCCGACGCTGCTGCTGCTGACGCTGGCCACCTCCAGAACCAACACGCCGAGCGCCAGTCCCACTGCCACCAGTCCCACCGCCACCAGTGCCGCCACTCCCACCGTTGCCTCCACTGCCGTCACCAAAGCCCCCACTCCCTCCACCAGTCCCACCGCCGCCACCACCTCCACTGCTGCCCCCACCACTACTCCCGCTGCCACCTCCACCACCACCCTTGCCACCCTTGCCCTTGCTGCTGCGGCACTTCGCACTAGCAGAAGCAGCCCCGACGTCCTCAGCAACAGAGACATCTGCAGCAGCAGCAGAGGCGTAGGAGGGGGCAAGGGGGGAGGGGGAGCACCCCTCAAAGAAGGGCAGGCGCGGAGTGCCACGAGCAGCACCCACTGCAACTGCACTAGTCTCAGCTGCGAGGAGATGGTGCTCGAGGAGGTCAACAGTGAGGAAGGTGGGGTCAAGGGAGAGAAATTGGTCCCTGACAGAGCGAAGAGAGTCAGGGAGGCGAGTGACTATGAAGTAGAGGGTGATGAACATCGAGGGCTGGTTCCTGTCAAGGAACTCAGCAGGGACGGTAGCGCGGTAGCGAGCGTCGCTAGTGCGCAGGTGGGAAACCAGGTCCTCTATTGTGGCAAAGGCTGACAGCTTGGGGAACAGGTAGGGCAGAAGCAGGCGGCCTAGAGCAGTTGTGGCAGGCGAGGAGTAGCGGGCGACTACAGCAGTGTACAGTGCCTTGGTTGTCCTGTGCTGTCCAACGTGGGCGCATTCGGCTAACCGCAGGTGGTTGCGAATGGCCAAGCGGGAAGCAGCGTCACGAGTAAGCCACTGTGAGCGAGTCGCACTGTCAGCTGTGGCGGGAGGGGCAGGAACGGCGCCTGACGCAAGGTCAAACAACGAAACACTATCCTTGGAATCGCTCAGTAGATACAGCTGCAGGTCGTCGAGCCACGTGTCAAACTGAACCGGTCTGCCCTCATGTTCGAACGCGAGAACCCTAAGCGAAGCCATAGCTGTGCAGCACACAGGAGCAGCAGTAGCGGTAGAAGCAGTAGCAGTAGCAGCATTGAGGCCAATGGGCCGAGGGGCCTGGGGCCTAGGGGCCGAGGGGCCGAGGGGCCGAGGGTCCTAGAGGCCGAGGGGCCAAACACGAAAGTGGGGGGCCTAGGGGCCGAGGGGCCAGTGGGCCGAGGGGTGGGGCCGAGGGGCCGAGGGGCCGAGGGGCCAAACCCGAGGGGCCAAACACGGCCTAGGGGCCGAGGGGCCAAACACGGCCTAGGGGCCGAGGGGCGGGGCCGAGGGGCCGAACACGGCCTAGGGGCTGAGGGGCCAAGGGGCCTAGGGGCCAAGGGGCCGAGGGGCGGGGCCGAGGGGCTTAGAGGCCGAGGGGCCAAACACGAGTGGTGTGGGCCTAGGGGCCGAGGGGCCAAGGGGCCTAGGGGCCAAGGGGCCGAGGGGCGGGGCCGAGGGGCCTAGGGGCCGAGGGGCCATATACGAGTGCTGGGGGCCTAGGGGCCGAGGGGCCGAGGGGCCTAGGAGCCAAGGGGCCAAACACGGCAGAGGGGCCTAGGGGCCTAGGGGGCGAGGGGCCTGGGTCGCGGGTCGCTGGTCGCGGGTCGCGGGTCGCTAGGGGCCGAGGCTAGGGCGACGGGGCGACGGGGCCGCGGTTAGGGGCGACGAGGTGACGGGCCCGCGGCTAGGGGCGACGAGGCAACAAGTCGCGAGTTGGGCGACGGGGCGACGGGTAGCTAGGGGCCACGGCCAGGGCGACGGGGCGACGGGGCCAAGGGGCCGCAGTTAGGGGCGATGGGGCCAAGGGGCCATTGCTAGGAGTCGCGGCTAGGGCGACGGGGCGACAGATCGCTAGGGGCCGTGGCTAGGGCGACGGGACTACGGGGCCAAGGGGCCGCGGCTAGAGGCGACGGGTCCAAGGGGCCATGGCTAGGGGCGACGGGTCGCGGGTCGCTAGGGGCCGTGGCTAGGGCGACGGGGCGACGGGGCCAAGGGGCCGTGGCTAGGGGCGATGGGGCCAAGGGGTCGAGCTAGAGGCGACGGGTCATGAGGGTGGCTAGCAGGGTAGCAGGTGGTGGGCCCAAAAAAACGGTCCTAGTAGGGACCTGCTCTGAAACCATATCAAAGTAACGAACGAGAATGAATGAACTAGCAAAGAGTTGGGTACAAGTACTAACCCTAATTGGGTTGTGCCCCTTATGGGCTACCCCACTATAGCCTACACAAATGTAAAAGCTATAATGTTCTGACAGGCGAGCCGTACGCGAGCGACGTGCAGGCTGCAGAGGCGGCGTGCGGGCCGTGAGCAGGCGGCGAGCGGGCCGCACGAGCGGCACGCGGGCCTAGGGGCGGCAGGCGGGCCGCAAGGGGCGGCGCGCGGGGTACAGGGGCGGCGCACGGGCCGTGAGCAGGTGGCGAGCGGGCTGCAGGGGCAGCGCGCTAGCTGCATGGGCGGCTCGTGGGCTGCTAAGGCGCAGCGCGACGAGCTGCTAGGGGCGTGCTGTGGCCAGAAGGGCGGCGCGCCAGTAGGGTCAGGCGGCAGGAAAGCTAGTGGGGCAGCTCTGTGGTGGGCCCTAAAAAAAAATCCGGTCCTAGAGAAGGACCTGCTCTGAAACCATGTCAAAGGAATGAACGAGAATGAATGCATTGAACAGAAGTTGGGTACAAGTACTAACCCTAGTTGGGTTGTACCCTCTGTCGGAGTGTGCTCTTGGCACGGACGTCCTTGAGGACAGGCAGGAGGACTTTGAGTGTCTACAGCAGACCCGTCGCTGTTTCTACGCACCGACACCTCGCTGCCGCCGTTCTACGTCCTAGTGTACGTCGACGACCTTGTCTTTGCCACGGCTGACACTGAGGCACTGACCCTTGTGAAGTCTGAGCTGCAGAAGAGACATACCTGCACTGACCTGGGTGTACTGCGCAGCTATCTTGGCCTGCAGATCACCCGGGACAGAGCACAGCGCACCATCACACTGACTTAGTCACACATGGTGCACCAGGTCCTTCGGCGCTTTGGCTTCCAGTACTCCTCGCCACAGCTCACTCCTCTGTCTACCAGCCACTCGCTCTCAGCTCCACCTTCGGACGAGTCCGTAGAGCCAAGTGGTCCGTACCCAGAGCTTGTGGGTTGCCTCATGTACCTGATGACTTGCACTCGACCTGACCTCGCGTACCCTCTCAGCCTTCTGGCTCGCTACGTGGCTCCTGGTAGGCACCGAAAGGTGCACTGGGATGCTGCGAAGAGGGTACTGCGTTACCTGTGCAGTACGTCGGGCATGGGGCTTGTGCTTGGAGGACGGGGTCCTGTTGTCCTCACTGGTCACGCAGACGCCTCCTGGGTTGACGACTCAGCTACGCAGCGGTCGTCGCAGGGTTACACCTTCAGCCTTGGGTCCGGCTCGGTTTCTTGGCGGTCTTCCCGCTCGTCTTCAGTTCTCAGCTCCAGTTGTGAGGCTGAGATCTACGCAGGAGCCATGGCTGCTCAGGAGCTACGCTGGCTCACCTACTTGCTGACCGACTTGGGAGAGCAGCCTCGTTCGCCTCCAGTCCTGTACATAGACAACAAGGCCATGATTGCCTTGTGTCAGGAGCACAGACTGGAGCACAGATCGAAGCACATCGCTCTGCGATACTTCCTTGCTCGAGAGTTGCAGCAGCGTGGCCAGCTTCGTCTTTCGTACGTGGCCACTCGGGCCAACACTGCTAATGTCTTCACCAAGGCACTTCCGCCTGGTGATCATCAGCGCTTTGTTACTGTGTTAGGCCTTGTGCCTACTTTGCCTCACTTGCTTACTACCTGACTCTGCTTGTACTGTGATGTATATATATACCTGCATGCTTGCACTTGCTAGGGTATGATCACTGTATTGTTTGTTCTCTTTATATAACTCTGCATGTGAACTAGCCTTGTGGCCCTTTGCTTGTGCTTGGACTGTGTGGTGACTTTGTGATCCACCCTGAGCTTGCTTTGCTTTGCTTCTTCTCTTGACTGGTCTTGTGACCATTGCTTGCTCTTGCTATCCCCCACTTTGCCTATGGGGGTTTGTCAAACATATGTGTTTATATTTCTCTAGGCTGTAGTGGGTTTAGCCTTAGGGGGTACAGAATCTCTCTCAACATTCTACTTGTTCCCCCCCTTTTCAATTAATGCCATCATTCTCGTCACTATTCTAACATAGGCCTGACGCTTGTGGTCGTTGGGCTTGTGCCTGGGAGAGGGGGGGCGAGAATCACAGTTCTGTGAAGAAGGGTGAGGTCGCTTTCGATTACGTGGAGGATAAGTTGGTATAGGGAGTTTCTCGGGGAGGCCATCGCGTGACCAGTATTTGACGCCATCGTCGTCGTCACTGCCCGGCGCACCCTTGGGAAACACATCCTCAGCAGTGCCGGCCTCAGTAGCGGCCTTGGTGTCGGTCTCAGTGCCACCCTCGGTGCCGGTGTCGCCCTCAGCGCGCCAATCTTCCTCGGCGTCTTGCACGTCGTCGTCAGTGCCGACTGCAGATTTGTCCCACGTGCAGTTTTCTGGCTGGCCCCAACGTTTTGCTGGTGCTTGAGCGGGTACGTAAACATCGGGGCCCTTGTTAGAATCCGGTTCCGACAGATACTCGTTGAAAGCCGATGGGAGCAGGAGCATGAGCACGAGGTGGTTGTCGGTGACGTGAGGGGCCACCGGACACTGAGGAGACAGAGGAACAGGAGGAGCGGGGGAGTCGGAGGCGCTGGAGGAGCCGGAGGAGTAGGCGGCGCAGGAGGCGCAGGAGGCTGTGGTGGCTCTGGAGGGTCTGGTGGTATGCGGCTATACCGCCCGTCAGCTGTAACACGGTACGCGGGTCTACTGGAAGCTTTTTTCTTGAAGAGAAAATGAGTGCCTGTGAATTCCGCCATGGCTTTCGCAACAAGGCAAGCGAGAAAAAGAAGAATGAATCAAAAACTACAAGACTGGGTGTTGAAATGAGAGATTGAAGGGGACCCCTTCCGGTTTGCGGCTCGGGGTCCTCGTCGATGAGAGACAAGTACACCCCTGCCTCAACCCGCAGAGGAGGGTTGGGGGCACCATCCATGCTGCGCTGGCACGGCCGATTCCATAACGTTCTGGATGGTTCTGCTGAGATGCTCCTGTCTGGCAGCGCATGCCAACCTGATTGGGCCGCACGGCAGGTTTTGCATCAGCGCTGGCACGTGCGTTGCACCGGGACGGGTTTTGTGCGGCAAGTTTCGCCGTCATTCCATGCACGACCCCGTGCGCATGGTATAGTGTTGTATTCGCCTTGTTGAGGGCTTCAGAATGATACCTTTTACCGTGAAATTCAGTTTTGCCTTTATAAAAGCGCCGGCGCTTATGGCCGTTACTCAATTACAAGCGCCCCCCCTAAAAAAAATGAATTTATTATAAGCGCATATGCGCTACTATCCGGGGTATGACGGTAGTTCCGATCATTCCGCTGTTCTACTCTTGAAAACATGCATCACTAATGATCTATATTGTGCATCACTCTACTATCAACCCATGGCAATATTCTGACTAAGTCCCCTGTGGGATTGTAACAGCACATTATCCTCGTAAAGAGGATGCACCACACTATCGTAGTACACTTATGTAGAGTATGCGAGAGTGGGAATGTTGAAAGTCAATAGTTGAGAATCAACTGCATCAATTGTTGACTGACCCAAGCAGAGCTAACGCTTTTTACATGGTAACCGCTGAGCATATGCCTAGTCACTGCTACTGTATCTGTCGAGCTCGTTGTCTGTTGTACACGGTGGAATCATAGTAAGGATTTTGAAAATCTCCTTACAATTTCATTGATTTTATAAGTGCATGTATTCACATATATTCATTACAGGCCCTTATCCAGTATTTCCATCTTGAAGGGTCAAGCTCTCTTTGTTTCCCTCTTGACTGCCACCCGGCGTACATGTATTGGTTGAACGTCCGCAGCCCAAAATGCGACTCGATTTCCCCGAGCCGCTCCCAGCCATCCTCTTCTCCCGACCCTGTTGTGTGGTGTTTACGAACGACTTGTTGCATTGCATTGAATTCGTTTGCGTACGTGCAAAGAAAGGTCTCCCTGAACACTGTTCCCACAGCCTTGTTTTCCGTCTGGCTGAAATATTGCAAGAATTCCGCACGGGAGTCTGATCTTCAAGATCTTCCGACCCATCCCGACTGCGCTTCGGTTCTTCCAGACCTTTCCTTTCCGTATGGTCACGACTGACCGTGTACCCAGACCACCCAGACTGTGATCAGCGCATCGCTCGTTGAACATATAACGTCTGTAAATAATCGTGTGAATCATCTCCTAATTCCACCAGAGTCTCTCAATTGTTGCATAGTCTCCCCACTGCCAGCTTGTGACCCTTCTTGAGACTTCGCGAACATGGCTCGAGCTTGTGAGCTCGTGCTGCTTGCCGCCGTCGCCTTCCTCCTCACGAGCACGGCGACGGCCTTCACGACGCCATCGTGCATCAAAGAGGCGCAGCATCTGGTCCAAGTGTTGGACAAGCAGCCCACTGTTTACAGCTCCATTTCGACCGAACTCAAGAAGCTTATCAAGGCTGTTAGTAAGTAGTACCCGCCTCTCCCGTTTTTACTACTTAGCTGCATGTCAACGCTGAGATTCGATTCACATTGCCCACGCTGACGCCCGCCCTCGGCTTTTTCTTCGCAGAGGGGGGTTACGATGTCAGCGAATTCTACGACAGCACGCTGCTGCTGCCAACCAACCAAGCTCTCGCCGCGGCGAAAATTAACCCAGCCAAGATAAAAAACAACCCGAATCTCTACCGAATCCACATTTTCGACGGCCAGCTCGACATCATGGCCGTGGGTGACGTGCAGATGACCGCTCAGCCCGGCGTGAGCGTGAAGGTTTTCAAGGCGCTCCCGAGCGTGTCGCCCATGAAGATGGCGGTTCGCCTAGTCAAGTCGAAGAAGCCGCCCGTTCCGGTTCTGGCGCGTCTGCACACGGGCTCGGGGAACTGCTTCGAGGCGTACGGCATCGGCGGTGTGCTGTCCTAGAAGTATCCATGCTTTGCCCATTCGTTGCAGCTATTCTCTATTGTCCGTGGCGTTTCCAGTTGTTGAAAAGTTTGTCCGTGCATGTGAGCATTGAAATAATGCACAGATTCTGCGGAGTGCACGGTTCTGGTAATGCGCGAGCTTGTGGCCCCAAAACGCAAATAGCATGGTGGAAGGAGATTGGCAAAAACTGCCGCACAAGCCTCTATTCTAGACAAGAGAACTCGTTTCGTTATCCTGAAGGCACTCTGTAAACGGAAATATTGACACATCCAATCTGCACATTAGTTCAACATCAATTACACCACCACATGGTCAGAGGACATGGCCTGTTCTCACATGATCAGAGTAATGTAACGAAATTGGAAGAAACAGTCACATGCTAAGGTAGGTGCCACTGTTGCACCGGATGGAGCACTGAGTGTTGTGCAGCATGGCATGGCATGCTGTTGTTGAGCCACGGCTGATCAGTGGTACTTCTGTGTGTGGCAGCGCGAGATGAAGGACGGAATGGCACGCTTCCTGCGCCTCGGGGTGCCAACACCAGCCTCGCTGTCACTCGCATGCCCGCTCCTACGCCTACCACCACCCTCACTATCACTCGCATGGCCGCTCCCACGCCTCCCACTCTCCTCCCCATCACTCGCCACCGTGGCAACCGCCCGATCCACTATTGCCCCTCCACTCTCACCACTGCCACTCACCCCCGCTCCGCCGTTCACATTCGCAACCCCACCATCTTCCCACACTGAACCCTCCTCCTCGTCGTCCTCGTCGTCCTCGTCGCTGCTGTCGCTGTCATCGTTGTCCCACTCCTCCATCTGCTGCTTCTCAAACGAGTGGGGCAGCAGGTCCTTGCGCGTCAGCACGCCCACCACCTGCATGCGCTCGCGCACCACGCACAGGTGGCGCAGCCCCATTCGCCGGAAGACGGCGTACGCCTTGCGCAGGCTCATGGCCTCGCCCACCACGTGGGGGGAGGTGTTGCAGAAGGGGTGCAGGTCCAGGAACATCTCCTGCTCCTCTGCACTCAGATCAATATCCTCGATACAAGGCGTCTTCTTAACGTTCACTATCGCGGTCGCCGTGCGGTGCTTGTGGGACAGAGATTTCGCCTGTATTCGCTCGGGTGTCTGCCCTTCCGCATAGCCACCTTCAGCTGTGCCACGTGGCATCTCCCCATTGGCTGCCTCTGGACTGCTCGGCACACCCTCAAACCGCACGGTGCGGTGGGTAGCAGGTCGAGGTTCCGGCACAGCACCAGCTGCAGCTGCAGCTGCAGCGTTGGTAGAAAGAGGAAGCTTATAAAGGGGCTTGAAACGAGCGGTGCAGAGAGTGCCGTGTTGGAAGGTGGACTTATCAGCCAGCAGCTTGAGCAGCTTGGAGCGCAGCACCATGCCATACAGCACCGCCTGCACCTCCCCCTCCCCCTCACCTCCCCCTTCCTCCTCCCTCTCTCCCAGCTTCCCCCCCTCCCCCACAACCACAATCTGCACGACAGGAAAGGCGGAGTGGGTGGTGGTCTGCAGGACTCGCAGCACCTCCCCCACGCGCTCCACGCTCTTCAGCACTACAGCCGGGCCGCGCACGCCGTCTATAGCTGTTAAATTCTTCATGAACTCGGGAGGGGGGTATTCCAGCATGGGCAGGCGTTTTAAGTGGCTCGCCTCATCAACCACCCCTTCGTTGAAACAGTCCCCCACCTCCTTGGCGATGGTTGTTGCTAGCATGATCAGCGGCAGGAGGAGAAGGTTCCCGGTAACTTCTAGAAGCATGACGGAGAGGGAGACAGACATGCGCATGGAGCCGCCCAATAGGGACGCGGCGCCGAGCAGCGCGTACGTGCCCTCGTCCAATCCCGTGTCAGAACCAGATTCTCCGAACAAGAGTAACCCGGCAGACCGAAGGGGAGAGGTGAGGGAGGGGAGGAGGAACGATGTGAGAGTGGGGGAGGTGGAGGAGGTGAGTGAGCCCATGAGCTTGCCCATCATGCGGCCGTACGTGCCGCCCGCCACTATGAGTGGGACGAAAAGGCCGGCCGGCACGGAGCAGCCGTTAGTGATGATGGCGAGCGAGAAGAAGACGAGGAAGAAGATCGCGAGCGTGGCGTGGCTGCGGTCGGATGGGGGGTGGGAAGAAAGTTGGGAAGGGGAGTGAGGAGGCAGTGAGAGGGGGAAAAAAGAGAAGGAAGAAGAAGGCGAGTGTGTGTGGCTGTGATTGGGGGGGTGCGGAAAGCAGATGGGGAACGGTCATTGATAAAGGCTTGCAAGCTGGGGATGAACAGTTGAACAGACGCACAAAGGACAAGGAGCGGGAGAACACTGAGTGGTGGATAGAAAGTGTGAAGTGGCGAATAGGATGGGGAAAGAGGGAGATGTGATACGAAAGAGGGAGATGTGATACGAAAGAGGGAGATGTGATACGAAAGAGGGAGATGTGATACGAAAGAGGGAGATGTGATACGAAAGAGGGAGATGTGATACGAAAGAGGGAGATGTGATACGAAAGAGGGAGATGTGATACGAAAGAGGGAGATGTGATACGAAAGAATCAGAATGTACGAGGCAGCTGGTGGAATGAATGAAAGCACAGCGAGTGGCAGGTGTGAGTGCAGCGGGAACTCAGCAGGCAAGCTGGAAATGAGGTTGGTGAGATAGCGTTGCCATGGTGGTGGCCGGGCACCAGTCCTGCCACTTTTGAGCATTCTCACACGTGTAACACTCAGATAGAGTGCAACATGCACGTGTACTGGGCGGGCGAGCTGGAGAAGAGGTTGGTGATAGTGTTGTGATTGGTGGTGGACGCCAGCCCAGCCACTTGTAGGAATTCTCACAAGGGAGGGACTCACATATAGAGCAGACTCAGAAACGGCTGAGACACAGATATACTTCAAGACTCACGTGTACTGGGCGGGCGAGCTGGAGAAGAGGTTGGTGATGGCGTTATCGTTTGTGGTGGGCGCCAGCCCAGCCATCGGGTTGTAGCTGCCCGCCGGGCAGGTGAAAGCTATGTAGTTGCCGTTCAGGCTGGGGTCCGGGCAGACCTCGTTTTCCGGGCAGGGCAGGCAGCGCGAGGCGAAGGGGAGAGCCATGCGGGCGAGGGAGGTGAGGATGGCGATGAGTGCTGCTTCTAGCACCTTGCACCATGGACCGTACCTGTGTTGGTGGGGGGGGAGCAGGGGGGAAAGGGGAAAGGGGGGTGAGCAGACGTGTGAGCAGACGTGTGAGAATCAGAGCATGGCATGAGAGGGAGAGTGTACAGATGGACAGCGCCATTTGTGGAGAGCACAAATAGACTCACTAATCGACTCACGGGTTGCCTCACGGGTTGCCTCACGGATTGCCTCACGAGTTGCCTCACGGGTTGCCTCACGGGTTGCCTCACGGGTTGCCTCACGATTTGACTCATGGGTTGCCTCACAGTGGTTCGATCGAGAGTGTTGACTCACGGGTTGATGTATTTGGCGCGCAGCTTGGTGAGGCGCGCGACAGCGGTGTTGAAGAGCGCCCCCACGAGGCCCCCTGTGATGCCCAGCACCAGTACCGGTAGCAACTCCCTCAACCCAAAGTCGCTCTCCCTCTGATGCCATGCCATGCCATGCATGGGGTTCATGCACACACGGGGATGGAGATGGAGGAAATTGCTTGTGATTTAAAACAGATGTCCTGCACCAGCGCCCGCACTCGTAGCAGCTCCCTCAGCCCAACGTCACTCTCCCTCTGATGCCATGCCAGGCATGAAGATGGGGAGGAGGCAGATGGGAAAGGTGGTGACAAGTGAAGAAAAGAAGATGGCAGCAAGGAGGGGATTTGGAGGTGGAGTTGCATCGATCAAGGGCATGTGTAGAGAGCACCGGCAGCAGCTCCGTCAGCTCAGCCCAGCCCACGCTGATGCGAGGCACTGGGATGGAGGGAGTTGGTTGTGGGTGGGAGGCTCTCACTGGGAGCAACAAGGGGCGGGCAGAGAGACAGATGGCGGCATGAAGGAGACGTCTGAAACCACTTCTTTTATAACGAGACCTGGAGTTGGCATTCTAAGTTGGACTGATCAGGCGGCATGCGGCGCCTTTATGGTGGCCTTGATTGTCTGGCCGAGTGCATGGCAGCGTGTAACCGCTGCCATGGCGTGGTGACACCACCACTTTCTTGACACCCACAATGGAGATAACTGGTTGCAATATGGATGCGATGTTTCCATTGCACCACACCCACACCACGCTCATGCCACACTGACGCCCAGCTGACCTGGGCATCAAGGAGAATGGAAAACCCCCATCGCTGCACAGCCCGCAGCGCCCCTTCAGGCACGCCCATGGTGGCATCATGGCAGGTGCATGGTGGTAGGTGCATGGTGGCAGATGCATGGTAGCAGGTGCATGGTGGTAGGTGCACGGTGGCAGGTGCATGGTGGCAGGTGCATGGTGGTAGGTGCATGGTGGCAGGTGCATGGTGGTAGGTGCATGGTGGTAGGTGCATGGTGGCAGATGCATGGTAGCAGGTGCATGGTGGCAGGTGCATGGTGGTAGGTGCATGGTGGTAGGTGCATGGTGGTAGGTGCATGGTGGTAGGTGCATGATGGTAGGTGCATGGTGGTAGGTGCATGGTGGCAGATGCATGGTAGCAGGTGCATGGTGGTAGGTGCATGGTGGCAGGTGCATGGTGGCAGGTGCATGGTGGTCGGTGCATGGTGGCAGGTGCATGGTGGTAGGTGCATGGTGGCAGATGCATGGTAGCAGGTGCATGGTGGTAGGTGCATGGTGGCAGGTGCATGGTGGCAGGTGCATGGTGGTAGGTGCATGGTGGCAGGTGCATGGTGGCAGGTGCATGGTGGCAGGTGCATGGTGGTCGGTGCATGGTGGCAGGTGCATGGTGGTAGGTGCATGGTGGCAGATGCATGGTAGCAGGTGCATGGTGGCAGGTGCATGGTGGTAGGTGCATGGTGGTAGGTGCATGGTGGTAGGTGCATGGTGGTAGGTGCATGATGGTAGGTGCATGGTGGTAGGTGCATGGTGGCAGATGCATGGTAGCAGGTGCATGGTGGTAGGTGCATGGTGGCAGGTGCATGGTGGTAGGTGCATGGTGGCAGGTGCATGGTGGCAGGTGCATGGTGGCAGGTGCATGGTGGTCGGTGCATGGTGGCAGGTGCATGGTGGCAGGTGCATGGTGGCAGGTGCATGGTGGCAGGTGCATGGTGGCAGGTGCATGGTGGTAGGTGCATGGTGGTAGGAGCATGGTGGTAGGTGCATGGTGGAAGGTGCATGGTGGTAGGTGCATGGTGGTAGGTGCATGGTGGCAGGTGCATGGTGGCAGGTGCATGGTGGTAGGTGCATGGTGGAAGGTGCATGGTGGTAGGTGCATGGTGGTAGGAGCATGGTGGTAGGTGCATGGTGGAAGGTGCATGGTGGTAGGTGCATGGTGGTAGGTGCATGGTGGCAGGTGCATGGTGGCAGGTGCATGGTGGTAGGTGCATGGTGGTAGGTGCATGGTGGCAGGTGCATGGTGGCAGGTGCATGGTGGTAGGTGCATGGTGGTAGGTGCATGGTGGCAGGTGCATGGTGGCAGGTGCATGGTGGCAGGTGCATGGTGGTAGGTGCATGGTGGCAGGTGCATGGTGGCAGGTGCATGGTGGCAGGTGCATGGTGGCAGGTGCATGGTGGTAGGAGCATGGTGGTAGGTGCATGGTGGAAGGTGCATGGTGGTAGGTGCATGGTGGTAGGTGCATGGTGGTAGGTGCATGGTGGCAGGTGCATGGTGGTAGGTGCATGATGGTAGGAGCATGGTGGTAGGTGCATGGTGGAAGGTGCATGGTGGCAGGTGCATGGTGGTAGGTGCATGGTGGTAGGTGCATGGTGGCAGGTGCATGGTGGTAGGTGCATGATGGTAGGTGCATGGTGGCAGATGCATGGTGGCAGGTGCATGGTGGTAGGAGCATGGTGGTAGGTGCATGGTGGAAGGTGCATGGTGGTAGGTGCATGGTGGTAGGTGCATGGTGGTAGGTGCATGGTGGCAGGTGCATGGTGGCAGGTGCATGGTGGTAGGTGCATGGTGGTAGGTGCATGGTGGCAGGTGCATGGTGGCAGGTGCATGGTGGTAGGAGCATGGTGGTAGGTGCATGGTGGAAGGTGCATGGTGGTAGGTGCATGGTGGCAGGTGCATGGTGGTAGGTGCATGGTGGCAGGTGCATGGTGGTAGGTGCATGGTGGCAGGTGCATGGTGGCAGGTGCATGGTGGCAGGTGCATGGTGGCAGGTGCATGGTGGTAGGTGCATGGTGGCAGGTGCATGGTGGTAGGTGCATGGTGGCAGCTGCATGGTGGTAGGTGCATGGTGGTAGGTGCATGGTGGGTAGGTGCATGGTGGCAGGTGCATGGTGGCAGGTGCATGGTGGTAGGTGCATGGTGGTAGGTGCATGGTGGCAGGTGCATGGTGGTAGGTGCATGGTGGCAGGTGCATGGTGGCAGGTGCATGGTGGTCGGTGCATGGTGGCAGGTGCATGGTGGTAGGTGCATGGTGGCAGATGCATGGTAGCAGGTGCATGGTGGTAGGTGCATGGTGGCAGGTGCATGGTGGTAGGTGCATGGTGGTAGGTGCATGGTGGTAGGTGCATGGTGGGTAGGTGCATGGTGGTAGGTGCATGGTGGCAGGTGCATGGTGGCAGGTGCATGGTGGCAGGTGCATGGTGGCAGGTGCATGGTGGCAGGTGCATGGTGGCAGGTGCATGGTGGTAGGTGCATGGTGGCAGGTGCATGGTGGTAGGTGCATGGTGGCAGATGCATGGTGGTAGGTGCATGGTGGTAGGTGCATGGTGGGTAGGTGCATGGTGGCAGGTGCATGGTGGCAGGTGCATGGTGGTAGGTGCATGGTGGTAGGTGCATGGTGGCAGGTGCATGGTGGTAGGTGCATGGTGGTAGGTGCATGGTGGCAGATGCATGGTAGCAGGTGCATGGTGGTAGGTGCATGGTGGCAGGTGCATGGTGGTAGGTGCATGGTGGTAGGTGCATGGTGGCAGGTGCATGGTGGCAGGTGCATGGTGGAAGGTGCATGGTGGCAGGTGCATGGTGGCAGGTGCATGGTGGTAGGTGCATGGTGGTAGGTGCATGGTGGCAGGTGCATGGTGGTAGGTGCATGGTGGTAGGTGCATGGTGGCAGATGCATGGTAGCAGGTGCATGGTGGTAGGTGCATGGTGGCAGGTGCATGGTGGTAGGTGCATGGTGGTAGGTGCATGGTGGCAGGTGCATGGTGGTAGGTGCATGGTGGTAGGTGCATGGTGGCAGGTGCATGGTGGCAGGTGCATGGTGGTAGGTGCATGGTGGTAGGTGCATGGTGGTACGTGCATGGTGGCAGGTGCATGGTGGTAGGTGCATGGTGGTAGGTGCATGGTGGTAGGTGCATGGTGGCAGGTGCATGGTGGGTAGGTGCATGGTGGTAGGTGCATGGTGGCAGGTGCATGGTGGTACGTGCATGGTGGTAGGTGCATGGTGGCAGGTGCATGGTGGTACGTGCATGGTGGTAGGTGCATGGTGGTAGGTGCATGGTGGTAGGTGCATGGTGGTAGGTGCATGGTGGTAGGTGCATGGTGGTAGGTGCATGGTGGTAGGTGCATGGTGGCAGATGCATGGTAGCAGGTGCATGGTGGTAGGTGCATGGTGGCAGGTGCATGGTGGTAGGTGCATGGTGGTAGGTGCATGGTGGCAGGTGCATGGTGGCAGGTGCATGGTGGTAGGTGCATGGTGGCAGGTGCATGGTGGCAGGTGCATGGTGGCAGGTGCATGGTGGCAGGTGCATGGTGGTAGGTGCATGGTGGTAGGTGCATGGTGGTACGTGCATGGTGGCAGGTGCATGGTGGTAGGTGCATGGTGGTAGGTGCATGGTGGTAGGTGCATGGTGGCAGGTGCATGGTGGGTAGGTGCATGGTGGTAGGTGCATGGTGGTAGGTGCATGGTGGCAGGTGCATGGTGGTACGTGCATGGTGGTAGGTGCATGGTGGTAGGTGCATGGTGGTAGGTGCATGGTAGCAGTTGCATGGTGGCAGGTGCATGGTGGTAGGTGCATGGTGGCAGGTGCATGGTGGCAGGTGCATGGTGGTAGGTGCATGGTGGTAGGTGCATGGTGGGTAGGTGCATGGTGGTAGGTGCATGGTGGTACGTGCATGGTGGCAGGTGCATGGTGGTAGGTGCATGGTGGTAGGTGCATGGTGGCAGGTGCATGGTGGCAGGTGCATGGTGGTAGGTGCATGGTGGCAGGTGCATGGTGGTAGGTGCATGGTGGCAGGTGCATGGTGGCAGGTGCATGGTGGTAGGTGCATGGTGGGTAGGTGCATGGTGGTAGGTGCATGGTGGTACGTGCATGGTGGCAGGTGCATGGTGGTAGGTGCATGGTGGTAGGTGCATGGTGGCAGGTGCATGGTAGCAGTTGCATGGTGGCAGGTGCATGGTGGTAGGTGCATGGTGGCAGGTGCATGGTGGCAGGTGCATGGTGGTAGGTGCATGGTGGTAGGTGCATGGTGGGTAGGTGCATGGTGGTAGGTGCATGGTGGTACGTGCATGGTGGCAGGTGCATGGTGGCAGGTGCATGGTGGTAGGTGCATGGTGGCAGGTGCATGGTGGTAGGTGCATGGTGGCAGATGCATGGTGGTAGGTGCATGGTGGTAGGTGCATGGTGGGTAGGTGCATGGTGGCAGGTGCATGGTGGCAGGTGCATGGTGGCAGGTGCATGGTGGCAGGTGCATGGTGGTAGGTGCATGGTGGTAGGTGCATGATGGTAGGTGCATGGTGGTAGGTGCATGGTGGCAGGTGCATGGTGGTAGGTGCATGGTGGCAGGTGCATGGTGGTAGGTGCATGGTGGTAGGTGCATGGTGGGTAGGTGCATGGTGGTAGGTGCATGGTGGCAGGTGCATGGTGGCAGGTGCATGGTGGCAGGTGCATGGTGGTAGGTGCATGGTGGCAGATGCATGGTGGTAGGTGCATGGTGGTAGGTGCATGGTGGGTAGGTGCATGGTGGCAGGTGCATGGTGGCAGGTGCATGGTGGCAGGTGCATGGTGGCAGGTGCATGGTGGTAGGTGCATGGTGGTAGGTGCATGATGGTAGGTGCATGGTGGTAGGTGCATGGTGGCAGGTGCATGGTGGTAGGTGCATGGTGGCAGGTGCATGGTGGTAGGTGCATGGTGGTAGGTGCATGGTGGCAGATGCATGGTGGTAGGTGCATGGTGGCAGGCAGGTGCATGGTGGTAGGTGCATGGTGGTAGGTGCATGGTGGCATGTGCATGGTGGTAGGTGCATGGTGGCAGGTGCATGGTGGTAGGTGCATGGTGGTAGGTGCATGATGGTAGGTGCATGGTGGCAGGTGCATGGTGGCAGGTGCATGGTGGCAGGTGCATGGTGGCAGGTGCATGGTGCCAGGTGCATGGTGCCAGGTGCATGGTGGTAGGTGCATGGTGGTAGGTGCATGGTGGTAGGTGCATGGTGGTAGGTGCATGGTGGAAGGTGCATGGTGGCAGGTGCATGGTGGCAGGTGCATGGTGGCAGGTGCATGGTGCCAGGTGCATGGTGGTAGGTGCATGGTGGTAGGTGCATGGTGGTAGGTGCATGGTGGCAGGTGCATGGTGGCAGGTGCATGGTGGTCGGTGCATGGTGGCAGGTGCATGGTGGTAGGTGCATGGTGGTAGGTGCATGGTGGCAGGTGCATGGTGGTAGGTGCATGGTGGCAGGTGCATGGTGGCAGGTGCATGGTGCCAGGTGCATGGTGGTAGGTGCATGGTGGTAGGTGCATGGTGGTAGGTGCATGGTGGCAGGTGCATGGTGGCAGGTGCATGGTGGTCGGTGCATGGTGGCAGGTGCATGGTGGTAGGTGCATGGTGGTAGGTGCATGGTGGCAGGTGCATGGTGGCAGGTGCATGGTGGTAGGAGCATGGTGGTAGGTGCATGGTGGAAGGTGCATGGTGGTAGGTGCATGGTGGTAGGTGCATGATGGTAGGTGCATGGTGGTAGGTGCATGGTGGTAGGTGCATGATGGTAGGTGCATGGTGGTAGGTGCATGGTGGTAGGTGCATGGTGGAAGGTGCATGGTGGTAGGTGCATGGTGGTAGGTGCATGGTGGCAGGTGCATGGTGGTAGGTGCATGGTGGTAGGTGCATGGTGGTAGGTGCATGATGGTAGGTGCATGGTGGCAGGTGCATGGTGGCAGGTGCATGGTGGTAGGAGCATGGTGGTAGGTGCATGGTGGAAGGTGCATGGTGGTAGGTGCATGGTGGTAGGTGCATGATGGTAGGTGCATGGTGGTAGGTGCATGGTGGTAGGTGCATGATGGTAGGTGCATGGTGGTAGGTGCATGGTGGTAGGTGCATGGTGGAAGGTGCATGGTGGTAGGTGCATGGTGGTAGGTGCATGGTGGCAGGTGCATGGTGGTAGGTGCATGGTGGCAGGTGCATGGTGGTAGGTGCATGGTGGCAGGTGCATGGTGGTAGGTGCATGGTGGTAGGAGCATGGTGGTAGGTGCATGGTGGAAGGAGCATGGTGGTAGGTGCATGGTGGTAGGTGCATGATGGTAGGTGCATGGTGGTAGGTGCATGGTGGTAGGTGCATGATGGTAGGTGCATGGTGGTAGGTGCATGGTGGTAGGTGCATGGTGGAAGGTGCATGGTGGTAGGTGCATGGTGGTAGGTGCATGGTGGCAGGTGCATGGTGGTAGGTGCATGGTGGTAGGTGCATGGTGGTAGGTGCATGATGGTAGGTGCATGGTGGCAGGTGCATGGTGGCAGGTGCATGGTGGCAGGTGCATGGTGCCAGGTGCATGGTGGTAGGTGCATGGTGGTAGGTGCATGGTGGCAGGTGCATGGTGGTAGGTGCATGATGGTAGGTGCATGGTGGCAGATGCATGGTGGTAGGTGCATGGTGGCAGGTGCATGGTGGCAGGTGCATGGTGCCAGGTGCATGGTGGTAGGTGCATGGTGGTAGGTGCATGGTGGTAGGTGCATGGTGGTAGGTGCATGGTGGTCGGTGCATGGTGGCAGGTGCATGGTGCCAGGTGCATGGTGGTAGGTACATGGTGGCAGGTGCATGGTGCCAGGTGCATGGTGGTCGGTGCATGGTGGCAGGTGCATGGTGGTAGGTGCATGGTGGTAGGTGCATGGTGGTAGGTGCATGGTGGTCGGTGCATGGTGGTAGGTGCATGATGGTAGGTGCATGGTGGTAGGTGCATGGTGGTCGGTGCATGGTGGTAGGTGCATGGTGGTAGGTGCATGGTGGTAGGTGCATGGTGGCAGGTGCATGGTGGTCGGTGCATGGTGGCAGGTGCATGGTGGTAGGTGCATGGTGGTAGGTGCATGGTGGTAGGTGCATGGTGGTCGGTGCATGGTGGTAGGTGCATGATGGTAGGTGCATGGTGGTAGGTGCATGGTGGTAGGTGCATGGTGGTAGGTGCATGGTGGCAGGTGCATGGTGCCAGGTGCATGGTGGTAGGTGCATGGTGGTAGGTGCATGGTGGCAGGTGCATGGTGCCAGGTGCATGGTGGTAGGTACATGGTGGTAGGTGCATGGTGGCAGGTGCATGGTGGCAGGTGCATGGTGGTAGGTGCATGGTGGTAGGTGCATGGTGGTACGTGCATGGTGGTAGGTGCATGGTGGTAGGTGCATGGTGGTAGGTGCATGGTGGCAGGTGCATGGTGATAGGTGCATGGTGGTAGGTGCATGGTGGCAGGTGCATGGTGGAAGGTGCATGGTGGTTGGTGCATGGTGCCAGGTGCATGGTGGTAGGTGCATGGTGGTAGGTGCATGGTGGAAGGTGCATGGTGGCAGGTGCATGGTGGAAGGTGCATGGTGGCAGGTGCATGGTGGCAGGTGCATGGTGGTAGGTGCATGGTGGCAGGTGCATGGTGGCAGGTGCATGGTGGCAGGTGCATGGTGGTAGGTGCATGGTGGCAGGTGCATAGTGGTAGGTGCATGGTGGCAGGTGCATGGTGGAAGGTGCATGGTGGCAGGTGCATGGTGGTAGGTGCATGATGGCAGGTGCATGGTGGCAGGTGCATGGTGGCAGGTGCATGGTGGAAGGTGCATGGTGGTAGGTGCATGGTGGTAGGTGCATGGTGGTAGGTGCATGGTGGTAGGTGCATGGTGGAAGGTGCATGGTGGCAGGTGCATGGTGGCAGGTGCATGGTGGAAGGTGCATGGTGGTAGGTGCATGGTGGAAGGTGCATGGTGGTAGGTGCATGGTGGTAGGTGCATGGTGGCAGGTGCATGGTGGTCGGTGCATGGTGGCAGGTGCATGGTGGTAGGTGCATGGTGGTAGGTGCATGGTGGTAGGTGCATGGTGGCAGGTGCATGGTGGTAGGTGCATGGTGGCAGGTGCATGGTGGCAGGTGCATGGTGGTAGGTGCATGGTGGCAGGTGCATGGTGGCAGGTGCATGGTGGTAGGTGCATGGTGGCAGGTGCATGGTGGTAGGTGCATGGTGGTAGGTGCATGGTGGCAGGTGCACGGTGGCAGGTGCATGGTGGCAGGTGCATGGTGGTAGGTGCATGGTGGTAGGTGCATAGTGGTAGGTGCATGGTGGCAGGTGCATGGTGATAGGTGCATGGTGGGTGCATGGTGGTAGGTGCATGGTGGCAGGTGCATGGCAGGTGCATGGTGGTAGGTGCATGGTGGTAGGTGCATGGTGGCAGGTGCATGGTGGCAGGTGCATGGTGGCAGGTGCATGGTGGCAGGTGCATGGTGGCAGGTGCATGGTGGTAGGTGCATGGTGGTAGGTGCATGGTGGTAGGTGCATGGTGGTAGGTGCATGATGGCAGGTGCATGGTGGTAGGTGCATGGTGGTAGGTGCATGGTGGCAGGTGCATGGTGGCAGGTGCATGGTGATAGGTGCATGGTGGCAGGTGCATGGTGGCAGGTGCATGGTGGTAGGTGCATGGTGGTAGGTGCATGGTGGCAGATGCATGGTAGCAGGTGCATGGTGGTAGGTGCATGGTGGTAGGTACATGGTGGTAGGTGCATGGTGGCAGGTGCATGGTGGCAGGTGCATGGTGGTAGGTGCATGGTGGTAGGTGCATGGTGGTAGGTGCATAGTGGTAGGTGCATGGTGGCAGGTGCATGGTGATAGGTGCATGGTGGTAGGTGCATGGTGGTAGGTGCATGGTGGTAGGTGCATGGTGGCAGATGCATGGTAGCAGGTGCATGGTGGTAGGTGCATGGTGGTAGGTGCATGGTGGCAGGTGCATGGTGGCAGGTGCATGGTGGAAGGTGCATGGTGGCAGGTGCATGGTGGCAGGTGCATGGTGGCAGGTGCATGGTGGGAGGTGCATGATGGCAGGTGCATGGTGGCAGGTGCATGGTGGTAGGTGCATGGTGGTAGGTGCATGGTGGTAGGTGCATGGTGGCAGGTGCATGGTGGCAGGTGCATGGTGGTAGGTGCATGGTGGCAGATGCATGGTGGCAGGTGCATGGTGGCAGGTGCATGGTGGCAGGTGCATGGTGGTAGGTGCATGGTGGCAGGTGCATGGTGGTAGGTGCATGGTGGTAGGTGCATGATGGTAGGTGCATGGTGGCAGGTGCATGGTGGCAGGTGCATGGTGGTAGGTGCATGATGGTAGGTGCATGGTGGCAGGTGCATGGTGGCAGGTGCATGGTGGTAGGTGCATGGTGGTAGGTGCATGGTGGTAGGTGCATGGTGGCAGGTGCATGGTGGCAGGTGCATGGTGGTAGGTGCATGGTGGTAGGTGCATGGTGGCAGGTGCATGGTGGCAGGTGCATGGTGGTAGGTGCATGGTGGTAGGTGCATGGTGGTAGGTGCATGGTGGTAGGTGCATGGTGGTAGGTGCATGGTGGTAGGTGCATGGTGGCAGGTGCATGGTGGCAGGTGCATGGTGGTAGGTGCATGATGGTAGGTGCATGGTGGCAGGTGCATGGTGGCAGGTGCATGGTGGTAGGTGCATGGTGGTAGGTGCATGGTGGTAGGTGCATGGTGGCAGGTGCATGGTGGCAGGTGCATGGTGGTAGGTGCATGGTGGTAGGTGCATGGTGGTAGGTGCATGGTGGTAGGTGCATGGTGGCAGGTGCATGGTGGTAGGTGCATGGTGGTAGGTGCATGGTGGTAGGTGCATGGTGGCAGGTGCATGGTGGTAGGTGCATGATGGTAGGTGCATGGTGGCAGGTGCATGGTGGCAGGTGCATGGTGGTAGGTGCATGGTGGTAGGTGCATGGTGATAGGTGCATGGTGGTAGGTGCATGGTGGTAGGTGCATGGTGGTAGGTGCATGGTGGCAGGTGCATGGTGGCAGGTGCATGGTGGTAGGTGCATGATGGTAGGTGCATGGTGGCAGGTGCATGGTGGCAGGTGCATGGTGGTAGGTGCATGGTGGTAGGTGCATGGTGGTAGGTGCATGGTGGCAGGTGCATGGTGGCAGGTGCATGGTGGCAGGTGCATGGTGGCAGGTGCATGGTGGTAGGTGCATGGTGGCAGGTGCATGGTGGCAGGTGCATGGTGGTTGGTGCATGGTGGTAGGTGCATGGTGGTAGGTGCATGGTGGTAGGTGCATGGTGGCAGGTGCATGGTGGCAGGTGCATGGTGGTAGGTGCATGGTGGCAGGTGCATGGTGGCAGGTGCATGATGGTAGGTGCATGGTGGTAGGTGCATAGTGGTAGGTGCATGGTGATAGGTGCATGGTGGTAGGTGCATGGTGGTAGGTGCATGATGGTAGGTGCATGGTGGCAGGTGCATGGTGGCAGGTGCATGGTGGTAGGTGCATGGTGGTAGGTGCATGGTGGTAGGTGCATGGTGGCAGGTGCATGGTGGCAGGTGCATGGTGGTAGGTGCATGGTGGCAGATGCATGGTGGCAGGTGCATGGTGGCAGGTGCATGGTGGTAGGTGCATGGTGGTAGGTGCATGGTGGTAGGTGCATGGTGGCAGGTGCATGGTGCCAGGTGCATGGTGGTAGGTGCATGGTGGTAGGTGCATGGTGGTAGGTGCATGATGGTAGGTGCATGGTGGCAGATGCATGGTGGCAGGTGCATGGTGGCAGGTGCATGGTGGCAGGTGCATGGTGGTAGGTGCATGGTGGCAGGTGCATGGTGGCAGGTGCATGGTGGTAGGTGCATGGTGGTAGGTGCATGGTGGTAGGTGCATGGTGGTAGGTGCATGGTGGCAGGTGCATGGTGGTAGGTGCATGGTGGTAGGTGCATGGTGGCAGGTGCATGGTGGCAGGTGCATGGTGGTAGGTGCATGGTGGTAGGTGCATGATGGTAGGTGCATGGTGGCAGGTGCATGGTGGCAGGTGCATGGTGGCAGGTGCATGGTGGAAGGTGCATGGTGGCAGGTGCATGGTGGCAGGTGCATGGTGGCAGGTGCATGGTGGTAGGTGCATGGTGGCAGGTGCATGGTGGTAGGTGCATGGTGGCAGATGCATGGTGGCAGGTGCATGGTGGCAGGTGCATGGTGGCAGGTGCATGGTGGCAGGTGCATGGTGGCAGGTGCATGGTGGTAGGTGCATGGTGGTAGGTGCATGGTGGTAGGTGCATGATGGTAGGTGCATGGTGGCAGATGCATGGTGGCAGGTACATGGTGGTAGGTGCATGGTGGCAGGTGCATGGTGGTAGGTGCATGGTGGCAGGTGCATGGTGGCAGGTGCATGGTGGCAGGTGCATGGTGGCAGGTGCATGGTGGTAGGTGCATGGTGGCAGGTGCATGGTGGCAGGTGCATGGTGGCAGGTGCATAGTGGCAGGTGCATGGTGGTAGGTGCATGGTGGCAGATGCATGGTGGCAGGTGCATGGTGGCAGGTGCATGGTGGCAGGTGCATGGTGGTAGGTGCATGGTGGTAGGTGCATAGTGGTAGGTGCATGGTGGCAGGTGCATGGTGATAGGTGCATGGTGGTAGGTGCATGGTGGTAGGTGCATGGTGGTAGGTGCATGGTGGCAGATGCATGGTGGAAGGTGCATGGTGGTAGGTGCATGGTGGCAGGTGCATGGTGGAAGGTGCATGGTGGCAGGTGCATGGTGGTAGGTGCATGGTGGCAGGTGCATGGTGGCAGGTGCATGGTGGTAGGTGCATGGTGGTAGGTGCATGGTGGTAGGTGCATGATGGTAGGTGCATGGTGGCAGATGCATGGTGGCAGGTACATGGTGGTAGGTGCATGGTGGCAGGTGCATGGTGGTAGGTGCATGGTGGAAGGTGCATGGTGGCAGGTGCATAGTGGTAGGTGCATGGTGGCAGGTGCATGGTGGTAGGTGCATGGTGGTAGGTGCATGGTGGTAGGTGCATAGTGGTAGGTGCATGGTGGCAGGTGCATGGTGGAAGGTGCATGGTGGAAGGTGCATGGTGGCAGGTGCATGGTGGTAGGTGCATGGTGGTAGGTGCATGATGGTAGGTGCATGGTGGCAGATGCATGGTGGCAGGTACATGGTGGTAGGTGCATGGTGGCAGGTGCATGGTGGCAGGTGCATGGTGGCAGGTGCATGGTGGTAGGTGCATGGTGGTAGGTGCATGGTGGTAGGTGCATGATGGTAGGTGCATGGTGGCAGATGCATGGTGGCAGGTACATGGTGGTAGGTGCATGGTGGCAGGTGCATGGTGGCAGGTGCATGGTGGTAGGTGCATAGTGGTAGGTGCATGGTGGCAGGTGCATGGTGGAAGGTGCATGGTGGAAGGTGCATGGTGGCAGGTGCATGGTGGTAGGTGCATGGTGGCAGGTGCATGGTGGCAGGTGCATGGTGGTAGGTGCATGGTGGCAGATGCATGGTGGCAGGTGCATGGTGGCAGGTGCATGGTGGTAGGTGCATGGTGGCAGGTGCATGGTGGCAGGTGCATGGTGGTAGGTGCATGGTGGATGGCAGGTGCATGGTGGCAGGTGCATGGTGGTAGGTGCATGGTGGT
Organism: Closterium sp. Naga37s-1; assembly: GCA_947471745.1. Classification (NCBI taxonomy): domain Eukaryota; kingdom Viridiplantae; phylum Streptophyta; class Zygnematophyceae; order Desmidiales; family Closteriaceae; genus Closterium; species Closterium sp. Naga37s-1. The sequence continues at coordinate 645,166 of CANJKZ010000084.1, forward strand.
AGGTGCATGGTGGTAGGTGCATGATGGTAGGTGCATGGTGGTAGGTGCATGGTGGCAGGTGCATGGTGGTAGGTGCATGGTGGCAGGTGCATGGTGGTAGGTGCATGGTGGTAGGTGCATGGTGGCAGATGCATGGTGGCAGGTGCATGGTGGCAGGTGCATGGTGGTAGGTGCATGGTGGCAGGTGCATGGTGGCAGGTGCATGGTGGTAGGTGCATGGTGGATGGCAGGTGCATGGTGGCAGGTGCATGGTGGTAGGTGCATGGTGGTAGGTGCATGGTGGTAGGTGCATGATGGTAGGTGCATGGTGGTAGGTGCATGGTGGCAGGTGCATGGTGGCAGGTGCATGGTGGTAGGTGCATGGTGGTAGGTGCATGGTGGCATGTGCATGGTGGTAGGTGCATGGTGGCAGGTGCATGGTGGTAGGTGCATGGTGGTAGGTGCATGGTGGCAGGTGCATGGTGGTAGGTGCATGGTGGCAGGTGCATGGTGGTAGGTGCATGGTGGTAGGTGCATGGTGGTAGGTGCATGGTGGTAGGTGCATGGTGGGTAGGTGCATGGTGGTAGGTGCATGGTGGCAGGTGCATGGTGGCAGGTGCATGGTGGTAGGTGCATGGTGGTAGGTGCATGGTGGGTAGGTGCATGGTGGTAGGTGCATGGTGGCAGGTGCATGGTGGTAGGTGCATGGTGGCAGGTGCATGGTGGTAGGTGCATGGTGGTAGGTGCATGGTGGTAGGTGCATGGTGGGTAGGTGCATGGTGGTAGGTGCATGGTGGCAGGTGCATGGTGGTAGGTGCATGGTGGCAGGTGCATGGTGGTAGGTGCATGGTGGTAGGTGCATGGTGGCAGGTGCATGGTGGTAGGTGCATGGTGGTAGGTGCATGGTGGCAGGTGCATGGTGGTAGGTGCATGGTGGCAGGTGCATGGTGGTAGGTGCATGGTGGTAGGTGCATGGTGGCAGATGCATGGTGGTAGGTGCATGGTGGCAGGCAGGTGCATGGTGGTAGGTGCATGGTGGTAGGTGCATGGTGGCAGGTGCATGGTGGTAGGTGCATGGTGGTAGGTGCATGGTGGTAGGTGCATGGTGGCAGGTGCATGGTGGTAGGTGCATGGTGGCAGGTGCATGGTGGTAGGTGCATGGTGGTAGGTGCATGGTGGTAGGTGCATGGTGGGTAGGTGCATGGTGGTAGGTGCATGGTGGCAGGTGCATGGTGGTAGGTGCATGGTGGCAGGTGCATGGTGGTAGGTGCATGGTGGTAGGTGCATGGTGGCAGGTGCATGGTGGCAGGTGCATGGTGGTAGGTGCATGGTGGCAGGTGCATGGTGGTAGGTGCATGGTGGTAGGTGCATGGTGGCAGATGCATGGTGGTAGGTGCATGGTGGCAGATGCATGGTGGTAGGTGCATGGTGGCATGTGCATGGTGGTAGGTGCATGGTGGCAGGTGCATGGTGGTAGGTGCATGGTGGTAGGTGCATGGTGGCAGGTGCATGGTGGTAGGTGCATGGTGGCAGGTGCATGGTGGTAGGTGCATGGTGGTAGGTGCATGGTGGTAGGTGCATGGTGGTAGGTGCATGGTGGTAGGTGCATGGTGGTAGGTGCATGGTGGTAGGTGCATGGTGGTAGGTGCATGGTGGTAGGTGCATGGTGGCAGGTGCATGGTGGTAGGTGCATGGTGGCAGGTGCATGGTGGTAGGTGCATGGTGGCAGGTGCATGGTGGTAGGTGCATGGTGGCAGGTGCATGGTGGTAGGTGCATGGTGGCAGATGCATGGTGGTAGGTGCATGGTGGCATGTGCATGGTGGTAGGTGCATGGTGGCAGGTGCATGGTGGTAGGTGCATGGTGGTAGGTGCATGGTGGCAGGTGCATGGTGGCAGGTGCATGGTGGTAGGTGCATGGTGGTAGGTGCATGGTGGCAGGTGCATGGTGGCAGGTGCATGGTGGCAGGTGCATGGTGGCAGGTGCATGGTGGCAGATGCATGGTGGTAGGTGCATGGTGGCAGGCAGGTGCATGGTGGTAGGTGCATGGTGGTAGGTGCATGGTGGTAGGTGCATGGTGGTAGGTGCATGGTGGCAGGTGCATGGTGGTAGGTGCATGGTGGTAGGTGCATGGTGGCAGATGCATGGTGGTAGGTGCATGGTGGTAGGTGCATGGTGGTAGGTGCATGGTGGCAGGTGCATGGTGGTAGGTGCATGGTGGCAGGTGCATGGTGGTAGGTGCATGGTGGTAGGTGCATGGTGGTAGGTGCATGGTGGGTAGGTGCATGGTGGTAGGTGCATGGTGGCAGGTGCATGGTGGTAGGTGCATGGTGGCAGGTGCATGGTGGTAGGTGCATGGTGGTAGGTGCATGGTGGCAGGTGCATGGTGGCAGGTGCATGGTGGTAGGTGCATGGTGGCAGGTGCATGGTGGTAGGTGCATGGTGGTAGGTGCATGGTGGCAGATGCATGGTGGTAGGTGCATGGTGGCAGGTGCATGGTGGTAGGTGCATGGTGGCAGGTGCATGGTGGTAGGTGCATGGTGGCAGGCAGGTGCATGGTGGTAGGTGCATGGTGGTAGGTGCATGGTGGTAGGTGCATGGTGGCAGGTGCATGGTGGTAGGTGCATGGTGGCAGGTGCATGGTGGTAGGTGCATGGTGGCAGGTGCATGGTGGTAGGTGCATGGTGGCAGGTGCATGGTGGTAGGTGCATGGTGGCAGATGCATGGTGGTAGGTGCATGGTGGCATGTGCATGGTGGTAGGTGCATGGTGGCAGGCAGGTGCATGGTGGTAGGTGCATGGTGGTAGGTGCATGGTGGCAGGTGCATGGTGGTAGGTGCATGGTGGCAGGTGCATGGTGGTAGGTGCATGGTGGTAGGTGCATGGTGGTAGGTGCATGGTGGTAGGTGCATGGTGGGTAGGTGCATGGTGGTAGGTGCATGGTGGCAGATGCATGGTGGTAGGTGCATGGTGGCAGGCAGGTGCATGGTGGCAGGTGCATGGTGGTAGGTGCATGGTGGCAGGTGCATGGTGGTAGGTGCATGGTGGCAGGTGCATGGTGGTAGGTGCATGGTGGTAGGTGCATGGTGGTAGGTGCATGGTGGTAGGTGCATGGTGGGTAGGTGCATGGTGGTAGGTGCATGGTGGCAGGTGCATGGTGGTAGGTGCATGGTGGTAGGTGCATGGTGGCAGGTGCATGGTGGCAGGTGCATGGTGGTAGGTGCATGGTGGTAGGTGCATGGTGGCAGGTGCATGGTGGCAGGTGCATGGTGGTAGGTGCATGGTGGTAGGTGCATGGTGGTAGGTGCATGGTGGCAGATGCATGGTGGTAGGTGCATGGTGGCAGGCAGGTGCATGGTGGTAGGTGCATGGTGGTAGGTGCATGGTGGTAGGTGCATGGTGGTAGGTGCATGGTGGTAGGTGCATGGTGGCAGGTGCATGGTGGTAGGTGCATGGTGGTAGGTGCATGGTGGCAGGTGCATGGTGGCAGATGCATGGTGGTAGGTGCATGGTGGCAGGTGCATGGTGGTAGGTGCATGGTGGCAGGTGCATGGTGGTAGGTGCATGGTGGTAGGTGCATGGTGGCAGATGCATGGTGGTAGGTGCATGGTGGCAGGCAGGTGCATGGTGGTAGGTGCATGGTGGTAGGTGCATGGTGGTAGGTGCATGGTGGCAGGTGCATGGTGGTAGGTGCATGGTGGCAGGTGCATGGTGGCAGGTGCATGGTGGCAGGTGCATGGTGGCAGGTGCATGGTGGCAGGTGCATGGTGGTAGGTGCATGGTGGCAGGTGCATGGTGGTAGGTGCATGGTGGCAGGTGCATGGTGGTAGGTGCATGGTGGCAGATGCATGGTGGTAGGTGCATGGTGGTAGGTGCATGGTGGCAGGTGCATGGTGGCAGGTGCATGGTGGTAGGTGCATGGTGGCAGGTGCATGGTGGTAGGTGCATGGTGGTAGGTGCATGGTGGTAGGTGCATGGTGGCAGGCAGGTGCATGGTGGCAGGTGCATGGTGGCAGGTGCATGGTGGTAGGTGCATGGTGGCAGGCAGGTGCATGGTGGCAGGTGCATGGTGGCAGGTGCATGGTGGTAGGTGCATGGTGGCAGGCAGGTGCATGGTGGCAGGTGCATGGTGGCAGGTGCATGGTGGCAGATGCATGGTGGTAGGTGCATGGTGGCAGGCAGGTGCATGGTGGCAGGTGCATGGTGGCAGGTGCATGGTGGTAGGTGCATGGTGGTAGGTGCATGGTGGTAGGTGCATGGTGGCAGATGCATGGTGGCAGGTGCATGGTGGTAGGTGCATGGTGGCAGGTGCATGGTGGCAGGTGCATGGTGGCAGGTGCATGGTGGCAGGTGCATGGTGGCAGGTGCATGGTGGCAGGTGCATGGTGGTAGGTGCATGGTGGCAGGTGCATGGTGGTAGGTGCATGGTGGTAGGTGCATGGTGGCAGGTGCATGGTGGTAGGTGCATGGTGGCAGGCAGGTGCATGGTGGTAGGTGCATGGTGGTAGGTGCATGGTGGCAGATGCATGGTGGTAGGTGCATGGTGGTAGGTGCATGGTGGTAGGTGCATGGTGGTAGGTGCATGGTGGCAGATGCATGGTGGCAGGTGCATGGTGGCAGGTGCATGGTGGCAGGTGCATGGTGGCAGGTGCATGGTGGTAGGTGCATGGTGGCAGGTGCATGGTGGTAGGTGCATGGTGGTAGGTGCATGGTGGCAGGTGCATGGTGGTAGGTGCATGGTGGCAGGCAGGTGCATGGTGGTAGGTGCATGGTGGTAGGTGCATGGTGGTAGGTGCATGGTGGTAGGTGCATGGTGGTAGGTGCATGGTGGTAGGTGCATGGTGGCAGATGCATGGTGGTAGGTGCATGGTGGTAGGTGCATGGTGGTAGGTGCATGGTGGGTAGGTGCATGGTGGTAGGTGCATGGTGGCAGGTGCATGGTGGCAGGTGCATGGTGGTAGGTGCATGGTGGTAGGTGCATGGTGGCAGGTGCATGGTGGTAGGTGCATGGTGGTAGGTGCATGGTGGCAGGTGCATGGTGGCAGGTGCATGGTGGTAGGTGCATGGTGGCAGGTGCATGGTGGCAGGTGCATGGTGGCAGGTGCATGGTGGCAGGTGCATGGTGGCAGGTGCATGGTGGCAGGTGCATGGTGGTAGGTGCATGGTGGCAGGTGCATGGTGGTAGGTGCATGGTGGTAGGTGCATGGTGGTAGGTGCATGGTGGCAGGCAGGTGCATGGTGGTAGGTGCATGGTGGTAGGTGCATGGTGGCAGATGCATGGTGGTAGGTGCATGGTGGTAGGTGCATGGTGGTAGGTGCATGGTGGGTAGGTGCATGGTGGTAGGTGCATGGTGGTAGGTGCATGGTGGCAGGTGCATGGTGGTAGGTGCATGGTGGCAGGCAGGTGCATGGTGGCAGGTGCATGGTGGTAGGTGCATGGTGGTAGGTGCATGGTGGTAGGTGCATGGTGGTAGGTGCATGGTGGTAGGTGCATGGTGGCAGGTGCATGGTGGCAGGCAGGTGCATGGTGGCAGGTGCATGGTGGCAGGCAGGTGCATGGTGGCAGGTGCATGGTGGTAGGTGCATGGTGGTAGGTGCATGGTGGCAGGTGCATGGTGGTAGGTGCATGGTGGTAGGTGCATGGTGGCAGGTGCATGGTGGTAGGTGCATGGTGGCAGGTGCATGGTGGCAGGTGCATGGTGGTAGGTGCATGGTGGTAGGTGCATGGTGGCAGGCAGGTGCATGGTGGCAGGTGCATGGTGGCAGGCAGGTGCATGGTGGCAGGTGCATGGTGGTAGGTGCATGGTGGTAGGTGCATGGTGGCAGGTGCATGGTGGTAGGTGCATGGTGGCAGGTGCATGGTGGCAGGTGCATGGTGGTAGGTGCATGGTGGTAGGTGCATGGTGGTAGGTGCATGGTGGGTAGGTGCATGGTGGTAGGTGCATGGTGGCAGGCAGGTGCATGGTGGCAGGCAGGTGCATGGTGGCAGGTGCATGGTGGTAGGTGCATGGTGGTAGGTGCATGGTGGCAGGTGCATGGTGGCAGGTGCATGGTGGTAGGTGCATGGTGGCAGGTGCATGGTGGCAGGTGCATGGTGGTAGGTGCATGGTGGTAGGTGCATGGTGGCAGGTGCATGGTGGCAGGTGCATGGTGGCAGGTGCATGGTGGTAGGTGCATGGTGGTAGGTGCATGGTGGCAGGTGCATGGTGGCAGGTGCATGGTGGTAGGTGCATGGTGGTAGGTGCATGGTGGCAGGTGCATGGTGGCAGGTGCATGGTGGCAGGTGCATGGTGGTAGGTGCATGGTGGCAGGTGCATGGTGGCAGGTGCATGGTGGCAGGTGCATGGTGGTAGGTGCATGGTGGCAGGTGCATGGTGGCAGGTGCATGGTGGCAGGTGCATGGTGGCAGGTGCATGGTGGTAGGTGCATGGTGGCAGGTGCATGGTGGCAGGTGCATGGTGGTAGGTGCATGGTGGCAGGTGCATGGTGGCAGGTGCATGGTGGTAGGTGCATGGTGGCAGGTGCCTGGTGGTAGGTGCATGGTGGGTAGGTGCATGGTGGCAGGTGCATGGTGGCAGGTGCATGGTGGCAGGTGCATGGTGGCAGGTGCATGGTGGTAGGTGCATGGTGGGTAGGTGCATGGTGGCAGGTGCATGGTGGCAGGTGCATGGTGGTAGGTGCATGGTGGCAGGTGCATGGTGGCAGGTGCATGGTGGTAGGTGCATGGTGGTAGGTGCATGGTGGCAGGTGCATGGTGGTAGGTGCATGGTGGCAGGTGCATGGTGGCAGGTGCATGGTGGTAGGTGCATGGTGGGTAGGTGCATGGTGGGTAGGTGCATGGTGGCAGGTGCATGGTGGTAGGTGCATGGTGGCAGGTGCATGGTGGTAGGTGCATGGTGGCAGGTGCATGGTGGTAGGTGCATGGTGGTAGGTGCATGGTGGCAGGTGCCTGGTGGTAGGTGCATGGTGGGTAGGTGCATGGTGGCAGGTGCATGGTGGCAGGTGCATGGTGGCAGGTGCATGGTGGCAGGTGCATGGTGGTAGGTGCATGGTGGGTAGGTGCATGGTGGGTAGGTGCATGGTGGCAGGTGCATGGTGGCAGGTGCATGGTGGCAGGTGCATGGTGGCAGGTGCATGGTGGTAGGTGCATGGTGGTAGGTGCATGGTGGCAGGTGCATGGTGGTAGGTGCATGGTGGGTAGGTGCATGGTGGGTAGGTGCATGGTGGCAGGTGCATGGTGGTAGGTGCATGGTGGCAGGTGCATGGTGGCAGGTGCATGGTGGGTAGGTGCATGGTGGTAGGTGCATGGTGGTAGGTGCATGGTGGCAGGTGCATGGTGGTAGGTGCATGGTGGTAGGTGCATGGTGGCAGGTGCATGGTGGCAGGTGCATGGTGGCAGGTGTATGGTGGTAGGTGCATGGTGGCAGATGCATGGTAGCAGGTGCATGGTGGCAGGTGTATGGTGGTAGGTGCATGGTGGCAGATGCATGGTAGCAGGTGCATGGTGGCAGGTGCATGGTGGTAGGTGCATGGTGGGTAGGTGCATGGTGGTAGGTGCATGGTGACAGATCGACACCACACCCACGCCCTTGACGCACCTGGGCATCGAAGAGAATGAAGCCCCCATCGCTGTACAGGCCGCACCGCCCACCCTGGCACGCCGCCATGAGCGCTCTCAGTGCAATGGCGCCCACTGCATTCGTGAACAGTGCCTTCCACACCACCTTCTTCTTCCACCTGGTTGGACGGGGTTGAGAGGAGTTGGGAGAGGATGAGAGGGGTTGGGAGGGATTGGGAGCAAGGTGCACAAAGGAGCAAGGCAGAACAAAGGTTCGCAGCAGGGGGGGGACAAGCAGCTGTGAGGCGAAGAGCTTGAGAAATAGTGCTTTCAACGCCACCTTTGGTACTAAGATCTGCAGCAGGGCAAACACACGAGAACTAGGGCACGAGTAGAGCAGCATGGGCAACGCCACATGCACACGCCCAGCAGCAGCATGAAGACAGCAACCTTTAAAGCTCGAGCCGTGTTACCAGGGGCTGAAATGTTGTCGTCACAACTGTGTTACCTGAGGTGCAGACACACAAGAGCAGCAACAGCAGCCAGCAGGAGGTGAGCACTGAGTTCCTCGAGGGAGAAGAGAATTCCACCCAGCAGGCACAGGAAGGCTGCCTCACCCACCACACCGGCCACCACTGTGCTACCAGGAGGTGTGGCCGCACAACCAGGAGGTCAAGCCACAGAGGAGCAAACCAGAACAGCAGCAGCACCCACCAGGAGATGAGCTCCTCGAGAGCAAAGAGGATGCCCCCCAACGGGCACTGGAAGGCGGCCGCAACACCTGCCCCAGCAGCACCAATAGTGACGAGGTCGTGGCGCGCTCGGTCGTTGTCGAAGAAGCGCAGCCAGCCCGAGTGGAACAGCTACTGTTGTGTTGGCAGAGACCCAGCCACACAGGAACAGAGCACAGCGGCACCTACCAGGAAGTCAGCTCCTCGAGAGCAAAGAGTATTCCCCCAAGGGGGCACTGAAAAGCCGCCGCCACGCCAGCGCCGGCACCGATGGTGACGAGGTCGTGACGCGCACGGTCGTTGTCGAAGAAGCGCAGCCAGCCCGAGTAGAACAGCCACCACCGCTGCTGCTCCCCCTCCTCTCCACCTCCCTTTCCTCCCCTGGCCGTGCTGGTCTCTGTGGTGCTCTGTGCGAGCAGAGGCTCAGACACTCCTGTCCCTGCTGTTGCTGCCCGCAGCACCCCACCTGCACTTGCCGCACCAAGAACCTCCTTCCCATTCCCACCCGCACCAGCACCCCCGCCGGCACCCTCACCCGCACCCCCAACCACTCGCGCAGCCCTGCGGGCGAGGCGGTCGCGGATGGAGCCGCGGCCGAAGAGAGCAGCTATGGCGGCCCCGATGTGCACCAGAGGGCCCTCCTTGCCCAGCGCTAGCCCGCCTGCCTCGGCGCCCATGCTGCCCAATATCTGCAAGAGAGAGAGGGGAGAGATATGAGAAGGAGTGGCAGCTGTTCAACACTGACTGCGACTCAAGAGTCACTCCGATGTGTACCAGAGGGCCCTCCTTCCTTGCCCAGCGCTAGCCCACCTGCTTCCGCCCCCACTGCTAGCCACTGAGTGGACAAGCACACACTGCAGAGCTGAGGTAAGGACTGGTATCACGGCAACGCAGAACGTGTTTCCTCCAACTTACTCAGGCGGGACAAGATTCGAAATGCCCCTGACTTTACGAGATACTCAACGGGAGACACTGACCACCTTTGACTCATGTTGACCAGGCCGTGACGGGCCTTAACGAGCAGCGTGAGGGACGACGAGAGCACTTGCGGCATGTCAACGCCATTGAGGTAGGCTCGCACTCCTACGCTGGGAAAAATCCCAACAGTAACGAGAGCCACTGACCACCATTGACTCACATTGACCATGCATTGACCAGGCATTGACCATGCATTGACCAGGCATTGACCATGCATTGACCAGGCATTGACCATGCATTGACCAGGCATTGACCATGCATTGACCAGGCATTGACCATGCATTGACCAGGCACTGACCGACCTTAACGAGCAGAGTGAGTGGCGAGAGCACTTGCGGCATGTCAACGCCATTGAGATACGCCCGCACTTCGGGAATCCCCGACCCCGCTGCTGCTGGCGCCACAAACACACACAGCGCTGCCGATGCTGCCACTAGCAGAGCACTCAGTAACGAGTACACTAGCACTGCCAGAAATGGGCTGGGAGGGAAGTAGGGCGCATTGGGAGGGGAGGAGGGTGTATTGGGAGGGAGGGATGCAGGCATTTGGAAAAGGAGACAGGGGAGAACGAAGTGGGGAATTGGTCACACAGCATTGAACACTCAGTCCAATGCGAACGCGTTATATGCACATGCGAGTGCGCACGCACACACACACCCATGTGCCAGAGGCGCATATACACACGCACGTTTACACCCACTCCCATCCAGAATCATGCCAGCACGCACATGCCGCCTTTAAAGCTCGAGGCCCAAACTGCACAAGTCTACTAGACTTGCGCAAGCCTGAGTACTGGGTGTTGCGAGGGGGGCTTGTCTGATCTCGCCCAAACTCTCGCAACGCTTTGGGGTTTTCCCGCTGAGTCAGTAAACTTGCTGGGCCAACGCTTGTTTGGGACGGAGATGTCCCAAATTGCAGGTAGAACAATCTTCAAGTGTCGGTTCCACAAATGCGGTGTGTGTGAGATGCCCATGCCCCAACCAATCAGGTAGCTTCGCACCTCCGTAACTAACCAGAAATTCGCAAAAAAGGGACACCCAAAACGCCAACCGCACTCAAGGTTAGTAAGGCGATTTTTGAGTCGACTCAAAAATCAAGGTTAGTAATCTTGGGCCACGCCATCCGCAATTTGGGCCTCGAGCTCAATGGTGAGTGCGAGTTTCATTCACCCCCATGGCATTCCCCACCACCATGTTGATGAGGACGGCCGCTCCGCACGTGTGCACGATGACGGAGGTGCACATACACACGCACACGCACCTCCCCCCATTAAGCAGTGCGATGGTGAGCGCGAGCTTGACCCCCATGGCATTCTCCACCACCATGTTGATCAGGAAGGCGGCACCCATGTGCACAGAGGTGCATATGCACACAAACACATGCACCGGGTCATGGCAGCACATACCTGCCCCCATTGAGCAGTGCGATGGTGAGCGCGAGCTTGACCCCCATGGCATTCTCCACCACCATGTTGATCAGGAAGGCGGCGCCGCCCGTCATGCACCCAATGAGCAGCACGAGTACCCATTTCGCTGCTGTGTACTCCATCGCCTCTCCCAGCCCCAGCTTATCCGCCGCTCGTGCTTCCTCTGATTCCTCCAGCCTGGGTCAAGGGGGGGGGGGGAGGTGTAGCAGGGTGGAGAGGGGTGGGAGAGGGAGAGGAGAGGGAGGCAACGGGAATCGGTCTGTCAATGCACACAATGAGCAGCACCAGCACCCACTTGGCTGCTGTGTACTCCATCGCCTCGCCCAACCCCAGCTTGTCCGCCGCTCGTGCTTCCTCTGATTCCTCTAACCTGAATGGGAGAGGAAAGCGCGAGAGGGGTGGAGAAGGGAGGGGAAGGGTGGGAGAGGAAGAGGAGGAGAGGGAAGCAAGGGGAGTGGGTCGGTCTGGCATGCAGCGGAGGAGCCCATGAGCCGATGAGGAGCACCAGCACCCACTTGGCTGCTGTGTACTCCATCGCCTCGCCCAACCCCAGCTTGTCCGCCGCCCGTGCTTCCTCTGATTCCTCCAGCCTGGGGTGGGGAGAGGAAGGGATGAGGTGGGGAGGGGGGTCGTGCACCCGATCAGCAGCACGAGCGCCCACTTTGCCGCCATGCACTCCATCGCCTCGCGCAGCCTGTCCGCCGCCCGTGCTTCCTCCGATTCCTCCAGCCTGGGGCCGGGGGGAAGTGGGGGGGAGGAGGGGATAAGGGGGGGTGGGGAGTGTGGGGAAGGCGGAGGGTGAAGTGCGGGGAGGGGCGAAGAGAGGAGGGAACGGGAGAGGAGGTGAGGGAGGCAGGGGGAATCGGTGCGGCAAGCAGGCAATGAGCCACAAGCGGTGGAGAGCGGTAACGAGCGGCGGCAAGGGGAGGCGATGAGCCACGGACGGCCACCAGGCTGCCGTGCTCTTCCCCCTCCCTCACCCTCCCCATTCCCTCTCTCTCCCCCCCCCCCCCAAACCCCTCCCAATCCCCCACGCTTCGCCCCGCCCCGCCCGCTTACTCGTAGTCCAGACTCTGCGCGACGGCGTCGCTCGCGCCCACCTCCGCCGTGTGCTGCGGCGGCTTGCGCTTCGGCGGCTCCCACGGCAGTTGCGTTCCGCCGAACGACCGCGCGCCGATGAGGACGCCCGACCGCGACCGCTGCAGCAGAATCGCGCGCGGGGGAGGCGCGGGGCGCGTGGAGTAGCCGGTTCCGCCTGACGTGGGCGGCGAGTAAGACGCGGACGGGCGCGGAGTGTAGGCAGCGGCGGGGGAACGCGCGCCGCGCGCGGGAGAGGCGGCGGAGGGCCCCTCCGACCCCGAGTCGGAGGAGGCGGTGGGGAGCGGCGGACGACCGCCTACAGTGGCAGAGCGCGGCGGAAGGTTAGGCGACCGCAATGCTGCATTCGCGGGGAGAACGATGGGAGGCGGACCGGATTCTAAATCGGACGGCTGAGATGGAGCACCAGGTCCGGAAGGCGACGCCATCGCGTGACCCACCCGAACAGCTCTTGCTTACGACGAGTGGATATATTAAATAGTTAATCGGCTGCTCTTAAATAGTGGTTCTATTTATATAGTAGTGAAAAACGAGTGTACAGGCAAGGAAAATCAATCATGCGGCAGGAGCACTGCGGCCGAAATGCGGCGCACGATGCAGGCGCGTCCCAGCGACAGCAGTTCTCCTACGGCCTGAATAGCCAGAACCATAGACTTTGACAACAGAAAATGGTTCTTCTCGGGTTCGCTCTGTAAAATTCAATCGGTGCGCAATGGTATAGCGGCAAAGCACTCTTGACCGAATCCGAACGTACTTTATAGTATTGAACCGCGCGATACGAATTTAGAACAAGCACCGCTCCACCTGCTCAAATACAAAGCCACAATTGCCCAGTTCGATCTGAGAAGGGTGCGCGAGGGGGAGGAGAGGGGGGCGGGAGTGCCAACATTGATTGGTCCAGTTTTAGGTTGGGGACCCGCGCCAAGCAGTGTGTGCTCACATCTGCCCTCCTCCAATCAGAGGCGTTCGCAATCGAATGGATAAGCCTAGTCCCGAAAGTTCATGTTCAGTTTAGTGAAAGCGGTTGAGTACGCTTAGATACATTTTGGAGCGGTATGCTCGCTTCACCACTGAGAATTTTCACCAGCCTGAACGTTCATGCATGAACTTTCTGCAACCACGCTCAGGATGTCGTAGAAGTGTTGAATCCATCGCCTCAGGTTCGTTTGAGAGAATTGCTCCAGTGCCTTGTTTGGTGATTCGCTCTTGCCCACGTGTCCCCGAATTGCTCGAGTGGCCATCCAATTCCGTGATAATTGCTCGAGTGGCCATGCCAGGGCATTTTCGAGGTGTTTGTTTTCCCTGGCACATAACCCTACAAGGGTTCATACCTCCGAAATTCCTCGTTCGCACAACAGTAGATGCGCGGTCATTTTCGGCCCAATGCGCGACCAATGAGCGCGCGGGCAATTACATCAGCGATCATAAACTGCAACGCCAGAGCATAAATGCACGAACATATTATTGACCGCGCACGATTGGTCGATAATATGCTTCTTGCCCTTTTTAGCAATGCGCGTCCAATCACGCACGGTCATATAATTCACGACCATATATTTAGGCGATAAAGGGTCGCCCAACAACCAATATGAGCGCGCATATACTACCATTAGTTCTATTATATTTTCGGTCCATATAAAACCATGTATATCAAATGCCATAAATATATTCTCTGCTATTAATTTAAGCCCATCATAACCGTGGTGGCAGCATATTATGCTGGGCTTAAATTAATATTATGCTGCCGAACATATTATTTCTGCAACCATATTACCGGCAATACAATATTATGGACCACGGTATGATGGGCTTAATATTATGATAGGCCACGATATAATATTATTTCTAGTACGACGGGCTTAAATTAATAGCAGAGAATATATGTATGGCATTTGATATGCATGGTTTTATATGGACCGGACATATGATAGAACTAATAGTAGTATATGCGCGCTCATATTGGTTGTTGGGCGAAGCTTTATCGCCTAAATATATGGTCGTGAATTATATGACCGTGCGTGATTGGACGCGCATTGCCAAAAAGGGCAAGAAACATATTATCGACCAATCGTGCGTGGTCAATAATATGTTCGTGCATTTATGCTCTGGCGTTGCAGTTTATGATCGCTGATGTAATTGCCCGCGCGCTCATTGGTCGCGCATTGGGCCGAAAATGACCGCGCATCTACTGTTGTGCGAACGAGGAATTTCGTGGGTACGAACCCTTGTAGGGTTATGTGCCAGGGAAAAAAAACACATCGAAAATGCCCTGGCATGGCCACTCGGGGACACGTGGGCAAGAGCGAATCACCAAACAAGGCACTGGAGCAATTCTCTCGGTTCGTTTTCTAACGCGGTTGTAATACCGTAGGTTCTGTAATTTGGATATGCTAAAAGCGGGATTGCAGTGGTGGCGGATCGATATTCTCCCCGATCGGGCACTGCATCCTCAGGAATAAATTTCCTTCAGTAAAAATCTATGTAGCCATTATCCATAGTAAAAAATACTCCGTCAATACCAACCCGACAGTTGCTTCCATACCAATAATTCATTGAAAAGCGAGGGTGCTTACAACAGTTAGCTTCTAATATCAGCTAAAAAAGAAACTGCATTGCTACCAGCTAAATATACAACCATACAGCGCTCCTATTTACTGGAAAGAAATGTGCAGCCATGAAAGAGCCCCAGGAATCCTCCTCGCCAAGCGTTCCGCTGGTCAACTTGCGTTGGACCGATCCGTTAACGATCTCCTCCACCCTCCCACAGCCATGTTGCAGCCGCTTCAGAAGACACCCCAACCCCTCTCCCTCTGACAAGCAACCCGAGCAACCACAGCAACAAGCCACCATGCTCAGTGACCCACATGGCCTTGTGACAAGCAACTCAGTGGTGAAGCTCTGCTTGCCACGGTTCAGCATCCAAGCGGGTTCATTCCTCGGTGGCATCAGCCATGGCCACGCGCACCAGCGGCTCATGCACGGTCAGCACAACATCAGCCATCTCCTCCACCAGCCTCACCACCGTCGTCACCCCCACTCCCTCTCCTCCATCACCCCTCCCCTCCCCCACCCCCTCCTCACTCCCACTCAGCAGATCCCCAGCGGCAGCCTTCCTGAGTGCAGCCTGGGCGGCCAGCAGAGCTTGCGATTGGCTGACAGGGCGCAGCAGCAGCAGGGCGCGCAGGGCGGCGGCAACAGAGGCGCGCACACGGAGGAAGATGGCGTCGGTGGGGTTCAGCGCTCGCAGCAGCAGGCTGGACGCCAGCGCCTCAATGCCTGCCCTGTCCGGGGAGGCAGCGGCAGCATCAGCTCCTGCTGCTGGGGCTGTCTTGGTGTTGGCTGCAGCGATTACCGCGTCGGCGAGGGCCGAGGCGAGGGCAGCACGGGAGGCGTCGGGGGAGGAGACGAGGCGGGCGAGGGTGGTGCGCGTGGCGGCTACCACGGCCTCCACTGCTGGTGATGGCAGGATGGCACGCGCTGCTAGCAGCTGACGCAGTAGCAGCAGACTGCAGGTAGGGGGGAAGCGGGAGAGGAGAAATGGAAGATAGTTTGAATAAACGGATAGAATTGAAGCAGCTGAGGTTCAAGATACCCTTCTGAGGTGAGGGGGCAGAGATGCAAACAGACAACCACGCACTTGCTAGTCTTCGCTCTCCCATGTCACTCACCCAATGGCCACCACAACGACGCACTGGAACTCGTTCTGGGCGTGCCTCAGCTTGCCCACGTCCAGCCACAGTGCCTCCGCCACCGTGCTGCACTCCGCACCCTCTGCTGACGTCACCACCTCCACCAGCCCCACGCGCACCACACACGCCGCTGCCGCCCAGTCGATGCGGCCATTCCCGGTGCCGCTCGTGCTTGTGCCAGAAGAAGACAAAGTACGTTGGCCGGTGCGGAGGGCGGATGCAGAGGGGAGGGTGGCAGCTGCTGACGATGCTGCTGAGCTGGAAGTGGATGCTGACGTGGCGAGGTACGGTTGGAGCTCGGCTCGTGCCGAGGGGATGGATTGGCTGAGAGAGCTGGCAACCCAGGAGAAAGTGCATGGCAGTTTCTCCTTGATGGTTGAGAGGCAGAGAGCAGGAGAGGACGAGGAGGCAGTGAGGGCAGCAGGGGTGGGGTAGGCGGGCAGGTCGAAACGTTTCGCGAGGGCAGCTTGGAGAGTGGCAGCGGTGGTGGTGAGGGGCGTGAGGCGCGCTCGTGCTGCCGCTATGTCCGCCTTGAGCTCCTGATGGGCGATGCATGGCAGGGGATGGGCGATGCATGGCAGGGGATGGGCGATGCATGGCAGGGGATGGGCGATGCATGGCAGGGGATGGGCAATGCATGGCAGGGGATGGGCAATGCATGGCAGGGGATGGGCAATGCATGGCAGGGGATGGGCAATGCATGGCAGGGGATGTGAGAAGGAGTGCAGACAGGTGAGAGGAAGAAAAGGTGACGAGGTGAAGGGAATGAGAAAGGCAGAATGTGTCATGACGATCAGAGTGTGCCTCTCCTCAACCCTAACCCCCACAGCTCACCTCCAGCCGCTCAAAGGCAAACTTGAGCCCTTTCACCACCGCCTCTGCCATTGAGCGCGCGCCACCTGTCGCCACCAGCGCACCCAGCTCGTCATTGAGCCGTGCCAGGGCGGCACGCGTGGCATCATCCCGGAAGGGCGCACCCAGGCGCAGAGTGAGGTCCGTGGCATAGGCGAGCAGCGATTGTAGACTGTGGAATGCGTCAGGCGTCCCCTGTGTGAGCATCTGTGAGAAGAGGGCAAGGGAAGAGGGGGTAGAGCGGAGCAGTAGGTTGAGGCACAGAGTGAGGTCCGTGGCATAGGCAAGCAGCAATTGCAGACTGTGGAACGCGTCGGGCATTCCCTGTGTGCGCATCTGTGAGGGAGGGGACGGGAGAGAGGGGGTGAAGAGGTGGGTGAGAGGCAGCGGGGGCTATGGGGAGTGCATGGAGAGAAGTGGAGAGGTGTTGCAGCTCAACCCACACAGGGGTACCTAAACCTGCAAGACACTTCGACTGTGCATGGCAGACCTCACCTTGACAAGGTCAGCCTCATCCAGTGTCAGGTTGGCTGTGACCTCATCATGCCAGCCACGAGGTGCAACACCCAGCAGCTCCTCCCGCAGCTCGTCCACCAGGGACACCACACTCAACCAACCACCGCACTGCACCACATTGCACTGCGGATTGATGCTTACCTTCTCAAGGTCAGCCTCATCCAGTGTCAGGTTGGCTGTGACCTCGTCATGCCACTGCCTGGGTGCAACACGCAGCAGCTCCTCCCGCAACTCGCCCACCAGGCGCGCCGCTGCTGCCGTGTCGGGTGGCGAGGCAAGCAGCGAGGCGAGAGTGGCATCCCAGAAGGCGCGGTGCATGGCCGCCTGAGGAGGTGGGGAAGGTGGGAGTTGGTTGGAGGAGTGGGACGGATTGCAAGAGGAGCACGCCGAGGGCAAGAGGAGCACGCCGAGGGCAGAATGCAAGTGACAGTAGAAGGTGCCAGTGGGGCAATCAGGACACAGGAAGTGGTGGGACCGGCACGGAGGCCACACAGAGCCACAAGCACGATGCGATTGTTTAGTCCAACACTTGGAAACAGCCAACAACCACTGTCTAGGGTTTACCAGCTGGATGGCTTGCTCCAGAACGCAGCATTCATGGCTCACCTTCATCCTCGCCTCCAGGTCTCCCCCTCCTTGTGCTGCCAGTTCTCCACCAGCAGTAGAGGCAGCAGCAGCAGCAGCAAGGGTGGAGCTACGGTAAAGGCTGAGGTGCAGCTGTAGCAGCTCAGGGGGGGGTGGAGAGGGACCCACGGGCAGGGCCACCACTGAAGGGCTTGCAGCAGCAGAGGAAGCAGGAGCAGGAGCAGGAGCAGGAGCAGCATGAGGAGTAGAAGTGGGACCAGTGGGGACGGAGGAGCCTGAGGGTTGAGCATCCAGAGGCACGAAGAACGCCCCTGCCCGCATGGGGCTCCCCCCCAGCCCTGCCGTTGCCCCCTGCAGCGCCCCCCGAACCTCCCTCGCAGCCTTGGATGCGTCGTCCGAGCCTGCAGCCAGCGCTGGTTTGGCGGGCGGGAAGGAGAACTGGAAGAGGGAGCGACGGGCCTTGGGGGCTCTGGAGGGAGCAGCGGTAGCAGCAGAGCTGGTGGCTGCTGGTGCACCAGAGGGTGGATTAGCAGTGGCAGTGAGAGTGGGAGTGGAAGTGGTAGAGAGAGGGCTTGGGTTGGTGGGGGAGGAGGAGAGGGAGAAGTGGGTGGGAGAAGAGGTACTCGGCAAGGCACGTGAGAGGGTGAACGGGGAGCAGGCAGGGGAAGGAGTGGCGGAGACAGCGGGGGAGGGGGAGGGTGACGGGGAAGGCGAGGGGGAAGGCGAAGGCGAGGGGGAGGGGGAAGGGGAGGCGGAGGGGGATCCGGGGAGGGTGCCAGCAAGGAATTCTCGTTGGGTGCGGGCGAGGGCCTCGTCCATTCGCGCCACTCCTGATTCTCCAGCTAGTCCTCTCAGCTTGCTGCGCAGCATGGGAATGTCCTTCGCCACCTGGCACCACGGGATTGGTCAGGGAGGGAGAGTGAAGGAGGAGCAGTGGAGTGAGTGGGGGAGGAACGAGTCGGCAAGTGGTGAGGTTTGAGACACAGCTGACTCATGTGGCAGCACAGAGACGAGTGGATCAAACAGAGACGGTCATGTGCGGTCACAATGGGAAGCACACATCTTCCACCGGCTCTTCTTGTGCCAACAATGGGTCCCTCCCAGGCACCAGTTCATTCCAGTCAACAACTCTACCAGGCCTCTCACCTGCTCGCGGATGGCCCTGAGGTCCTCCGAGATGCGCTCGTCGGGGAGGTGGGCAGTACGGCGCAGCATGCTGGCGTGCATCTGGCACGCCATGCTCACCATGTCCGCCTCCATGCGCTCCTTGTCGCGCGCCTGGTGGGTGTGCGTATGGGGTGGGGAGCATGAGGCACATGGGGCGCTTGGGGACCATGGAGAGCGTGGGGCGCATGGATAACGAACATGAGAGGCAGCATTGACCCACCGTAACCCCCAAAAGCCATGCCTCCCAACTGCCGTACCTTCCAGGCAACGAATCTCTCGAGGTAATCCACCCACGCCGCGTCAAACTCCACTAGGTGCTGCGAAAACGGCTTCGCTGCCGCCGCCTTCCTGCCTCCACTAGCAGCGGCGGCAGTAATACCAGCAGCAGCGGTAGCAGCAGGAGCAGCGGCTGGAGAGTCAGACACGGTAGACGCAGCAGAGGCAGAAGCAGTGGCAGAAGCAGGAGCAGCAGCAGAGGGGTTGGGTCGGGTGAGCAGGAAGCGAGCGAGCCCTTCAAACGCCTTCACGAGGGCGGCAGCAGCCACACGCAGGGCGGCCTCGCGCTCGCCCGTGAGGCTCGAGAGCACGGCTTCCGGGTGCAGCACGATCATGTACGCGCACAGGAACACGCGCGGCGGGTACCGCCCCTTCCGCGCGCCCTCTCCGCCGCCCACGGAGGATGTACCTGCGCTGCTCGCCCCTGTTGCTGATGCGGGCTTGGGCTTGCCCGGGGGAGGCGCCACTTGCGCTAACAGGTGGTCGATATCGCACACGCCCGCTGCGCCCGCCGTATTCCCGCCTGCGCCTGGTTGCTTCTGCGGGGACGCGGCCGGGGAAGACGACGGGGTGGTGGCGGGGGAGGGCGCAGGGGAAACGGCGGTGGAGGCGGAAGCGACGGCGGAGGACACGAGCAGGCGCGCGTGCAGGCGCTGCAGGAGCGCGTCGGTGGCGGAAAGGGACGCGGGGGACTGGATGCGCGCGGCCACGAGGGGGAAGGGCAGGCGGGAGAGGCGCGCGCGGCTGACTTGGCAAGCGCAGAAGGCGCGCGCGAGCTCGAGTGTGGTCTTGTTGGCGCCCTTGAACTGGCGCCAGCAGCTGCGGGGGGGAAGGGGGAGTTCGGGGGAGGGTGTGGGGAAGGTTAGACGCTTTGATCAGAAAGGAATTACGCAGGATACGGAAACATGCTAGTTTGGTAAAAAATGGGCGAGAACTGGAACAAGCATTGCATGTGTGGTGTGAGGCGGGTGCGTGGGGCATCCTAATAAGTTGAGAGACCTGCACCAGGCCAGCGCAAACAGCATGCAGGGAGCATGCGGGGAGGGAGTAGCGAGCAAGCAGGGAGCAGGGATCGCGACTCACCGCAGGAGGCGGCGCGAGAGCAGCTGCCACTGCACGCGGCGGCACAGCGTCTGGTTGTACAGTGCGCTCCTGCGCCCGCCGCCCTTCCGCCGCAGCATCTCCGCGCGCCTTCCGCGCGCCTTGGCCACCTTCCGCTCCAGCCGCTCCCGCCGCTCGCGGTTCTCGCGCTGCCGCTGCTCCACAACGGTCGCCGCCACCTGCCGCGCCTGCTCCCACTGCGCCGCCGCGCGCTGTCGCTCCGCCAACAGGCGCGCGTCGCGCTTCGACGACGCGGCGGCGATGCGGTCCGAGAGCGCCTGGAGGAGCTGTGCTGCACGCTCCTGTTCAATTCTGGTAAAAGAGAAGGGAGAACGGGGAGGGTGGCGGAAAATGCGAAGCGGTACGCTTTTAACATGGATTCCTGGCACTATCGAATACAATTGGCTACTATTGGTCCTGATCTTACTGTTCCTGACGAGCGCGTTGCGCAGTGCGCGTGGAAACGAGCGCCAAGTGCTGCGCGCGCTTCTTCTGCCCCGCCGTGAGGATGGCCGCGCGGTTGCTCTGCGCCTTCTCCGCGCGCTCCTCGCGTTGCTGCGCCACGCCCGCAACCCAGGCCTCGAGCCGCTGCTGCGCCGCTGCGCGCACCTGGCGGCGGAGCTGTGCGGACTTGACCTGCTGCTCCCGCTTGCTGCCCTCACGCTCCAGACTGCACGAAACATGGACCGGGGGGGTGACGGCAGGTACAATTCGGTTAATATCATTTCATCTCCTTCTCATCAAACAAAGTGTTGCCATGGTGATATCAGAGATGGTGATACCACGGAGAAACAGGGTATGGTCGACAAACGGTATCTCATGCTTCATACGGTTGTTGAGAATGTGTTTAATGACGGCGAGGCTGACAAAGCCAAACAAGGAACAAGGTAACAAGTTTACGCAACGGTTCCGACATGGACAAACATCGAGTGATTGTTTTCTCTGGACCGATATGTTCACACAATGGTGTATAATGGCAACTGATTCGTTGCTTCAATCGACGTGCCATATCAATTGGTTCATTGCTTTCCACGACGTGCCATGCAACGAATTGACTGATGTCGACGACGACGAACAGCGACTCACCGTTTCTTCTCGGCCGACATGAGCCGCTGCTCCAGGCGACGAGCCATCTCCTCCTGCTGCTGCTCCGTCGCCACCACGTCATCGTCGTCCGTCGTCGCATGGATGTCGCCACTCTCGCCCACGCCACCCGCGTCGACCGCCTGATAGTCGCTTTCCGACTCACTGATAACTGTAGGCAGACCCGCCGAGCTTCCAGAGCCGCCGCTGCTGGTGCTGGTGGTCATTGTGCTGGTGCTGCTACGGCTTGTTCGGCTGCTCCTGCTGCTGATGCTGCTGGGACTGTCACTGAAGAAACTGTCCTTGCCGGAATTGTCGCTGCTGGGGGTATCGCTGCCCGTGTCGTGCCGGCTCTTGCGTTGTTGCGAGGCTCGCGCCTTGCTGGATAGCCATTGGTGAAACTCCTGCAGGCATGGCGCGTAGGAAGCACAAGCTAACGTCAGAATTCTTCGAGCCTTGCAACGAAAGCCTAGGAGAACGTTTTTGGAGAAAAAGGCATGAAAAAAACCAGCATCATGTGGAAAAAAACAGCGCAGATTACTGGCAGGGTGGGTCCGGGAGCACGCGGTACATGGTGGAGAGACGAGGGACCCACCTGGCGGCGCTGGCGAGCTTCCTTGACGGGAAGGTTCGGGGATAGCCGCGACGGGGAGGCTTCAGCCTCGCTCAGCTCTTCCGCAATAGCAGGCGTAGCAGACATCATATGATCCGACACGCACGCCATCTTGCACTGTCAACGCTATACCGACCAGATTTGTTACCGAGACTAACTATATGAAGGTCGACGATTGAAATAAAGCTGTGTCCTAAAACGATCCGAACGGTATTGCTTCGAACTATCCTATCGTCGAGCATGCGACATCCTTGATGGAGACTACTTAGCAAAAGGCAATCATCGCTTCCCGTCTGAGCATTGCTACTCGAATTATGTAGTTATCGAGTACCACTGGTAGAGCAGTCTCTGGCAAGCAAGCATGGATTGGTTTGGACGAGAAGCTTCGGTGCGGTACTTCTGGAGGTCTTTGGCTAGGATGATAAGTTCGGTATGCTTGGGCTAGCTTCTCTGAAATATTGCAGGTTCGTCGTGTTTTGTTGAATTTGACTGCCTGCTTTCGTCAGGTATGGCAGCCGTACCAGATCTGCCGGGGCTGACCGAACGGTATGGTATGGTATCTATGGTCTCATCTCCTCCCGTCCCAGGCCGTCAGCAACAGTCGGTTCAGCGTCACCACATCGACGTCATATGATCACACACGAACATTTCGCCGAGGTTGGTCCGGGAAGCGCAATTTTCGCAATGGTGCTGCCCACATTCGCTGAGTTTGGTCAGGGCTTCTCAGAGAGCGAAGTCTCCAAGGGCTGGGACCTCGATTGTGTGGTGGACGCTGATTTGTTGTTCAACAGCTAGCTCGCGTCGCACCAGCAATCACATGCGGTGCCTCTAACGAGTTGAAACCTTGGGAGCCTCCTCAAAAGAGCACGGGCCGCCTCAAAAAGAGCACGGGCCGCCTCAAAAAGCAGCATTCAATGCAATAAATAAATGCTCATTATCCATCCATAATGTCTTGGCTTGTTTAGAAACCACATTGATACAAACTAAAGTACATGTTCTTCTCTGCGATGAAGGTTTCGTCACTTCAAATGCAGTCAGCCCTACGATCCAAGACTATATTGGTTTATCACTTCTGCTGCGATCAGAATTTGATCGTAACCAGGATCACCTAGGTTCACACACAACTAGGTATCGTCAGCCCCCGGATAGAAGCGCCCCTGGGGGTATAAAAAACACCTTTTTTAGGGGGCGCGCTTATAACTGAGGAATTTTATAAGCGCCGGCGTTTATAAAATTGCAAAAGGGATTTCTATCTGTTTTGTTAGAATTTGAAATGACTGAAAAAGGATCGTATACTTAGGATGGTAGCTTCCTGTTCTAGCGGAAGTCGTTGTATGAGTTAAAGCCATTTGTAAGAGGCTTTGTCTGGACTAATATAAGCCCATTGTTAGAATTGGAACGAATGAATGAGTGAACTATCAAGCAGGTGGGTACAAGTAGGAAACCTAAAAGTGTTGTACCCTATAAGAACTACCCCACTACAACCCAAACAGACTATAGCATATGAGTTCAACACACCTCCATAGGCAAAGTGGGGGAGAACAAGAGGTCACAAGACCAGTCAAGAAAGGCAAAACAAGCTCAGGGTGGATCACAAAGTCACCACGCAGTCTGAGCACAAGCAAATGGTCACAAGGCCAGTTAACATGCAGAGTTATATAAAAGGAGAACAAACAATACAGTGAACACAACCTAGCAAGTGTAAGCATGCAGGTATATGTATATGGAGTACAGTACAAGTAGAGTTAAGAAGTAAGAAAGTGAGGCACAGTAGGTACAAGGCCTAGAACAGTACAGAAACGCTGATGATCACAAGGCTGAAGTGCCTTGGTGAAAACATCAGCAATGTTGGCCTGTGAGGCCACGTAAGCGAGACGAAGCTCGCCACGCTGCTGCAACTCTCGAGCAAGGAAGTAGCGCAGAGAAATGTGCTTCGTTCTGTGCTCCAGTCTGTGCACATGACACAAGGCCAGCATGGCCTTGTTGTCGACGTACAGAACTGGAGGAGAACGAGGCGCCTCTCCCAAGTCGGTTAGCAGGTAGGTGAGCCAGCGTAACTCCAGTGCAGCCATGGCCCCAGCGTAGATATCAGCGTCACAACTGGAGCTGAGAACAGAAGAAGAGCGGGTAGACCGCCAAGAGACAGAACCGGAGCCAAGACTGAAGGTGTAACCCTGTGACGACCGCTGCGTAGCCAAGTCGTCAACCCAGGAAGCGTCTGCGTGACAAGTGAGGACAACTCGAGCCCGTCCTCCAAGCACGAGCCCCATGCCCGACGTACTGCACAGGTAGCGCAACACCCTCTTCCCAGCATCCTAGTGCACCTTTCGGTGTCGACCGGGAGCCACGTAGCGAGCCAGAAGGCTGAGAGGGTATGCAAGGTCAGGTCGTGTGCAAGTCATCAGGTACATGAGGCAGCCCACAAGCTCTGGATACGGGCCACTCGGCTCTACGGACTCGTCCGAAGGTGGAGCTGAGAGCGAGTGACCGGTAGGCAGAGGAGTGGACTGTGGCGAGGAGTACGTGAAGCCGAAGCGCTGAAGGACCTGCTGCACCATGTGTGACTGAGTCAAGGTAATGGTGCGCTGTGCTCTGTCCCGGGTGATCCGCAAGCCAAGATATCTTGTCAGTTCACCCAGGTCTGTGCACGTGTGCCTCTTCTGCAGCTCGGACTTCACATGGGCGAGTGCCTCAGTGTCAGCAGTAGCAAAAACGAGGTCGTCTATGTACAC
Organism: Closterium sp. Naga37s-1; assembly: GCA_947471745.1. Taxonomy (NCBI): domain Eukaryota; kingdom Viridiplantae; phylum Streptophyta; class Zygnematophyceae; order Desmidiales; family Closteriaceae; genus Closterium; species Closterium sp. Naga37s-1. Next base: position 669,548 of record CANJKZ010000084.1, read on the forward strand.
GAGAACGTAGAACGGAGGCAGAGTGGTGTCAATGCGTAGAAACAGTGAAGGGTCAGAAGTGGAAGGAGCAAAACCAAGAGTAGCAAGAGTTGTCCTCACTGTGTCGTGCCACTCACGGGGTGCCTGGCGGAGACCGTAGACTGGCCACCGGAGGCTCCACTGGGTACCAGCAGGAAACGACCCAGTGAAGCCAGGTGGGCGGCGCAGCCAGATCTCCTCGTGCAGGCTGCCTTGTAGGAAGGCTGTGCTGAAGTCAAGCGAGTGGAGCTCGTAGTCACGGTGAGCAGCGACGTGCAGCAGTACTCGAAGAGTGGTCATCTTCGGGGTAGGGGAGAAGGTCTGGAAGAAGTCAACTCCCTGTCGCTGACAGAAGCCTCTAGCAACGTAACGCGCCTTGAAGACAGGCGGAGAACCCGGCGGCCGCTTCACCCTGAAGATCCACATGCCACTGACGATGTTCGCCCCAGGCGGGGGAACCTCGTCGACGTAGGTGCCTGTGGACTTCCAGGAAGCCATCTCGACGTCCATGGCTGCCTGCCACTGAGAGGAGAAGGGACCCTCTATCGCCTCTGCGTAAGAGCGCGGGATCGGGATGTCTGGTGCATCCGGGTCTCCCTCAGGGGCAAGCAGCATGGACACGAGATGAGGTACAGCAGCGGCAAAGCACTCAAACTCCACCTGCCTGTCCTCAAGAACGTCCGTGCCAAGAGCACACTCACCCCAGACGGACGGAGGACAGACAGACGCAGACGCAGACTCAGCAACAAGACTAGTGGCGTAGTCTAGGCGACAGGGTGCAGCAAAGTCAACAAGCTCAGCAACAAGAGCAGACGCAGCAGTGGACTTAAACAAAGGGTCAGTGACAGCAGTGGCCAGAAAGCGCGTGACAGCAGGACTGGCAGCACGAAGGGAGTAAGACTCAGGGGCCGGACCGTCAAGAAGAGAGGACGCAGGAGGAGACAGCAGAGGGACATGCTGTGGAGCAGTGGAAGGACGCAGAGTCATAGAATGAGTGCCAGGGATAGGAGGAGGACGCGGACGCGAAACACGACGACCAGCGCGAACAGTACGGACAGGCGACACAGAACGAGACTCAGGTGACGCAGGACGAGACTTAGGCGACACAGGACATGACTCAGGCTCACGACGCTCCGTAAGACCTCTAGTCGGTCCAGAGTAAGAAGAAGGACCAGGCAGGGGAGAGGCCGGCTGTAACTGCGACTGTGACTGGACAGGCGGTGGACTCAGTAAGGGAGGAGTAGGACCAGTAGAAGGCGGGAGACCAAGAACCTGCTGAAGGAGCGGAACGTAGTACGGCCGCGGCCGCGCAGCGCCTCCAGAAACAGCAGAGACAGCACCAGTACCCTAAGCTCCAGGGTCTCCAGCTACAACTCCCGCAGCACCACCAACTCTAGTACCGGCAGCGCCACCGCCTTCAGCACCACCAGCCCCAGCAGCTCCAGTACCTCCAGTACGAGCACCTCCAGGACCTGCGGCTCCAGCACCAGCAGCTCCAGTACCAGCAGCACCTCCAGCAGCTCCAGCACCAGCAGCACCTCCAGCTGCTCCAGCACCAGTAGTACCTCCAGCAGCTCCAGCACCAGCAGCACACCCAGGAGGTCCAGCACCAGTAGCACCTCCAGCAGCTCCAGCAGCACCTCCAGTAGCTCCAGTAGCACCTCCAGCAGCTCCAGCAGTACCGCGACAGCGCCGAGCGTACCACTCACGAAGCTGCTGCGGAGAGAGGGGCTCCCGCCGTGACGGGACACCCGGAGAACCTCCTGACTCAGCACGCGCAGGCTCAGCACCCCCAGACGCAGTACCCCTAGGCTCCACACACTCAGGCTCAGCACCCCCAGGCTTAGCACGCCCAGAATCAGCACCCCAAGACTCAGCACCCCCAGGCTCCACACGCTCAGGCTCAGCACCCCCAGGCTCCGCACCCCCAGTCCCCGCACCCGCAGGCTCAGCACCCCTAGCAATACCTGAGTCGACAGCTACCTCGACCGGCTCGGCAGGGTCTACCTGGGACAAACCTGAGGGGGAAGGACCCTGAGGGGGGAGGGGGTCTACCGGAGGAATACCTGGTGCTCGGAAGAGTGGCGGGGGGGGGGGGGAGAGAGGCAGTGCGGTAGGGAAAGAGACGGTAGTAAGACACCGACTCGTCAAACGTGACGTCCTGAGAGGACAGAACACGACGCGATGTGGGGTGGTAGAACTGCCACCCGGGGGCGTCAGGGGGAAGCCAAGGAAGACGCAGGGAACGGCACGAGAGGACAGCTTGTCCGCTGAAGTATCCCGGACAAAAGCTCGAGATCCCCAGACACGGAACGCGGACGCATCGCCAACCTTGCCCGTCCACCTCAGAGTAGGTGTGGTCTCCGGCAAGGAGACACGAGGCTGAAGGTTGATCTGATGCGCAGCGTACTGAACCGCGAACGGCCATAGGAAATGGGGAGCAGCCGCATGGATCATGGACGTACAAGCGACGTCCATGACCATGCCAATGCGGCGCTCAGCAATCCCATTTTGCTGTGGGGAGGCCAGAAGCGTGAACGTCTGGCAGATGCCCTCCGCATGACAGAAAGCCCTCAGGAGGGCGGAGGAAAACTCACCACCTCTGTCTGAGTGCAGACGCAGAACAGGAAGGTCCGAGCCGAAACGCTCGCTGAGCTGGCGACGAGTACCGCGGATCCAGTCGATCAACACCTCAGGGACCTCACCCTTGCTGCGCAAGGGGAAGACTGTGGTGTAACGCGAGTAGTCGTCAACGACCAGTAGGAAGTAACGCTCGTGCCCCTGTCCACGGACGCGGGCTGGGCCCCACACGTCCATGTGAAGAGTCTGCAGAGGAGCCTCTGTCGGAGGGAACGAGGAGGAGTGAGGAGCGGCGCGCTGCCGGCCCTCGACACAAGGAACACAGGTAGGGGCAGGCCCCGGAGGAAGGGGAGGGAGGCACCAGGGAGACCCGAGACAAGGGTACGGGAGGCCATACCTCGAAGACGAGGCAGGGAGGGGTGACCAAGGCAGTGGTGCCAAAGGAGAGTCTCGTGCAACAGAGGACGACACGAGCAGGGGGCAGACGCGGGACTAGACCTGGACGCGGCAGCAAACACCTGACTAGACGCGGCTACCTGACCAGACGCAGAGACCTGAGGAGACGCAGTGGTCAGTGTGTACAGACTTGACCCAGGCCGACGGGTGAACGTGGCCAGGTGGCGGCCCGTCCGAGAGCAAGTGCAGTGGGTCACACGCTGACCTCCAGGAGTGAACTGGTCCACCCACGCGTCCTGGAGGTCAGCTCCACTCACCAGGTTCGTAGAGAACGAGGGCAGGTGGAGTCCCGACAGCAAGCCCGACGGGGCCGCAGGACATGGTAGAACCGTGGAAGAGTGCGCAAGGACTGGGCCCCCAGAGGGGTCAGCCAAGGAGACTGCGACAGGCCGACTGAGCGGCGTGAGTGTGGTGCTGTCTCGAAAGAAAGAGCGCGAAGCACCAGAGTCAAGTGTGAAAGTGTGTAAGGCCTCAGTAGGTGCAGTACCAGAGAGAGCAGACTCACCAGCACCTGGAGCAGCAGACTCACCAGTACCTGGAGCAGCAGACGCACTAGCACCTAGAGCGGCAGCCTCAATGCTCGGGTCGGGCGGGACACTCAGGTAACAGGCACCCTCAGCAGTATCAGTCAAAGCATACATGGCAGCAAGGATAGCATCGAAATCAAGATCAAAGATAGCCACATTCTGCTTAAACAAATCACCCCAGCAAGGGAGCTCAACAGCGTCAGGAAACTAGGCGCGCCAGGCGTCAGTCAAGCGACCGAAGCAGCGCTGCGTAGTGTGTGGCAGCCCGCACGTCTCCCCACGACGACTGCCTGTGCGAAGAACGTAAGTGCAGGGACCAGCACCCCCAGACCTCCCACGCCCAGCGTACCACTCACGAAGCTACTGGGCCGACGGGGTCTCACGGGAACGCGGCTGCTGCTGGCGCTGGCTACCACCAAAGCCTCCACGCTGCGCGGCTGCACCTCGACCAGCACCACCGCTGCCGCCACCTCCACCACCACTGCCGCTGCCTCCACCACCGCTGCCGCTGCCTCCACCACCTCCACCGCTGCCTCCACCACCTCCACCGTCGCCACTGAAGCCCCCACTCCCGGCACCACCCCCACCTCCACCACCACCCCCTCCGCCTCCTCCACCGCCTCCGACGCCGCCCCCGCCATCCCCTCCATCACCCTTGCTCCCCTTGCCCTTGCTGTTGCGGTGCCTCCCACTAGGAGTAGACGCAGCCCCGACCTCCTCAGTGCCAACGAGGTCGACAGCAGCAGCAGATGCAACAGAGGGGAGAAGGGGGACAGGGGAACACCCCTCAAAGAAAGGGGTGCGACGGTCGCCGCGAGAAGCACCTACAGCTAAGATACTCTTCTCAGCTGCAGCGAGGCACTCCTCTAGTAGGTTGACAGTGAGCTCGGTGGGGCAAAGGGAGAGAAAGTGGTCCCTGACTGAAGCAAGGGAGTCAGGGAGGCGGGTGACTAGGTAGTAAAGGGTGATGTACATGGGGGGGGGGGTTCTTGGCACAGAACTCAGTGGGAAGGGCAGCGCGGTAGCGGGCGTCACTAGTGCGGAGGTGAGTAATGAGGTCAGCAACTGTGGCAAAGGCCGCAAGGTCAGGGAAAAGGTACAGCAGCATGAGGCGGCTGAGGGCAGCAGTGGCAGGGGAGGAGTAGCGCGCAACTACAGCGTCGTACAAAGACTGAGCAGTCTTGTACTGGCCAAAATGCGTGCGCTCAGCAGGCGGCAGGTGACTACGAACAGCAAGACGAGCAACAGCGTCACGAGTGGTCCACTGCAAGCGAACCGTACTGTCAGCAGTGGCAGTAGGTGCAGTAGAGATACCGGACGTGTGATAAAAAAGGGATACCCCATCCCTAGAGTCACACTGAAGAAAGAGCTGCAGGTCGTCAACCCACACGTCAAAGTCCCTCAGCATCGAAGGTGAGAACAGTAGGGCTAGCCATAGCAGCAGTAGTAGCAGAGGCAGCAGTAGCAGTAGTAGCAGTAGTGCAGGCAGGGCAGTGCGGCTCAGTAGGGCCGCGCGGCTCGGTAGGGCGGCGCGGCTCGGTAGGGCGGCGCGGCTCGGCAGAGCGGCGCGGCTCAGTGGGCGGCGCGGCTCGGCTGGGCGGCGCGGCTCGGCTGGGCGGCGCGGCTTGGCTTTTGGCGGCGCGGCGCAGCAGGGCGGCGCGGGTGCTTACCAGGGGCGGGTGCAGGGCCGGGCCGCGACAGCAGGGGCCGCGTTAGCAGGGGCCGCGACAGTAGGGGCCGCGACAGCAGGGGCCGCGACAGCACGGGCCGCGGCAGCAGGGCGGCGAGGGCAGGGGCCGCGACAGCAGGGGCCGCGACAGCAGAGGCCGCATTAGCAGGGGTGGCGACGGCAGGGGCCGCGACGGCAGCAGGGGCCGCGACGACAGCAGGGGTCGCAGCGGCAGTAGGGGCCGCGACAGGTGGTGACGGCAGGGCCGTGACAGTAGGGGCTGCGACGGGCGAGGGGCGCGACAGCAGCAGGGGCCACGTCGGCAGTAGGGGCCGCGACAGCAGTTGGGGTCGCAACGGCAGTAGGGGCCGCGACGGGCGGTAGGGGCTGCGACGGCACTTGGGGCCGTGACGGCAGTTAGGGCCGCGACGGCAGTAGGGGCCGCGACGGCAGTAGGGGCCGCGTCTGCAGCAGGGGCCGCGAGGGCCAGCAAAGGCAGGGCCGCGACGGGCCGTATCAGGGCAGGGCGCGAGGTGCGCTTTGGGCAGGGCGCGAGGCGCGGTTCGGGCAGGGCAGGAAAAAAAAATCGTGGTGGGCCCTAAAAAAAACGTTCCCACTAGGGAACCTGCCCAGAATACCATGTTAGATTGGAATAAATGAATGAGTGAACTAGCAAGCAGGTGGGTACAAGTAGGAAACCTAAAAGTGTTGTACCCTATAAGAACTACCCCACAACAGCCTAAACAAACTATAGCATATGAGTTCAACACCCATGTAGTGATATGTTTCAGGATCTATGTCTCTGAAATCAGATATATTATAAAATGACAAACATACAGAATATATAGCTAGAATAATGTACCTATTCGCATACTGTACTGTGCTATTCACGCTATTCGTGTTCTGAAACGGTACGTGACTATTTGCGAGGCCTATAGCTACTTGCTGATGTCATCCTAGGGCGCGTAGCGCTTTGCTGACGTCAGCCTATCGGTACTTTACTATTACGTGCGAAGTCTCGCACTGTACTAACTGTACTACACGAATTCCTTGAAGTGCTTAAGTCTCGATATTATCTCAACACTCCCCTTCACTTCTAGGAGTTCGGTGTAGTTACCCGGTTGCCTCAGAAATGCCGCTGAGCTGGTTGCAGTGGTGAATTTTTTGTCGTGTCAGTTTCTTGGTAAGTGAGTCAGCTGCCATTTCACCAGTGGGACAGTAGACAAGGCGCATTCTCCCCTTGTCGATCGCATCCTTGACGAAGAAGTAACGCAGTGAAATATGTTTCGTGCGATTGACGAAGCCAGGCTTGTTGGCGATGGTAATTGCACTCTGGTTGTCGCACTGCAGCGTGAACTGATTTGGTGTGACGAATTTTGCTTCGTCGAGTAGTTCCTGTAAGTATAATCCTTCTCGGGTTGCTGTCAAACTTATATATGCTATAGTCTGTTTAGGCTGTAGTGGGGTAGTCCTTAGAGGGTACAACACTTTTGTGTTTACTACTTGTACCCCACCTGTTTCCTAGTTCAATCATTCCTCTCACTATTCTCACATGGTATAGAGCAGGTTCCCTAGTGGAACTGTTTTTTTAGGGCCCACCACTCAGATTTTTTTTTTTTTTTCCTTACCTGCCCAAAGCGTGTTTCGCGTTTGTCCTAGCAGCGCCCCGTGCGCTTGCCCTTCGCGGCCCTTCGAGGCCCCTCGTGGCCTTTGCGGCCCCTTCACGGCCCTTCGCGGCCCCCTTCGCAGCCCTTCGCGGCCCCCGTTCGCGGCCCTTCGCGGCTCCTCGCTGCCCTTCGCGGCCCCTTACGCGGCCCTTCGAGGCCCTTTCGCGGCCCTTCGCGGCCCCTCGCGGCCCTTCGCGGCCCCTTCACGGCCCTTCGCGGCCCCTTACGCGGCCCTTCGTGGCCCCTTCGCAGCCCTTCGCGGCCCTTCTCGGCCCTTCGCGGCCCCCTCGCGGCCCTTAGCGACCCTCTTTGACGGCTCTTCGCGGCCCCCTTCCGGCCCTCTGCTGGCGCGCCCCTCTGCTGACGCGCACCGCTGACGCGCCCCTGCCGGCCCCTGCAACCGAGCCCCTGCCGGCCCCTGCAAACGAGCCTCCGCCGGCCCCTGCTGGCGCGCCCCTGCCGGTACCTGCTGGCGCGGCCCCTGCTGACGCGCCCCTGCCGGTCCCTGCTGGCGCGGCCCCTGCTGGCGCGCCCCTGCCGGTCCCTGCTGGCGCGGCCCCTGCTGGCGTGGCCCCTGCTGGCGCACCTCAGCCGGCCCCTACTGGCGCGCCCCCCCCTACAGTCCCGGCCCGCCCATGCACCCCTTTCTGGTAAGCCGAGCCGCGCCACCCAGCCGAGCCGCGCCGCCCAGCCGAGCCACGCCGCCCAGCCGAGCCGCGCCGCCCAGCCGAGCCGTGCCGCCCAGCACTGACTTGCGCTACTGCTGCTACTGCTGCTACTGCTGCTACTGCTACTACTGCCACTACTCTTGCTACTGCTCCTACTGCTGCTATGGCTAGTCCGAATGTTCTCACCTTTGATGCTGAGGGACGTGCAGTTGATTTTGATGTGTGGGTTGACGACCTACAGCTCTTTCTTCAGTGTGATGCTAGGGATGGGGTATCCCTTTTCGATCACACGCCAGGTGTTTCCACTGCTCCTGCTGCCACTGCTGATCGTACTGTTCGCTCGCAGTGGATCACTCGTGACGCTGTTGCTCGTCTTGCTGTTCGTAGTCACCTGCCGCCTGCTGAGTGCACGCACTTTGGCCAGTACAAGACTGCTCAGTCTTTGTACGACACTGTCGTTGCACGCTACTCCTCCCCTGCCACTGCTGCCCTCAGCCGCCTCATGCTGCCGTACCTTTTCCCTGACCTTGCTGCCTTTGCCACTGTTGCTGACCTAGTTGCTCACCTTCGCGCTAGTGACGCCCGCTACCGTGCTGCCCTTCCCACTGAGTTCTGTGCCAAGAACCCCCCCCCCATGTACATCACCCTTTACTACCTAGTCACCCGCCTCCCTGACTCCCTCTCTTCAGTCAGGGACCACTTTCTCTCCCTTTGCCCCACCGAGCTGACTGTCGACCTGCTAGAGGAGCACCTTACTGCAGCAGAGAAGAGTATCTTAACTGTAGGTGCTTCTCGCGGCGACCGTCGCACCCCCTTCTTTGAGGGGTGTTCCCCTGTCCCCCTTCTCCCCTCTGTTGCTTCTGCTGCTGCTGTTGACCTCGTTGGCACTGAGGAGGTCGGCGCTGCGTCTGCCCCTAGTGGGAGACGCCGCACCAGCAAGGGCAAGGGGAGCAGGGGTGGTGGAGAGGGCGGCGGGGGAAGCAGTGGAGGAGGTGGAGGCGGCGGAGGAGGTGGCGGAGGAGGTGGGGGTAGTACCGGGAGTGGGGGCGTCAGTGGCGGCGGTGGAGGTCGTGGCGGCGGTGGCGGAGGGGGTGGAGGCAGCGGCAGCGGTGGTGGAGGTAGTGGCGGAGGTGGTGCTGGTGGAGGTGCAGCCGCGCAGCGTGGAGGCTTTGGTAGCAGCCAGCGCCAGCAGCAGCAGCGCACCCGTGAGACCCCGTCGGTTCAGCAGCTTCGTGAGTGGTACGCTGGGCGTGGGAGGTCTGGGGGTGCAGGTCCCTGCACTTACGTTCTTCGCACCGGCACTCGTAGTGGGGAGGTGTGTGGGCTCCCACACACCACGCAGCGCTGCTTCGGTCGCTTGACTGCCGCTTGGCGTACCCAGTTTCCTGACGCCGTTGAGCTTCCTCGTTGGCATGATCTGCTTCTGCAGAATGTGCCTATCTTTGATCTAGACTTTGATGCTATCCTTGCTGCCATGTATGCTCTTGCTGATAGTGCTGAGGGTGACTGTTACCTAAGTGTCCTGCCCGACCCGGGCATTGCGGCTGCTGCTCTAGGTGCTAGTGCGTCTGCTGCTCCAGGTACTAGTGCGTCTGCTGCTCCAGGTGCTGGTGCGTTTGCTCTCTCTGGTACTGCACCTACTGAGTCCTTGCACACTTTCACACTTGACTCTGGTGCTTCGCGCTCTTTCTTTAGAGACAGCACCACGCTCACGCCGCTCAGTCGGCCTGTTGCGGTCTCCCTTGCTGACCCCTCTGGGGGCCCAGTCCTTGCACACTCCTCCACGGTTCTACCGTGTCCTGCGGCCCCGTCGGGCTTGCTGTCGGGACTCCACCTCCCCTCGTTCTCTACGAACTTGGTGAGTGGAGCTGACCTCCAGGACGCGTGGGTTGACCAGTTCACCCCTGGAGGTCAGCGTGTGACCCACTGCACTTGCTCTCGGACGGGCCGCCACCTGGCCACGTTCACCCGTCGGCCAGGGTCGACTCTGTACACACTGACTACTGCGCCTCCTCCGGTCCCTGCGTCTGGTCAGGTAGCTGCGTCCAGTCAGGTGTTTGCTGCCGCGTCCAGGTCTAGTCCTGCGTCTGCCCCCTGCTCGTGTCGTCCTCTGGCGCACGAGACTCTCCTTTGGCACCACCGCCTTGGTCACCCCTCCCTGCCTCGTCTTCGAGGTATGGCCTCCCGTGCTCTTGTCTCTGGACTCCCCAGGTCCCTCCCTCCCCTTCCTCCGGGGCCTGCCCCCACCTGTGTTCCTTGTGTCGAGGGCCGGCAGCGCGCCGCTCCTCACTCCTCCTCGTTCCCTCCGACTGAGGCCCCTCTGCAGACTCTTCAAATGGACGTGTGGGGCCCAGCCCACGTCCGTGGACAGGGTCACGAGCGCTACTTCCTGCTGGTCGTTGACGACTACTTGCGTTACACCACAGTCTTCCCCTTGCGCAGCAAGGGTGAGATCCCTGAGGTATTGATCGACTGGATCCGCGGTGCTCGTCGCCAGCTTAGTGAGAGTTTCGGCTCAGACCTTCCTGTTCTGCGTCTGCACTCAGACAGAGACGGGGAGTTTTCCTCCGACCTCCTGAGAGCCTTCTGTCGTGCGGAGGGCATCCGCCAGACGTTCACGCTTCCGGCCTCCCCGCAGCAAAATGGGATTGCTGAGCGCCGCATTGGCATGGTCATGGACGTCGCTCGTACGTCCATGATCCATGCGGCTGCTCCCCATTTTCTGTGGCCGTTCGCGGTTCGGTACGCTGCGCATCAGATCAACCTTCAGCCTCGTGTCTCCTTGCCGGAGACCACACCTACTCTGCGGTGGACGGGGAAGGTTGGCGATGCGTCAGCGTTCCGTGTCTGGGGATCTCGAGCTTTTGTCCGCGATACTACAGCGGACAAGCTGTCCTCCCGTGCCGTTCCCTGTGTCTTCCTTGGCTTCCCTCCTGACGCACCCGGGTGGCAGTTCTACCACCCCACCTCGCGTCGTCTTCTGTCCTCTCAGGACGTCACGTTTGACGAGTCGGTGTCGTACTACTGTCTCTTTCCCTACCGCACTACCTCTCCCCCCCCCCCCCGCCGCTCTTCCTGGCACCAGGTACTCCCCCGGTAGACCCCCTCCCCCCCCAGGGGCCTGCCCCCTCAGGTGTGTCCCAGGTAGACCCTGCCGAGCCGGTCGAGGTAGCTGTCGACTCAGGTGCTGAGTCTGGGGGTGCTGAGCCTGCGGGTGCGGGGACTGGGGGTGCTGAGTCTGGGGGTGCTGAGTCTGGGCGTGCTGTGCCTTGGGGTGCTGAGCCTGGGCGTGTGGAGCCTAAGGGTACTGTGTCTGGAGGTGCTGAGCCTGCACGTGCTGCGTCTGGAGGTGCCCTAGGTGTCTCGCCACGGCGGGAGCCTCTCTCTCCACAGCAGCTTCGTGAGTGGTACTCTCGGCTCTGTCAGGGTGCTGCTGGTGCTGGTGCTGCTGGAGGTGCTGCTGGTGCTGGAGGTGCTGCTGGAGCTTCTGGAGGTGCTGCTGGAGGTGCTGCTGGTGCTGGGGGTGGTGCTGGAGCTGCTGGAGGTGCCGCTGGTGCTGGAGCTGCTGGAGGTTGTGCTTGTGCTGGAGCTGCTGGAGGTGGTGCTGGTGCTGGAGCTGCTGGAGGTGCTGCTGGTGCTGGAGCTGCTGGAGGTGCTGCTGGGACTGGAGACCCTAGGGCTGAGGGTACCGGTTCTGTCTCTGCTGTTTCTGGAGGCACTGTGCAGCCGCGGCCGTACTACGTGTCAAACTTATATCTGCTATAGTCTATTTAGGCTGTAGTGGGGTAGTTCTTAGAGGGTACAACACTTATGTGTTTTCTACTTGTACCCATCTCATTTCTAGTTCATTCATTCTTTCGTCAATTATCTCACATGGTATAGAGCTAGTTTCGAGTTTCTTCTTAAAAAGGGCCCACCACTGAAATTTTTCTTACCTGCTCGACGCGCGCGTCGCGCCTGTCCTTCGAGGCCCGTAGCGGCCCCTGCGCCTGCCCTTAGAGCCAGCGCCGGCCCCGTTAGGCCCCATAAGGCCCCTTAAGGCCCCGTTTACGGCCCCGTTTATGGCCCCGTAAGGCCCCGTTTACGGCCCCGTTTAAGGCCCCGTAAGGCCCCGTAAGGCCCCGTAAGGCCCCGTAACGCCCCGTTTACGGCCCCGTTTAAGGCCCCGTAAGGCCCCATAAGGCCTCGTAAGGCCCCGTAAGGCCCCGTTAGGCCCCGTAAGGCACCGTAAGGCTCCGTTTAGGGCCCCGTTTAAGGCCCCGTACGGCCCCGTAAGGCCCCGTAAGGCCCCGTTTACGGCCCCGTTTAAGGCCCCGTAAGGCCCCGTAAGGCCCTGTAAGGCCCCGTCAGGCCCCGTTTAAGGCCCTGTTAGGCCCCGTAAGGCCCTGCAAGGCCCCGTCAGGCCCCGTCAGGCCCCGTTTGCGGCCCCGTCAGGCCCCGTAAGGCCCCGTCAGGCCCCGTTAGAGGCCCCATACGGCCCCGTCAGGACCCGTTAGCGGCCCCGTCAGGCCCCGTAAGGCCCCGTCCGGCCCTGCCCCGGCCCTACCCCAACCTGTCGCGGCCCTGCGCCGGCCCTGCTACGGCTCTGTCGCAGCTCTGCCCCGGCCCTGCTCCGGCACTGTTGCAGCCCTGCCCCGGCCCTCGCCCCAACCCTGTCTCGGCCCTGCCCCGGCCCTGCTCCTGCACTTCCGCGGCCCGGCCCCGGCCCTGCCCCGGACCTGTCGCGGCCTCGCCCCGGCCCTGTCCCGGCCCTGCTCCGACCCTGCCCCGGCCCTGCCCAGGCCCTGCCCCGGCCCTGCCCCGGCCCTGCCCCGGCCCTGCACCCTGCCCCGGCCCTGCCCCGGCCCTGCCCCGGCCCTGCCCAGGCCCTGCCCCGGCCCTGCCCCGGCCCTGCCCCGGCCCTGCCCCGGCCCTGCCCCCTGCCCCGGCCCTGCCCCGGCTCTGCCTCGGCCCTGCCCCTGCCCTGCTCCTGCACTGTCGCGGCCCTGCCCAACCCGGCCCCGGATCTTTTGCGGCCCGGCCCCGGCCCTGCCCCGGCCTCGCCACTGGTAAGAGCGCCGCGCTGCCGAGCCGCGCCGCCCTGCCTAGCCTGCCCTGACGAGTTGCACTGCTGCTGCTGCTAGCCTGCTGCTGCTCCTGTCATGGCTAGTCTCAATGTTCTTACCTTTGATGCTGAGGGTCGAGCTGTTGACTTTGAGGTCTGGCTAGATGATCTGCAGCTTTTCCTTCAATGCGATAGCAAGGATGGCCTCTCACTGTTCGATCTCACGTCTGGCGCCTCTACTGCCCCTGCTGCTGATGCTGACAGTACTGTTCGCTCGCAGTGGCTCACGCGCGATGCTGCTGCTCGTCTTGCTGTGCGTAATCACCTGCCGTCTACTGAGCGCGCGCACTTTAGTCAGTACAAGAGTGCTAGGGCTCTGTACGACGCTGTAGTTGCACGCTACTCCTCCCCTACCACTGCTGCCCTCAGCCACCTTATGCTGCCGTACCTTTTTCCTGACCTTCCCGCCTTTGCCACAGTTGCTGACCTAGTTGCTCACCTCCGCACTAGTGACGCTCGCTACCGCGCTGCCCTTCCCACTGAGTCAGGTAGCTGCGTCCAGTCAGGTGTTTGCTGCCGCGTCCAGGTCTAGTCCTGCGTCTGCCCCCTGCTCGTGTCGCCCTTTGGCACACGAGACTCTCCTTTGGCACCACCGCCTTGGTCACCCCTCCCTGCCTCGTCTTCGAGGTATGGCCTCCCGTGCCCTTGTCTCGGGTCTACCCAGGTCCCTCCCTTCCCTTCCTCCGGGGCCTGCCCCCACCTGTGTTCCTTGTGTCGAGGGCCGGCAGCGCGCCGCCCCTCACTCCTCCTCGTTTCCTCCGACTGAGGCTCCTCTGCAGACTCTTCACATGGACGTGTGGGGCCCAGCCCGCGTCCGTGGACAGGGTCACGAGCGCTACTTCCTCCTGGTCGTTGACGACTACTCGCGTTACACCACAGTCTTCCCCTTGCGCAGCAAGGGTGAGGTCCCTGAGGTGTTGATCGACTGGATCCGCGGTGCTCGTCGCCAGTTCAGTGAGAGTTTCGGCTCAGACCTTCCTGTTCTGCGTCTGCACTCGGACAGAGGCGAGGAGTTTTCCTCCGACCTCCTGAGAGCCTTCTATCATTCGGAGGGCATCCGCCAGACGTTCACGCTTCCGGCCTCCCCGCAGCAAAATGGGATTGCTGAGCGCCGCATTGGCATGGTCATGGACGTCGCTCGTACGTCCATGATCCATGCGGCTGCTCCCCATCTTCTGTGGCCGTTCGCGGTTCAGTACGCGGCGCATCAGATCAACCTTCAGCCTCGTGTCTCCTTGCCGGAGACCACACCTACTCTGCGGTGGACGGGGAAGGTTGGCGATGCGTCTGCGTTTCGTGTCTGGGGATCTCGAGCTTTTGTCCGCGATACTACCGCGGACAAGCTGTCCTCCCGTGCCGTTCCCTGTGTCTTCCTTGGCTTCCCTCCTGACGCACCCGGGTGGCAGTTCTACCACCCCACCTCGCGTCGTGTTCTGTCCTCTCAGGACGTCACGTTCGACGAGTCGGTGTCGTACTACCATCTCTTTCCCTACCGCACTGCCTCTCCCCCCCCCCCGCCGCTCTTCCTCGCACCAGGTACTCCCCTAGTCGACCCCCTCCCCCCCAAGGGTCTTACCCCCTCAGGTGTGTCCCAGGTAGACCCTGCCGAGCCGGTCGAGGTAGCTGTCGACTCAGGTGCTGCTAGGGGTGCTTACCCTGCGGGTGTGGGGCCTGGGGGTGCGGAGACTGGGGGTGCTGAGTCTAGGGGTGCTGAGCCTGGGGGTGTGGCGCCTGAGGGTACTACGTCTGGAGGTGCTGAGCCTGCGTGTGCTGAGTCTGGAGGTGCTCTAGGTGTCCCGTCGCGGCGGGAGCCCCTCTCTCCACAGCGGCTTCGTGAGTGGTACTCTCGGCGCTGTCGAGGTGCTGCTGGTGCTGGAGCTGCTGGAGGTACTGGAGGTGCTACTGGAGCTACTGTAGGTGGTGCTGGTGCTGGAGCTACTGGAGGTGCTGCTGGTGCTGGAGGTGCTGCTGGCGCTGCTGGAGGTGCTGCTGGTGCTGGAGGTGCTGGAGGTGCTACTGGAGCTATTGGAGGTCTGGCGCTGCTGGAGGTGGTGCTGGTGCTGGAGCTCCTGGAGGTGCTGCTGGTGCTGGAGCTGCTGGAGCTCCTGGAGGTGCTGGCGCTGCTAGAGGTGGTGCTGGTGCTGGAGCTGCTGGAGGTGCTGCTGGGACTGGAGTCCCTGGGGCTGAGGGTACCGATTCTGTCTCTGCTGTTTCTGGAGGCGCTGCGCGGCCGCGGCCGTACTACGTTCCGCTCCTTCAGCAGGTTCTTGGCTCCCCGCCTTCTCCTGGTCCTCCTCCTCCTTTCCTGAGTCCACCGCCTGTCCAGTCTCAGTCGCAGTTGCAGCCGGCCTCTCCCCTGCCTGGTCCTTCTCCTTACTCTAGTCCGACTAGAGGTCTTACGGAGCGTCGAGAGCCTGAGTCTCGTCCTGTGTCGCCTGCGCCTCGTTCTGCGTCGCCTGTCCGCACTGTTCGTGCTGGTCGTGTTTCGCGTCCGCGTCTTCCTCCTGTCCCAGGCACTCACTCTATGACACTGCGTCCTTCTACTGCTTCACAGCGTGTCCCTCTGCCCTCTCCTCCTGCGTCCTCTCTTCCTGACGGTCCGGACCCCGAGTCTGACTCCCTTCGTGCTGCTAGTCCTACTGTCACGCGCTTTCTGGCCACTGCTGTCACTGACCCTCTGTTTGAGTCCTCGGCTGCGTCTGCTCTTGTTGCTGAGCTTGTTGACTTTGCTGCAGCCAGTCGCCTAGACTACGCCACTAGTCTTGTTGCTGAGTCTGCGTCTGCGTCTGTCTGTCCTCCGTCCGTCGGGGGTGAGTGTGCTCTTGGCACGGACGTCCTTGAGGACAGGCAGGAGGACCTTGAGTGCTTTGCCGCTGCTTCACCTCATCTCGTGTCCATGCTGCTTGCCCCTGAGGGAGACCCGGATGCACCAGACATCCCGACGCCGCGCTCTTATGCAGAGGCGATAGAGGGTCCCTACTCCTCTCAGTGGCAGGCAGCCATGGACGCAGAGATGGCTTCCCGGAAGTCCACAGGCACCTACGTAGACGAGGTTCCCCCACCTGGGGCGAACATCGTCAGTGGCATGTGGATCTTCAGGGTGAAGCGGCCGCCGGGTTCTCCGCCTGCCTTCAAGGCGCGTTACGTTGCACGTGGCTTCAGTCAGCGACAGGGAGTTGACTTCTTTCAGACCTTCTCCCCTACCCCGAAGATGACCACTCTTCGGGTACTGCTGCACGTTGCTGCTCAGCGTGACTACGAGCTCCACTCGCTTGACTTCAGCACAGCCTTCCTACAGGGCAGCCTGCACGAGGAGATCTGGCTGCGCCGCCCACCTGGCTTCACTGGGTCGTTTCCTGCTGGTACCCAGTGGAGCCTCCGGCGGCCAGTCTACGGTCTCCGCCAGGCGCCCCGTGAGTGGCACGACACGCTCAGGACGACTCTTGCTGCTCTTGGTTTTGCTCCTTCCACTGCTGACCCTTCTCTGTTTCTACGCACTGACGCTACTGTGCCGCCGTTCTACGTTCTTGTGTACGTAGACGACCTTGTCTTTGCTACTGCTGACACGGAGGCACTCGCCCACGTGAAGTCCGAGCTGCAGAAGAGACACACGTGCAAAGACCTGGGTGAGCTGACAAGCTATCTTGGCTTGTGGATCACCCAGGACAGAGCACAGCGCACCATTACCTTGACTCAGTCACACATGGTGCAGCAGGTCCTTCAGCGCTTCGGCTTCACCTACTCCTCGCCACAGTCCACTCCTCTGCCTACCGGTCACTCGCTCTCAGCTCCACCTTCGGACGAGTCCGTAGAGCCGAGTGGCCCGTATCCAGAGCTTGTGGGCTGCCTCATGTACCTGATGACCTGCACACGACCTGACCTCGCATACCCTCTCAGCCTTCTGGCTCGCTACGTGGCTCCCGGCAGGCACCGAAAGGTGCACTGGGATGCTGCGAAGAGGGTGTTGCGATACTTGTGCAGTACATCGGGCATGGGGCTCGTGCTTGGAGGACGGGCTCGAGTTGTCCTCACTGGTCACGCTGACGCCTCCTGGGTTGACGACTTGGCTACGCAGCGGTCGTCACAGGGTTACATCTTCAGCCTTGGCTCCGGTTCTGTCTCCTGGCGGTCTACCCGCTCTTCTTCTGTTCTCAGCTCCAGTTGTGAGGCTGAGATCTACGCTGGGGCCATGGCTGCACAGGAGCTTCGCTGGCTCACCTACCTGTTGACCGACTTGGGAGAGGCGCCTCGTTCTCCTCCAGTTCTGTACGTCGACAACAAGGCCATGCTGGCCTTGTGTCAGGAGCACAGACTGGAGCACAGAACGAAGCACATTGCTCTGCGCTACTTCCTTGCTCGAGAGTTGCAGCAGCGTGGCCAGCTTCGTCTTGCTTACGTGGCCTCTCAGGCCAACACTGCTGATGTTTTCACCAAGGCACTTCAGCCTTGTGATCATCAGCGTTTCTGTACTGTGTTAGGCCTTGTACCTACTGTGCCTCACTTGTTGACTTCTTGACTCTGCTTGTACTGTACTCTATATACTTATACCTGCATGCTTACACTTGCTAGGTTGTGTTCACTGTACTGTTTGCTTTCTTTTATATAACTCTGCATGTGAACTGGCCTTATGGCCCTTTGCTTGTGCTCAGACTATGTGGTGACTTTGTGATCCACCCTGAGCTTGCTTTGCTTTTCTTGACTGGTCTTGTGACCTCTTGTTCTCCCCCACTTTGCCTATGGTGGTGTGTCAAACTTATATCTGCTATAGTCTATTTAGGCTGTAGTGGGGTAGTTCTTAGAGGGTACAACACTTATGTGTTTTCTACTTGTACCCATCTCATTTCTAGTTCATTCACTCTTTCGTCAATTATCTCACACTACGTTCCGCTTCTTCAGCAGGTTCTTGGCTCCCCGCCTTCTCCTGGTCCTCCACCTCCTTCCCTGAGTCCACCGCCTGTCCCGTCTCAGTCGCAGTTACAGCCGGCCTCTCCACTGCCTGGTCCTTCTCCTTACTCTGGACCGACTAGAGGTCTTACGGAGCGTCGTGAGCCTGAGTCGCGTCCTGTGTCGCCTGTGTCTCGTTCTACGTCGCCTGTCCGTTCTGTTCGCGCTGGTCGTGTTTCACGTCCGCGTCCTCCTCCTGTCCCTGGCACTCACTCTATGACTCTGCGTCCTGCGACTGCTCCACAGCGTCTCCCTCTGCCCTCTCCTCCTGCGTCCTCTCTTCCTGCCGGTCCGGACCCTGCGTCTGACTCCCTCCGTGCTGCTCGTCCAGCTATCACGCGTTTTCTGGCCACTGCTGTCACTGACCCTTTGTTTGAGTCCACTGCTGCGTCTTCTCTCGTTGCTGAGCTTGTTGATTTTGCTGCTGCCTGTCGCCTAGACTTCGCCACTAGTCTTGTTGCTGAGTCTGCGTCTGCGTCTGTCTGTCCTCCGTCCGTCGGGGGTGAGTGTGCTCTTGGCACGAACGTTCTTGAGGACAGACAGGAGGAGTTTGAGTGCTTTGCTGCTTCTGTACCTCATCTCGTGTCCATGCTGCTTGCCCCTGAGGGAGACCCGGATGCACCAAACATCCCGACCCCACGCTCTTACGCAGAGGCGATAGAGGGTCCCTACTCCTCTCAGTGGCAGGCAGCTATGGACGCCGAGATGGCTTCCTGGAAGTCCACACGCACCTACGTCGACGAGGTTCCCCCGCCTGGGGCGAACATCGTCAGTGGCATGTGGATCTTCAGGGTGAAGCGGCCGCCGGGTTCTCCGCCTGTCTTCAAGGCGCGTTACGTTGCACGTGGCTTCAGTCAGCGACAGGGAGTTAACTTCTTCCAGACCTTCTCCCCTACCCCGAAGATGACCACTCTTCGGGTACTGCTGCACGTAGCTGCTCAGCGTAACTACGAGCTTCACTCGCTTCACTTCAGCACAACCTTCCTACAGGGCAGCCTGCACGAGGAGATCTGGCTGCGCCGCCCACCTGGCTTTACTGAGTCGTTTCCAGCTGGTACCCAGTGGAGCCTCCGGCAGCCAGTCTACGGTCTCCGCCATGCACCTCGTGAGTGGCACGACACACTCAGGACGACTCTTGCTACTCTTGGTTTTGCTCCTTCCACTTCTGACCCTTCTCTGTTCTTACGCACTGACACTACTCTGCCGCCGTTCTACGTTCTCGTGTACGTAGACAACCTCGTCTTTGCTACTGCTGACACTGAGGCACTCGCCCACGTAAAGTCCGAGCTGCAGAAGAGACACACGTGCACAGATCTGGGTGAGCTGACAAGCTATCTTGGCTTGCGGATCACCCGGGACAGAGCACAGAGCACCATTACCTTGACTCAGTCACACATGGTGCAACAGGTCCTTCAGCGCTTTGGGTTCACGTACTCCTCGCCACAGTCCACTCCTCCGCCTACCGGTCACTCGCTCTCAGCTCCACCTTCGGACGAGTCCGTAGAGCCGAGTGGCCCGTGCCCAGAGCTTGTGGGCTGCCTCATGTACCTGATGACTTGCACACGACCTGACCTCGCATACCCTCTCAGCCTTCTGGCTCGCTACGTGGCTCCCGGCAGGCACCGAAAGGTGCACTGGGATGCTGCGAAGAGGGTGCTGCGATACTTGTGCAGTACATCGGGCATGGGGCTCGTGCTTGGAGGACGGGCTCAAGTTGTCCTCACTGGTCACGCTGACGCCTCCTGGGTTGACGACTTGGCTACGCAGCGGTCGTCACAGGGTTACACCTTCAGTCTTGGCTCCGGTTCTGTCTCTTGGCGGTCTACCCGTTCTTCTTCTGTTCTCAGCTCGAGTTGTGAGGCTGAGATCTACGCTGGGGCCATGGCTGCACAGGAGCTATGCTGGCTCACCTACCTGCTGACCGACTTGGGAGAGGCACCTCGTTCTCCTCCAGTTCTGTACGTCGACAACAAGGCCATGCTGGCCTTGTGACATGAGCACAGATTGGAGCACAGAACGAAGCACATTGCTCTGCGCTACTTCCTTGCTCGAGAGTTGCAGCAGCGTGGCCAGCTTCGTCTTGCTTACGTGGCCTCTCAGGCCAACACTGCTGATGTTTTCACCAAGGCACTTCAGCCTTGTGATCATCAGCGTTTCTGTACTGTGTTAGGCCTTGTACCTACTGTGCCTCACTTGCTGACTTCTTGACTCTGCTTGTACTGTACTCTATATACTTATACCTTCATGCTTACTCTTGCTAGGTTGTGTTCACCGTATTGTTTGCTTTCCTTTATATAACTCTGCATGTGAACTGGCCTTGTGGCCCTTTGCTTGTGCTCAGACTGCGTGGTGACTTTGTGATCCACCCTGAGCTTGCTTTACCTTCTTGACTGGTCTTGTGACCTCTTGTTCTCCCCCACTTTGCCTATGGGGGTGTGTCAAACTTATATATGCTATAGTCTGTTTAGGCTGTAGTGGGGTAGTCCTTAGAGGGTACAACACTTTTGTGTTTACTACTTGTACCCCACCTGTTTCCTAGTTCAATCATTCCCCTCACTATTCTCACAGTTGCAACACACACGACAATGAATTCTGCTTCAGCCGAGGAAAGTGACACGAGTTCCTGTTTTGATGAATTCCACGAGATTGGGCCAATTGGCTCGAGACGGAAGATGTAGCCTGTTCGTGACCGACGATCTGACGTGTCACCAGCGTGGTCTGCGTCGACATGTCCGCTGAGGTACATTTTGTCGATCGGTTTTCCTGTGTTGAAAATCAGCCCGACTGTTGGTGTTGCGACAAAGTAGTTTAGAGTGCGCTGAAGATCGAGATGGTGTTCTTCTTTTGGGCAGCGTAAAAACTCTGCGAGATAGCTTGCGACGTAAGCAAGGTCGGGACGGCATGTGACTGCTGCGAAGAGAAGACAACCGAGTTGCTGCTGGTACAGTTGTAGGCCAGCTGATGAAAGTTTGGTGTTGTTTAGGTCGTGCCCGGTGGGTGTAGATCGATAGGGTGTATCGATGTAATCTTTAGAAATCTTGAAACGCTTAGCAAGTGACTCAGCATACTTCGATGCTGTGAGGTGCATGGCGGAGGAGGTTCGCGAAATATTTAACCCAAGAAATTGGGTTACTTCGGTGGAGACAGTTAAATCGAGAGATTTCTTCAAATCTGCTTCGATGCGATCACCCAAGGAAGTCGAAGAGCTGACGTAGAGAATGTCGTCCACGTATGCCACAAGCAGCGCATAGCTCCCCTTGTAGTCTAGCCGATACATCCCGGGATCATGCGGCAGTTGTCGGAACCCAACTTCGGTCAGTTTTCTGTTCAAATGCTGCTGCCACAGTCGCGGTGCTTGTTTGATACCGTATAGTGACTTCTTGAGCTTGCAGACACTTGGCGGATTTGTCAGATAGGTGTGTGGATATTCGACATAGATTTCAGCATCGACGTCAGCGTACAGAAACGCGTTGGAAACGTCAATTTGTTGAAGCGGAAAGTTCTTCGCAGCTGCTTCACAGATGACGAGACGAACACTTGTGTGTCGGCTGACCGGAGCGAAAGTTAGCGTGTAGTCTACCCCATGAGTTTGGTCAAAACCACGAACAACCCACCTTGCCTTTTTTTTTTTTTCGTAAGAGCCATCAGCTTTCGTCTTCACCCTGAAGACCCATTTTCCGGTAAGAATATTTTTATTTACGGCTTTCTCGATGGGTATGAGCTCCCAAGTCTCCCGTTTTTTCAGGGTAGCCAATTCACGATCCATAGCTTCACGCCATTTTTCGCGATGTGGTCCTGAAAGAGCCTGTCGGGCAGTTTTCAGTTCTGCGACTTCTGTAGAATTGTGCTGTACAGCTGCTGCGAGTCCTAGTATCTGAAGCCCAGTTTGATAATTAGGACTGTCTTCGGTCCATCCTGCGAAATTGACAGGTTCACTCTGTTCACCACTTGCCCCCCCAATTTCGTCAGGATCGACGCGGATGCTGCTGTCAGTTACAGCTGGCATGGGGCATCGTTGGTCGTCCACCAGGTAAGTATGATGAACATCACGAACGTCCTCTGGATTAGCGTCGACAAGAGGAATGAATTCCGGGAATCCGGAAGAAGTGGTTGGTATACGTGGATCGGGAGCAGCTTCACGTGCACCGTCGAAGTCAGGTTCTTCGGTGGCAGCAAGTTTGGCGTCGGTGCTGGCGAATGAGCAAACACCGTGGAAAAGAGTGGCAGGATTACGCTGCGTGGTGAGATATTTTTCGAAGACGGTAAGGGTCAGATTTTCGTAGAAAATACAATCACGGGCAGGAACCAAAAGGCGACTGCGGTAATCCATGATACGCCAGGCAGAAAACTGCTTCTCAAGGCTGAGATGAAGACCCCACTTAGCACGTTGATCGAATTTTCCGAGCGGAGCAGTAGGAGGACGGTATTGCACGACACACCCGAAAACTCGAAAAAAGTTTTGTAGTGCCCAATTTTCCTGTCCACAACAAGTGAGGTGATGCGTTGTTGGGTAAAGCCGATGAAGACAGGAGGTTATGCAACAGTGTTGCATGGTCCATTGCAAAGGGCCAGTAGAGTGGGCCGAGTTGAGATTGGGCGAGCAGAGCTCGCATCTTTTCTTGCAGAGTTCAATTGAGGCGTTCTGCTACAACGCTCTGTTGGTGAGCATGAGGAAGTGAGAATAGACGCCGTATGCCTCTCTCTTGCAGGTACGTCATTCAGACCTTGATTGTCGAAGGTCAGCATGACGGCAGCAGCCGTGGTTGAAGACGTGGGTACAACTCCCTCACGAGGAATGGTATCATCGGTGTAATCAATGTCATCTCGATGCTCCCATGGGCCGAGTGAGAGAATATTTTCGGAGTCGGCAGTGGTGCGCTTGTGAAGAAAGAATGGAATGAATGAACTAAGGAAGTGTGAGATACAAATATGAAACCTGTACCCCTTAGTGTCTACCCCACTACAGCCTACATAGGCTAGGTCATATATATCTGACACACCCCCATAGGCAAAGTGGGGGAGAACTAGGGGTCACAAGACCAGTCAAGCAAAGCAAAGCAAAGCAAGCTCAGGGTGGATCACAATGTCACCACACATTCCGAGCATAGGTTCAAAGGCCACAAGGCCAGTTCACATGCAGGATCATATATAAAAGGTAAACAAGCAGGTGCAGGTATATATAGATCACAGTACAAGTAAAGTCAAGAGGTAAGCAAGTGAGGCCAAGTAGGCACAAGACCTAGCATAGTACAGAAACGCTGATGATCACAAGGCTGAAGTGCCTTGGTGAAGATATCAGCAGTGTTGGCCTGAGAGGCCACGTAAGCAAGGCGCAGCTGACCACGCTGCTGCAGCTCACGAGCAAGGAAGTAGCGAAGAGCAATGTGCTTCGTTCTGTGCTCCAGTCTGTGCTCCCGACACAAGGCCAGCATGGCCTTGTTGTCTACGTACAGAACTGGAGGAGAACGAGGCTGCTCTCCCAGGTCAGTCAGCAGGTAGGTAAGCCAGCGTAACTCCTGTGCAGCCATGGCCCCTGCATAGATCTCAGCTTCACAGCTGGAGCTGAGAACAGAAGACGAACGGGTAGACCGCCACGAAACAGAGCCAGAACCAAGGCTGAAGGTGTAACCCAGTGACGACCGCTGCGTAGGAAAAGCTGAAGATCATCTACCCAGACCTCAAAGTCGACCGCTCGACCCTCAGCATCAAATGTGAGTACATTAGGATTTGCCATAGCAGCAGGAGCAGCAGCAGTGGCCTAGTTACAGCAGCAGCAGTAGCAGCGCGAATCGACAGGGCGGGGCGGTTCGGCAGGGCGGCTTGGCTAGGCAGGGCGGCGCGGGTGCAGCAGCAAGCAGGTGCGGCGGTGCACTTACCAGTGGCGGACGAGGTGGGCCGCTACTGGTGGGGCTGGGCCGGGGCGCGTCAGGCAGGGCGGCTGCAGGCTCGTCAGCGGCAGCAGGGCCGCTACGATGGCAGCAGCTGCTGCAGCAGGGACGGCGACGGCAGCTGCTGCAGGGGTGGTGACGAGGCAGGGGCGGCGCCGCGGTCAGGGGCGACGCCGCGGGCAGGGGCGACGCCGCGGGCAGGGGCGACGCCGCGGGCAGGGGCGACACTGCGGGCAGGGGCGACACCACGGGCAGGGGCGACGCCGCGGGCAGGGGCGACGCCGCGAGCAGGGCAACGCCGCGCGGGTCCTGCAGGGGCGTTGCGACGAGGCGGGGCCGCGACTGGCGACGAGACGGGGCCGCTACGGGCGACGGGGCGGGGCCGCGAAGGGGCCGCGACGGGGCCGCTGAGGGGCCGCTGAGGGGGCCGATAAGGGGCCGCGAAGGGGCTGATAAGGGGCCGCGAAGGGGGCCGATAAGGGGCCGCGAAGGGGCCGTTAAGGGGCCGCGTAGGGGCCGCTAAGGGGCCGATAAGGGGCCGCGAAGGGGCCGCTAAGGGGCCGCGTAGGGGCCGCGAAGGGGCCGCAACGGGGGGCCGCGACGGGCCTCAGGAGCAGGGCAGGCCGCTAAGGGGCCGCGAAAGCGTAGGGCAGGGCAGAGCGCGAAGCGCGCTTCGGGCAGGTTAGGAGAAAATAAAATTAACGTGGTGGGCCCTTAGGAAGAAACGGTCCCACTAGGGAACCCGCTCTATACCATGTGAAGAAAGAATGGAATGAATGAACTAAGGAAGTGTGAGATACAAATATGAAACCTGTACCCCTTAGTGTCTACCCCACTACAGCTTACATAGGCTAGGTCATATATATCTGACAGCGCTCAGGTACGAAGTTGAGGACGAATACACCATTCTGTTCGATTGCCGTGCCGAGATTCCTGTCTCCATATTTCAAAGTAAATTTTCCAGTTTCGCCAAGAAGAGTAATCCCATTCCGCATGAGCTGTGCAGATGACATCAGATTGAAGCCAAGTCGAGGAACGAGAAGTACATCGTTAAGGTGAAGACTGAAATCTTCTTCAACGGAATCAAGAATGATGTTACCCATCCTGTGTGCTGTAAGACGTTGATTGTTGGCGACGGTGACAACGCATGGGTTCTGAAGACGACGCTGATTGATGACGAAACGATTTTCTGAGGAACACATATGCTGGCCGCAACAACTGTCAAGATACCATGTGTTGGGACCTTCCAAGCAAGGTATGTGCAAGGTTGGCGTAGACCTCGGGTGGTATGGGCGTATTGAGTTCATCGTTGAAGTTATTATGAACACGTTCTTCGGCGTCAGGATCGTAGACGGTTGAAATTGACGTCATACAATTAATAACTTCTTTCGCTTGTGTCTTGACAGGTGTAGCAGGTGGCTTCGTAGAGTTTGGCTTCGCAGTGTTCGGCTTCGCAGCTTCCGGCTTCTCAGCGTCACCTGAAGAATCTTTGGTGTGTTTCGATGCAGACCGCTTCCAAGATGGTTTATCCTTCGACCAGCAGGTATCGATAGTATGACATGCTTTACGGCAAAAGGAACAAACGGGCTTGTGACGTGGAGTAGAATAAGATCTGACTGTGTTATTAACCACCTTTTTCCCTCCTCGAGCGTTGTGTAGGTCCATATCCTGCTGCTCGGTGATGAGAGCGGCACAGAGTGCCCCCTCAGACAACGTTGCTTGCATCCGAAGAATAGAGCGACACTGCCGCCATTCTGGTCCAAGACCCGCGAGTAGCACCGTGTGAAACATAGCGTCGGGGAAGTATCCTCCACACTTCTGAAGCTGGTCGCGCAGATTTCAAGCGCGGTTGATATACTGCGTCACCTTCTCGCCGTTTATCATCTGTATATTTGACAGCTGCGTTAAGATTTTACTCTGGTTGACGGTGTCCTTTGCCATGTAAACCCCTTGCAGGTATAACCAAGCTGCTTCAGCAGGAGCGGTACTGGTACAAAAAGGACGAATACCAAGCTGTTCAGTCGGTGTCATATTACGAACGAGAACTGTGTATGCAGTCAGCGACGCCGATCGAAAAGTGGCCTGTTGAAGTGGTGAGCCGTGAGATGGAAAGGGTGCAGTACCGTCGAACAATTGCCAGAATCCCGCAGTTTGAACAAGAAGCTCGAATTCGAAACTCCAGGTATAAAAGTCTTGACTGTTAAATGGCATTGCCGTTTTAATCTTTGTTGGGTTTGCAGTAGCGGGAAGATAGTTTCCGGTGCCGTCAGCTGACTGTAACTGATAAAGTGATGGCATCTGTGATCCTTGTGATGCTTGTTGTCCTTGTCCAACAGGAACAAAGGAGGAGTTGTTTGACCCGTCGCTCCTTTGTGGCATCTGTCCATGCTGATAACTGGAGTCATCAAGACTCATAGGAGCTGGAAACATCTGGTTAAGTGACAAGACGGCAGGATTGACACACTGTTGAAGATTTGTTGGCAGGTAAGCCCCTTGATATTGATATGGTCCAGTCGGTACAAAACTAGACTGTTGTCCTAGTTGATTAGTAGAACCAGTTACTGCAGCTGCAGCTGTTGTGGCTGCTGATGCCGCTGTTGCTGTGGCTGCTGCCGATGATGCCGCTGCTGCGGTTGTGTATACGGACTGATTGCTCAATGGCATGCCGTACATTGGTTGTTGCTTATATTGTTGTTACTGCAGATGAGAATTGTCAGCAGTTGGAGACGCTGTTGGGCGTGATGGGCTCGTATCAGAAGAGCCGTTGTTGGATCGTGGAGAGCCAGACATAGTTGCAGAGTATGTAGTTGGAAGCTTGTAGAATCCTAAGACGCTCGCAATACCATGTTAGAATTTGAAATGACTGAAAAAGGATTGTATACTTAGGATGGTAGCTTCCTGTTGTAGCGAAAGTCTTTGTATGAGTTAAAGCCAGTTGTAGGAGGCTTTGTCTGGACTAATATAAGCCCATGTAGTGATATGTTTCAGGATATATGTCTCTGAAATCAGATATATTATAAAATGACAAACATACAGAATATATAGCTAGAATAAAGTACCTATTCGCATACTGTACTGAGCTATTTACGCTATTCGTGTTCTGAAAAAGTATGTGACTATTTGCAAGGCCTATAGCTACTTGCTGACGTCATCCTAGGGCGCGTAGTGCTTTGCTGACGTCAGCCTATCGGTACTTTACTATTACGTGCGAAGTCTCGCACTGTACTAACTGTACTACACGAATTCCTTGAAGTGCTTAAGTCTCGATATTATCTCAACATGTTTTACACCAAACTGTAGATCGCGTTCTGCCGATTGTAATCGAGTCGAAAACATATAGGGTCGCGACTCTGATTCTCGCGCAGCTTGGTAGGGAGCAGGGCCTCAGATATCAGGAAAAAACCATGAAATTCCTGATTTTGGCAGTCCTTTTTTAACCTACACCGAAAAATCTGTGTTGAGATTTTTGTGGGACTGATCTTTCAGCCCTTTTTGTTAGGCCACACTGAAATTTCAGACTTTTTTTTCCCAAGTACACTGATTCCACAACGTTGTAACGAAACTAACACTGAAACCAATTCTTACTTGTTTCGTGTGGATTTGCCCGCGATTACAGGGAATCTCAGATTCCTGTGGTGCCAGCACTCCATTGGGCAGTTTCGCTCCAGCATAAAGCGTTGGCTAATCGGAATGTGGCGACCATGTGGTGCTTGAGGACTGCGAGGGTTCCTACACCGTTGGCTGTGCTGGCAAGCATTGATGCTCCCATTCCCTCCAATCCAATCTCTCGTGTTACTTTTCCTCCTGTTTCTCTCTCCCTCCCTCTCAGCCTGATTCCTCTCGTGCTTTCTCATCTCCACTAATACACGGCGTCATCAACACCAGAAACGGCGGGCTGTTGGGAATCGAACCCATCGCGAGCGCCGCCGAACCTCTTCTTGTCTCACTGAACACATCGCTCCCGTTCGACACGATCCGCAGCGCATGCTGCGAGATGGTCGTCGGCCATGTGGCAATTCCCGTCAGTGTCGTAGGCCCGCTACGACTCGACGACGCGTAGTTTTTTGTGCTAATGGCGACGACCGAAGGCTGCCTTTGTCAAACTTATATGCTATAGTCTGTCTAGACTGTATTGGGGTAGTTCCTATAGGGTACAACACTTTTAGGTCTCCTACTTGTACCCACCTGCTTGCTAGTTCAGTCATTCCTTCCTTCACTATTCTGACATGGTATTCTGAGCAGGTTCCCTCGTGGGAACGTTTTTTTTTAGGGCCCGCCACGATAACATTTGTTTTTCCTGCCCTGCCCGAAGCGCGCCTCGCGCCTGCCTCACCTGCGCTGTCGCGCGCCCTGCCCTAGTGGCGCCCGTCGCGGCCCTGCCTTCTCGGCCCGTCGCGGCCCTGCCCTAACGACCCGTCGCGCCCCCCTGCTTTCTCGGCCCGTCGCGGCCTTGCCCTCTCGCCGCCTCATCGCGGCCCCGACCTAGCCGCCTAGTCGCGGCCCTGCCCTGCCACCACCCGCGGCCCTGCCTTGCCACCCGTCGCGGCCTACCCTAGCCGCCTGTCGCGGCCCTACCCTGCCGCCTCTCGTCGCGGCCCCGACCTTGCCGCCCGCCGCGGTCTCTGCCCTGCCACTGCTTGTCTTGGCCCTGCCCTACCCTGCCGTCCAGCCGCGGCCCTGCCCTGTCGCGGCCCTGCACTGCCGCCGACGTGTCGCGGCCCTGCTCTTCAGCCGCCCCAGTCGCGGCCCTGCTCTACCGCCGCCAAGTAGCGGCCCTGCCCTGCTGCCGCCCCAGTCGCGGCCCTGGCCTAACCGCCAGCTGCGGCCCTGCCCTGCACCCGCTCCTGGTAAGCACCCGCGCCGCCCAGCCGAGCCACGCTGCTCTTCCGAGCCGCGCCGCCCTGCCGAGCCGCGCCGCCAGGAGCCGAGCCGCGCCGCCCAGCCAAGCCGCGCCGCCCTACCGAGACGCGCCGCCCTGCCGAGCCGCGCCGCCCTACCGAGCCGTACTGCCCTGCCCGCACTGCTCCTACTACTACTGCTGCTTCTGCTGCTACTGCTCCTACTGCAACTACTACCGCTATGGCTAGCCCTAATGTTCTTTCCTTTGATGCTGAGGCTGCGGTTGACTTTGACGTGTGGGTTGACGACCTGCAGCTCTTTCTTCAGTGTGAATCTAAGGACGGAGTATCCCTTTTCGATCACACATCCAGTGTCTCTCCTGCGCCTGCTGCCAGTGCTGACAGTACGGTTCGCTCGCAATGGACCACTCGTGACGCTGTTGCTCGCCTTGCTGTTCGTAGTCACCTGTCGTCTGCTGAGTGCGCGCACTTTGGCCAGTACAAGACTGCTAAGTCTTTGTATGACACTGTCGTAGCGCGCTACTCCTCCCCTGCCACTGCTGCCCTCAGCCGCCTCATGCTGCCGTACCTGTTCCCTGACCTTGCCGCCTTTGCCACAGTCGCTGACCTCATTACTCACCTCCGCACTAGTGACGCCCGCTACCACGCTGCGCTTCCCACTGAGTTCTGTGCCAAGAACCCCCCCCCCATGTACATCACCCTTTACTACCTCGTCACCCGCCTCCCTGACTCCCTTGCTTCAGTCAGGGACCACTTTCTCTCCCTTTGCTCCACCGAGCTCACCGTCGACCTGCTAGAGGAGCGCCTCACTGCAGCTGAGAAGAGTATCGTTGCTGTAGGTGCTTCTCGCGGCGACCGTCGCACCCCTTTCTTTGAGGGGTGTTCCCCTGTCCCCCACCTCCCCTCTGTTGCTTCTGCTGCTGCTGTCGACCTCGTTGGCACTGAGGAGGTCGGGGCTGCGTCTGCTCCTAGTGGGAGGCGCTGCAAAAGCAAGGGCAAGGGGGGCAAGGGTGGTGGAGGGGACGGTGGGGGCGGCGGTGGAGGCGGTGGAGGAGGCGGAGGGGGTGGCGGTGGAGGTGGGGGTGGTGGCGGGAGTGGGGGCTTCGGTGGCGGCGCTGGGGGTGGTGGAGGCAGCGGCAGCGCCTGTGGAGGCAGCGGCAGCGGTGGTGGAGGTGGCCGTGGCGGTGGTGCTGATCGAAGTGGAGCCGCGCAGCGTGGAGGCTTTGGTGGTAGCCAGCGCCAGCAGCAGCCGCGTTCCCATGAGACCCCGTCGGCCCAGCAGCTTCGTGAGTGGTACGCTGGGCGTGGGAGGTCTGGGGGTGTTGGTCCCTGCACTTACGTTCTTCACACCGGCGGGCGCCGTGGGGAGACGTGCGGGCTGCCACACACTACGCAGCGCTGCTTTGGTCGCCCAACTGACGCCTGGCGCGCCCAGTTTCCTGACGCTGTTGAGCTCCCTCGCTGGGGTGATCTGCTTAAGCAGAATGTTGCTATCTTTGATCTTGATTTCGATGCTATCCTTGCTGCCATGTATGCTGTGACTGATAGTGCTGAGGGTGATTGTTACCTGTGTGTTCCGCATGACCCGTCGGGCTTGCTGTAGGGACGCCAGCAGCAGCAGCGCACCCGTGAGACCCCGTCGGTTCAGCAGCTTCGTGAGTGGTACGCTGAGCGTGGGAGGTCTGGGGGTGCAGGTCCCTGCACTTACGTTCTTCGCACCGGCACTCGTAGTGGGGAGGTGTGTGGGCTCCCACACACCACGCAGCGCTGCTTCGGTCGCTTGACTGACGCTTGGCGTACCCAGTTTCCTGACGCCGTTGAGCTTCCTCGTTGGCATGATCTGCTTCTGCAGAATGTGCCTATCTTTGATCTAGACTTTGATGCTATCCTTGCTACCATGTATGCTCTTGCTGATATTACTGAGGGTGACTGTTACCTGAGTGTCCCGCCCGACCCGGGCATTGAGGCTGCTGCTCTAGGTGCTAGTGAGTCTGCTGCTCCAGGTACTAGTGAGTCTGCTGCTCCAGGTACTAGTGAGTCTGCTGCTCCAGGTGCTGGTGAGTCTGCTCTCTCTGATATTGCACCTCCTAAGGCCTTGCACACTTTCACACTTGACTCTGGTGCTTCGCGCTCCTTCTTTCGCGACAGCACCACACTCACACCGCTCAGTCGGCCTGTCGCAGTCTCCCTGGCTGACCCCTCTGGGGGCCCAGTCCTTGCGCACTCTTCCACGGTTCTACCGTGTCCTGCGGCCCCGTCGGGCTTGCTGTAGGGACTCCACCTCCCCTCGTTCTCTACGAACTTGGTGAGTGGAGCTGACCTCCAGGACGTGTGGGTTGACCAGTTCACCCCTGGAGGTCAGCGTGTGACCCACTGCACTTGCTCTCGGACGGGCCGCCACCTGGCCACGTTCACCCGTCGGCCTGGCTCAAGTCTGTACACACTGACTACTGCGTCTCCTCCGGTTACTGCGTCTGGTCAGGTAGCCGCGTCTGGCCAGGTGTTTGCTGCCGCGTCCAGGTCTGCCCCCTGCTCATGTCGTCCTTGTCAGAATCCCAACCACTAGACCATTGGGATAAAAAGGCTTTTTAATTAGCGGGTGAGAGTGCGCCCATAACCCCCCAGGCGAACGCGCCTGTAACCCCCTCTAGGATCAGTCGGGCATCCACAGTGCAGATCTACTAACACCCCCACACACTGGGAGGCCTAGGACTGAGCACAGCGTCAACAGCCTACATGTGCATACACAGGGATTCGAACCTGAGACCACACTGACACCATGTCAGAATCCCAGTCACTAGACCACTGGGATACAGGGCTTGTTAAGTAGCGGGTCAGTGCACACATAACCCCCCAGGATAACGAGCCTGTAACCCTTCCCTAGGATCAATCGGGGATCACCAGTGGACCTCTGACACCCCCCCGCACTGGGATGCCCGAAGTGCACACACTGAGATTCGAACCCGAGACCTTCGCTCTGATACCATGTCAAAATCCCAACCACTAGACCATTGGGATAAAATGGCTTTTTAAGTAGCGGGTCTGTGCGCCCATAACCCCCCAGGATAACGAGCCTGTAACCCTTCCCCTGCTTGCTGCTGCACCCGCGCCGCCCCGCCTAGCCGAGCCGCCCTGCCGAACCGCCCCACCCTGCCGAGTCGCGCTGCTGCTGCTGCTGCTATAACTAGGCCACTGCTGCCCTAAGACGATCTACAGCTTTTCCTACAGTGCGACAGCAAGGATGGCCTCTCACTGTTCGATCTCACGTCTGGCGCCTCTACTGCCCCTGCTGCTGATGCTGACAATACTGTTCGCTCGCAGTGGACCACGCGCGATGCTGCTGCCCGCCTTGCTGTGCATAGTCACCTACCGTCCACTGAGCGCGCGCACTTTAGTCAGTACAAGAGTGCTAAGACTCTGTACGACGCTGTAGTTGCACGCTACTCCTCCCCTGCCACTGCTGCCCTTAGTCGCCTCATGCTGCCGTACCTGTTCCCTGACCTCGCCGCCTTTGCCACAGTCGCTGACCTCATTACGCACCTCCGCACTAGTGACACCCGCTACCGCGCTGCGCTTCCTGCTGAGTTCTGCGCCAAGAACCCCCCCCCCCCATGTACATCGCCCTCTACTACCTAGTCACCCGGCTCCCTGACTCCCTTCGCTCGGTCAGGGACCACTTCCTCTCTGTTTGCCCCACCACACTCACTGTTGACCTCCTCGAGGAGCGCCTCCTTGCAGCTGAGACGAGTATAGTAGCTGTAGGAGCCTCTCGTGGTGACCCTCGTGCCCCTTTCTTTGAGGGGTGCTCCCCCGTTCCCCTTTTGCCTTCTGTTGCCTCTGCTGCTGCTGTCGACCTTGTTGGCACCGAGTCGGTCAGCGCTGCGTCTGCTCCTAGTGGGAGGCGCCGCAACGGCAAGGGCAAAGGGGGCAAGGGCGCTGGAGGAGCTGGCGGGGGCGGCGGTGGTGGCGGTGGAGGCGGCGGAGGGGGTGGGGGTGGGAGTGGTGGCGGGGGTGGGGGCTTCGGTGGCGGAGGTGGAGGCGGCGGCGGCGGCGGCGGTGGGGGTGGAGGCGGCGGTGGTGGCGGCGGCGGAGGTGGAGCTGGTCGGGGTGGAGCTATACAGCGGGGAGACTTTGGTGGTGGTCAGCGCCAGCAGCAGCAGCGCTCTCGCGAGACTCCGTCGCCCTAGCAGCTTCGTGAGTGGTACGCTGCTCGCCAGCGGCCTGGGGGTGTTGGTCCTTGTACCTACGTCTTGCGTACAGGCGACCGCACTGGGGAGCCGTGCGGCGGGCCGCACGCCACCCTGCACTGCTTTGGCCGCCTGACGGACGCCTGGCGTATCCAGTTCCCTCACGCCACTGAGATCCTTCGCTGGGGTGATCTGCTCAAGTCTGGTGTAGCTATCTTTGATCTTGACTATGATGCTATTCTTGCTGCCATGTATGTTGTGTCTACTAGTGCTGAGGGTGACTGTTACCTGTGTGTTCCGCCTGACCCGGGCATTGAGGCCGCTGCTCTAGGTGCTGGTGAGTCTGCTGCTTCAGGTGCTGGTGAGTCTGCTCTCTCAGGTACCACGTCGGCTCAGGTTTTGCACACCTTCACCCTTGACTCGGGTGCTTCCCGCTCCTTCTTTCGAGACCGCACCACACTCACGCCGCTCAGTCGGCCGGTTGCAGTCTCCCTGGCAGACCCCTCTGGGGGTCCTGTCCTTGCCCACTACTCCACTGTCCTACCGTGTCCGGCGGCCCCTTCTGGCTCCCTGTCGGGTCTTTACCTTCCCTCGTTCTCTACGAACTTGGTGAGTGGTGCTGACCTACAGGATGGGGGGGTTGACCAGTTCACTCCTGCGAGTCAGCGAGTGACCCACTGCACGTGTGCTCGGACGGGCCGCCACTTGGCCACGTTTACCCGTCGGCCGGGGTCGAGCCTGTACACACTCACTACCGAGTCTCCTCAGGTTCCTGCGTCTGGCCAGGTAGCTGCGTCGGGTCAGGTGCTTGCTGCAGCGTCCAGGTCTGGTCCTGAGTCTGCCCCCTGCTCGTGTCGTCTCCTGTCTCACCAGACTCTCCTCTGGCACCACCGCCTTGGTCACCCCTCCCTGCCTCGTCTCCGAGGCATGGCCTCCCGTGTCCTTGTCTCTGGTCTCCCCCGGTCCCTCCCTCCCCTTCCCCCGGGGCCTGCCCCTACCTGCGTTCCCTGCGTCGAGGGGCGGCAGCGCGCCGCTCCTCACTCCTCCGAGTTTCCTCCGACAGAGGCTCCGCTGCAGACTCTCCACATGGACGTGTGGGGCCCAGCCCGCGTCCGTGGACAGGGTCACGAGCGTTACTTCTTGCTGGTGGTTGACGACTACTCGCGTTACACTACAGTCTTCCCCTTGCGCCGCAAGGGTGAGGTTACTGAGGTGTTGATCGACTGGATCCGCGCTGCTCGTCTCCAGCTCAGAGAGAGTTTCGGCTCGGACTTTCCTGTTCTGCGTCCGCACTCCGACAGAGGTGGAGAGTTTTCCTCCGACCTTCTGTGAGCCTTCTGTCGTGCGGAGGGCATCCGCCAGACGTTCACGCTTCCGGCCTCTCCACAGAAAAATGGGATTGCTGAGCGCCGCATTGGCATGGTCATGGACGTCGCTCGTACGTCCATGATCCATGCGACTGCTCCCCATTTTCTGTGGCTGTTCGCGGTTCAGTACGCGGCGCATCAGATCAACCTTCAGCCCCGGGTCTCGATGCCGGAGACCTCCCCTACTCTGCGGTGGACGGGGAAGGTTGGCGATGCGTCTGCGTTCCGTGTCTGGGGATCTCGAGCTTTCGTCCGTGACTTGTCTGCGGACAAGCTGTCCTCCCGTGCTGTTCCTTGCGTCTTCGTTGGCTTCCCCCCTGACGCGCCTGGTTGGCAGTTTTACCACCCCACCTCGCGCCGTGTTCTGTCCTCCCAGGACGTCACGTTTGAAGAGTCGGTTCCGTACTTCCGTCTCTTCCCCTACCGCGCTGCCCCCCTCCCCCACCCCCCGCTCTTCCTCACGCCGTGTCCCCCCCTGGTAGACCCCCTCCCCCCTCAGGTGTGTCCCAGGTAGATGCAGTCGAGCCTGTCGAGGTAGCTGTTGACTCTGGTGCTGCTGGGGGTGCTGAGCCTGAGCGTGCGGAGCCTGGGGGTGCTAGGTCTGGGGGTGCTGAGCCTGGGGTTGCTGAGTGTGGGGGTGCGGAGCCTGACGGTGCTGGGCCTGGAGGTCCTTCGAATGCTTCGTCCCGGCGGGAGCTACCCTCTCCACAGGAGCTGCGCGAGTGGTTTTCTCGGCGCTGGAGCCGTGCTGCTGGAGCTGGTGGTGCTGCCGGTGCTGGAGGTTCTACTGCTGCTGGGGGTGCTGGAGCCACGGGTTCCGGAGGTGCTCGTACTGGAGGTACTAGAGCTGCTGGTGTCAGAATATGTTGTTTGTGTAGCCTGCAGTGGGGTACTCTATAGTGAGTACAACCCCTTAGAATTTGCTATTTGTATCCTGCTGCTTGCTAGTTCAATCATTCCTTCTCAATTCTGTTCCTGCACACAATCCTAGCTCGTACTTGGCTCCTCGTTACTAGTCCTACTGTGGCCTAGGCTACTAAGCCTAGGCCGTACTCCTACTACTTCTGACATGGTATCAGAGCGTGGCATGTCTGCCGCCTTCCTGTGTATGGGCCCACCACCCGCTTCCGCTGCCGTACTGTCCGCCGCGCGCCCCGTGGTGCGCGGCGGCGAAACCCTAATTTCTGCCCGCCGCGCGCTCGGGGCGCCTGGCGGTTTTCCCTTCCGTGGCGCCCGTCGTGGTGCCCTTGGGGGGGCCTCCGCGGTCCCCTCCCGTCGAAGCGCCCGTCGAGGCGCTCTCGGGGACCCGCGCGGCCTCCCCTCCCGTCGCCCGTCGAGGCGACCTCGGGGACCCGCGCGGCCTCCCCTCCCGTCGCCCGTCGAGGCGACCTTGGGGGCCCGCGCGGCCTCCCCACCAGTCGCCCGTCGTGGCGACCACGGGGGCCGCGCGCGGTCCCCTCCCGTCGCCCGTCGAGGCGACTTCGGGGGCCGTGCGCGGCCCTCCCCGTCGCCCGTCGAGGCGACTTCGGGGGGCCCGCGCGGCGCCCTCCCCGTCGCCCGTCGAGGCGACTTCGGGGGGCCCGCGCGGCACCCTCCCCGTCGCCCGTCGAGGCGGCTCTGGGGGCTCGTCGCGGCGCCCTCCCTGGTGCCCGTCGCGGCGCCCCGGGGGGGGGCCGCGTGGCTCCCTTCTTGTCGCCCCTCGGGGCGCCCTGGGGGCCGTGCGTTTCCCCCCCCCCCCCTTCTGCCTTTCAACTGCGGCGGCCGCCCCTGGAGCCGCCCGCCACTGCAGCAGCAGCCCCTGGAGCCGCCCGCCACTGCAGCAGCCGCCCCTGGAGCAGCCCGCACCTGCAGCAGCCGCCCCTGGAGCAGCCCGCACCTGCAGCAGCCGCCCCTGGAGCAGCCCGCACCTGCAGCAGCCGCCCCAGGACCCGCGCGAGCCGCCTCTGCAGAAGCCCGCCCCGTCCCCCCCCCCCCCCCCCCCCCCCCCCCCCCCCCCTTTTTCGTCTCCCACTGCTGCAGCTGCCGCTGAGGGGGGTGGAGGTGTGGGAGTCGTGGGGAGTGGCACTAGGGGGGTGATGTGGGAGTGGAGCTAGGGGTGAAGCAGGGGGTGTGTGAGAGGGGTGTGGGACTGTTGGGGGAGGTTGAGTGGAGGCTGCTGTCTTGTCGTCCGCAGCACCTGTAGTCCGGGGCGCACTGTCCTGGTAGCTCAGAGAGCCTGCTGCACCTGTTGCCCGTGGGTCCGTTGCTCCTGCCGCTCGTCGCAGCCGCAGAGCCTGTTACTCCTGTATTCCGGGACGCACTGTCTCGGTAGCCACTGAGAGCCTGCTGCACCAGTCGCCCGTGGGTCCGTTGCTTCTGCCGCTCGTCGTAGCCGCAGAGCCAGTTACTCCAGTATTCCGGGGCGCTCTGTCTCGGTAGCCACTGTGTCAGCCGCCACTGTGTCAGCCGCTTCTGTTGCCCGTGTGTCTGCAGCTTCAGTCGTCGCCTCCCATCTTCTCTCCTTTCATAGTCCCTCCTCCTCCTCACTTGCCCTCTGTGATAGCCTCTAGCTTTGCTAATAATTATGAACTATTGCTATGACTGCTCATTGTGCTGATTACACCCCACTTTGGCTATGGGGGTGTGTCAGAATATGTTGTTTGTGTAGCCTGCAGTGGGGTACTCTATAGTGAGTACAACCCCTTAGAATTTGCTATTTGTATCCTGCTGCTTGCTAGTTCAATCATTCCTTCTCAATTCTGTTCCTGCACACAATCCTAGCTCGTACTTGGCTCCTCGTTACTAGTCCTACTGTGGCCTAGGCTACTAAGCCTAGGCCGTACTCCTACTACTTCTGACAGCTGGGCCTGGTGGTGCTACTGGTGCTGGAGCTGCTGGCGGAGGTGGAGCTGGCGGTGCTGCTGGAGTCGGTGCTACTGGAGGTACTGGAGCCGGATCTGCTGTGTCTTCCGGTGGTCCTGCTGGAGGTGGAGCTGTGGGAGGTACTGGAGCTGGAGGTGCTGCTGGAGCCGGTGCTCCTGTGGGTGCTGGAGTTGGCGCTACTGGAGCTGCTGGAGGTGCTGCTGGTGCTGGTGGTGCTGCTGGAATTGGAGCTGACGCTGGGGGTGCTGGTGCTGTCCCTGCTGGTTCTGGAGGCGCTGCGCAGCCGCGGCCGTACTTCGTTCCGCTCCTTGAGCAGGTTCTTGGTCTTCCGCCTTCTTCTGGTCCTGCTCCTTCCTTAGAGTGTCCACCGCCTGTCCAGTCCGAGTCACAGTTACAGCTGGCCTCCCCACTGCCTGCTCCTTCTCCCTACGCTGGTCCTACTGGAGGTCTTGTTGAGCGTCGTGAGCCTGAGTCGCGTCCTGCGTCGCCTGTTCGTCCTGCTCGCACTGGTCGTCGTGTTCCACGTCAGCGTCCTCCTGCGGTCCCGGGTACGCACAAGATGGCACTGCGTCCTTCCACTGCTCCGCAGCGTGTCCCTTTGCCGTCTCCTCCAGAGTCCTCTCTTCCTGCTCTTGCTGACCCGGAGTCTGACTCCCTTCGTGCTGCCAGTCCTGCTGTCACGCGTCTCCTAGCTACTATTGTCACTG
Organism: Closterium sp. Naga37s-1; assembly: GCA_947471745.1. NCBI lineage: Eukaryota > Viridiplantae > Streptophyta > Zygnematophyceae > Desmidiales > Closteriaceae > Closterium > Closterium sp. Naga37s-1. The sequence continues at coordinate 707,051 of CANJKZ010000084.1, forward strand.
ACCCTTCCTTTGAGTCCACTGCTGCGTCTGCCTTAGTTGCTGAGCTTGTCGACTTCGCTGCTCACTGTCGTCTAGACTACGCCGCTAGTCTTGTTGCTGAGTCTGAGTCTGTCTGTCCCCCGTCCGTCGGGGGTGAGTGTGCTCTTAGCACGGACGTCCTTGAGGACAGGCAGGAGGATTTCCAGTGTTTTGCTGCTGCTTTACCTCATCTCGTGTCCATGCTGCTTGCCCCTGAGGGAGAACCGGATGCACCAGACATCCCGACCCCGCGCTCTTACGCAGAGGCGATAGAGGGTCCCTACTCCTCTCAGTGGCAGTCAGCCATGGACGCAGAGATGGCTTCCTGGAAGTCCACAGGCACCTACATCGACGAGGTTCCCCCACCTGGGGCGAACATCGTCAGTGGCATGTGGATTTTCCGGGTGAAGCGGCCGCCGGGTTCTCCGCCTGTCTTCAAGGCGCGTTACGTGGCTCGAGGCTTCAGTCAGCGGCAGGGAGTTGACTTCTTTCAGACCTTCTCCCCGACCCCGAAGATGACCACTCTTCGGGTTCTGCTGCACGTCGCTGCTCAGCGTGACTACGAGCTTCACTCGCTTGATTTCAGCACTGCTTTCCTACAGGGCAGCCTGCACGAGGAGATCTGGCTGCGCCGCCCACCTGGCATCACTGGGTCGTTTCCTCCTGGTACCCAGTGGAGCCTCCGGCGGCCAGTCTACGGTCTCCGCCAGGCGCCCCGTGAGTGGCACGACACACTGAGGACTACACTTGCGGCTCCTGGGTTTGCTCCTTCTACTGCTGACCCGTCGTTGTTTCTGCGCACCGACACTTTGCTGCCGTGGTCTACATCCTCGTGTACGTCGACGGCTTGGTATTTGCTACTGCTGACACTACTGGACCCGCCCACGTGAAGTCCGAGCTACAGAAGAGACACACGTGCATAGACCTGGGTGAACTGCGCAGCTATCTTGGCTTGCAGATCACCCGGGACAGAGCACAGCACACCATTACCCTGACTCAGTCACACATGGTGCAGCAGGTCCTTCAGCGCTTCGACTTCACGTACTCCTCGCCTCAGGCCACTCCTCTGTCTACTCGCGACTCGCTCTCAGCTCTGCCTTCGGATGGGTTCGTAGAGCCGAGTGGCCCGTACCCAGAGATTGTTGGCTGCCTCATGTACCTGATGACCTGCACTCGACCTGACCTGGCATACCCTCTTAGCATCCTGGCACGCTATGTTGCTCCTGGGAGACACCGACCAGAGCACATGGCTGCAGCGAAGAGGGTGTTGCGCTACTTGTGCAGTACGTCGGGCATGGGGCTCGTGCTTGGAGGGCGGAGTCCAGTGGTCCTCACTGGTCACGCAGACGCGTCTTGGGTTGACGACCTAGCTATGCAGCGGTCGTCACAGGGTTACACCTTCAGCCTTGGTTCTGGCTCTGTTTCGTGGCGGGCTACCCGTTCGTCTTCTGTTCTCAGCTCCAGCTGTGAAGCTGAGATCTATGCAGGGGCCATGGCTGCACAGGAGTTACGCTGGCTTACCTACCTGCTGACTGACCTGGGAGAGCAGCCTCGTTCTCCTCCAGTTCTGTACATAGACAACAAGGCCATGCTGGCCTTGTGTCGGGAGCACAGACTGGAGCACAGTACGAAGCACATTGCTCTTCGCTACTTCCTTGCTCGTGAGCTGCAGCAGCGTGGTCAACTGCGCCTTGCTTACGTGGCCTCTCAGGCCAACACTGCTGATGTCTTCACCAAGGCACTTCAGCCTTGTGATCATCAGCGTTTCTGTACTATGCTAGGTCTTGTGCCTACTTGGCCTCACTTGCTTACCTCTTGACTTTACTTGTACTGTGATCTATATATACCTGCACCTGCTTGTTTACCTTTTATATATAATCCTGCATGTGAACTGGCCTTGTGGCCTTTGAACCTGTGCTCGGAATGTGTGGTGACGTTGTGATCCACCCTGAGCTTGCTTTGCTTTGCTTTGCTTGACTGGTCTTGTGACCCCTAGTTCTCCCCCACTTTGCCTATGGGGGTGTGTCAGATATATATGACCTAGCCTATGTAGGCTGTAGTGGGGTAGATACTAAGGGGTACAGGTTTCATATTTGTATCTCACACTTCCTTAGTTCATTCATTCCATTCTTTCTTCACATTCCCTTCTCGATTTCGCCTTTTACGAGGAAGTACCGGAGGGCGATGTGTTTCGTTCGATTTGCGAACCCATTTTTGTTCGCTATGCGAATGGCCGATTGGTTGTCGCAGAAGAGGGAGAAGCTAGGTAACTGAGCCAATTTTGCTTCCTCCAGCAATTTGCAAAGATATAGCCCTTCCTTGGTGGCTGAGCAGAGTGCGAGATATTCTGCTTCTGCTGAGGAGAGAGCGATTAGCTCTTGCTTGTTCGACTGCCATGAGATAGGGCCGATAGGTTCGAGTCTGTAGATGTAGCCAGTTCGAGATCGTCTGTTGTCGGAGTCTCCAGCGTGATCGGTGTTGACGTAGCCGATTAACTTAGGTGTCGTAGTTCCGGTCTTGTGGTAGGTTAGTTCGATCGTCGGGGTACTGACGAGATAGTGATGTGCACGGTCGAGTTCCAGCATGTGTTTGTCAAACTCATGTGCTATAGTCTTTTTAGGCTGTAGTGGGGTAGTTCTTATAGGGTACAACACTTTTAGGTTTCCTACTTGTACCCACCTGCTTTCTAGTTCAGTCATTCATTCGTTCCATATTCTAACATGGTATTCTGAGCAGGTTCCCTAGTGGGAACGTTTTTTTTTTAAGGCCCACCACGAGATTTTTTTTTTCCTGCCCTGCCCAAAGCGTGCCTCGCGCCCGCCTTACCTGCGCCGTCGCGCGCCCTTCCCTAGCCGGCCCGTCGCGGCCCCTACTGCCGTCGCGGCCCCTGCTGCTGACGCGGCCCCTGCTGCTGTCGCGGCCCCTACTGCCGTCGCGGCCCCTATTGCCGTCGCGGCCCCTGCTGCCGTCGCGGCTCCTTCTGCCGTTGCGGCCCCTGCTGCTGACGCGACCCCTGCTGCTGTCGCGGCCCCTTCTGCCGTCACGGCCCCTGCTGCCGTCGCGGCCCCTGCTGCCGTCGCGGCCCCTGCTGCCGTCGCGGCCCCTGCTGCCGACGCGGCCCCTGCTGCCGTCGCAGCTCCTACTGCCGTCGCGGCCCCTGTTGCTATCTCAGCCCCTACCGTCGCAGCCCTTGCTGTCGCGGCCCCCTGCCGTCGAGGCCCCTGCTGTCGCGGACCCTGCTGTTGCCGCACCTGCAGTCGCGGCCCCGGCCATCGCGGCCCCTTTGCTGTCGCGGCCCCTGCAGTCGCAGCCCCTGCTGTCGCGGCCCCTCCCTGCACCTGCCCCTGGTAAGCACCCTCGCCGCCTTGCTGCGCCGCGCCGCCAGGAGCTGAGCCGCGCCGCCAAGTCGAGCCGCGCCACCCAGCCGAGCCGCGCCGCCCACCGAGCCGCGCCGCTCTGCCGAGCCGCGCTGCCCTGACGAGCCGCGCCGCCCTACCGAGCCGCGCTGCCCTACTGAGCCGCACTGCCCTGCCAGCACTGCTCCTGCTGCCACTGCTGCTTTTACTACCACTGCTGCTACTGCTGCTACTGTTGCTACTGCTTTTATGGCTAGCCCTACTGTTCTCATATTTGATGCTGAGGGGCGTGCAGTTGACTTTGACGTTTGGGTTGACGACCTGCAGCTCTTTCTTCAGTGTGACTCTAGGGATGGGGTATCCCTTTTTGATCACACGTCCGGTGTCTCTACTGCTCCTGCTGCCACTGCTGACAGTACGGTTCACTCGCAGTGGACCACTCATGACGCTGTTGCTCGTCTTGCTGTTCGTAGTCACTTGCCGCCTGCTGAGCGCGCGCATTTTGGCCAGTACAAGACTGCTCAGTCTTTGTACGACGCTGTAGTTGCGCGCTACTCCTCCCCTGCCACTGCTGCCCTCAGCCGCCTCATGCTACCGTACCTTTTCCCTGACCTTGCCGCCTTTACCACAGTTGCTGACCTCATTACTCACCTCCGCACTAGTGACGCCCGCTACCGCGCTGCCCTTCCCACTGAGTTCTGTGCCAAGAACCCCCCCCCCAATGTACATCACCCTTTACTACCTAGTCACCCGCCTCCCTGACTCACTTGCTTCAGTCAGGGACCACTTTCTCTCCCTTTGCCCCACCGAGCTCACTGTCAACCTGCTAGAGGAGCGCCTTGCTGCAGCTGAGAAGAGTATCTTAGCTGTAGGTGCTTCTCGCGGCGACCGTCGCACCCCTTTCTTTGAGGGGTGTTTCCTTGTCCCCCTTCTCCCCTCTGTTGCTTCTGCTGCTGCTGTCGACCTCGTTGGCACTGAGGAGGTCGGGGCTGCGTCTGCTCCTAGTGGGAGGCGCCGCAACAGCAAGGGCAAGGGGAGCAAGGGTGGTGGAAGGGATGGCGGGGGCTGCGGCGGAGGCGGTGGAGGAGGCGGAGGGGGTGGCGAGGGAGGTGGGGGTGGTGCTGAGAGTGGGGGCTTGAGTGGCGGCAGTGGAGGTGGTGGAGGCAGCGGCGGAGGTGGTGGAGGCAGCGGCAGCGGTGGCAGAGGTGGCGGTGGCGGTGGTGCTGGTCAAGGTGCAGCCGCGCAGCGTGGAGGCTTTGGTGGTAGCCAGCGCCAGCAGCAGCCGCGTTCCCGTAAGACCCCGTCGGCCCAGCAGCTTCGTGAGTGGTACGCTGGGCGTGGGAGGTCTGGGGGTGCTGGTCCCTGCACTTACGTTCTTACGGGCTGCCACACACTGTGCAGCGCTGCTTCGGTCGCCTGACTGACGCCTGGCGCGCCCAGTTGAGCTACCTCGCTGGGGTGATCTGCTTAGGCAGAATGTGCCTATCTTTGATCTTGATTTCGATGCTATCCTTGCTGCCATGTATGCTTTGACTGATAGTGCTGAGGGTGACTGTTACCTGAGTGTCCTGCCTGACCCGGGCATTGAGGCTGCTGCTCTAGGTGCTAGTGCGTCTGCTGCTCCAGGTCCTGTTGAGTCTGCTGCTCCAGGTGCTGGTGAGTCTGCTCTCTCAGGTACTGCACCAACTGAGGCCTTGCACAGTTTCACACTTGACTCTGGTGCTTCGCGCTCTTTCTTTAGAGACAGCACCACACTCACGCCGCTCAGTCGGCCTGTCGCAGTCTCCCTGGCTGACCCCTCTGGGGGCCCAGTCCTTGCGCACTCTTCCACGGTTCAACCGTGTCCTGCGGCCCCGTCGGGCTTGCTGTCGGGACTCCACCTCCCCTCGTTCTCTACGAACCTGGTGAGTGGAGCTGACCTCCACGACTTGTGGGTTGACCAGTTCACCCCTGGAGGTCAGCGTGTGACCCACTGCACTTGCTCTCGCACGGGCCGCCACCTGGCCACGTTCACCCGTCGGCCTGGGTCGAGTCTGTACACACTGACTACTGCGTCTCCTCCGGTCTCTGTGTCTGGTCAGGTAGCAGCGTCTAGTCAGGTGTTTGCTGCCGCGTCCAGCTCTAGTCCTGCGTCTGCCCCCTGCTCATGTCGTCCTCTGTCGCACGAGAGTCTCCTTTGGCACCACCCGCTTGGTCACCCCTCCCTGCCTCGTCTTCGAGGTATGGCCTCCCGTACCCTTGTCTCTGGTCTCCCCCGATCCATCCCTCCCCTTCCTCCAGGGCCTTCCCCTACCTGTGTTCCCTGTGTCGAGGGCCGGCAGCACGCCGCTCCTCACTCCTCCGAGTTCCCTCCGACAGAGGCTCCCCTGCAGACTCTTCATATGGACGTGTGGGGCCCAGCCCGCGTCCGTGGACAGGGTCACGAGCGTTACTTCCTGCTGGTCGTTGACGACTACTCGCGTTACACCACAGTCTTCCCCTTGCGCAGCAAGGGTGAGGTCACTGAGGTGTTGATCGACTGGATCCGCGGTGCCCGTCGCCAGCTCAGCGAGCGTTTCGGCTCGGACCTTCCTATTCTGCGTCTGCACTCAGACCGATGTGGTGAGTTTTCCTCCGACCTCCTGAGGGCCTTCTGTCGTGCGGAGGGCATCCGCCAGACGTTCACGCTTCCGGCCTCCCCACAGCAAAATGGGATTGCTGAGCGCCGCATTGGCATGGTCATGGACGTCGCTCGTACGTCCATGATCCATGCGGCTGCTCCCCATTTTCTGTGGCCGTTCGCGGTTCAGTACGCTGCGCATCAGATCAACCTTCAGCCTCGTGTCTCCTTGCCAGAGACCACACCTACTCTGCGGTGGACGGGGAAGTTTGGCGATGCGTCTGCGTTCCGTGTCTGGGGATCTCGAGCTTTTGTCCGCGATACTTCAGTGGACAAGCTGTCCTCCCGTGCCGTTCCCTGCGTCTTCCTTGGCTTCCCCCCTGACGCACCCGGGTGGCAGTTCTACCACCCCACCTCGCGTCTTGTTCTGTCCTCTCAGGTCGTCACGTTTGACGAGTCGGTGTCTTACTACCGTCTCTTTCCCTACCTCACTGCCTCTCTCCCCCCCCCGCCACTCTTCCTAGCACCAGGTACTCCTCCGGTAGACCCCCTCCCCCCTCAGGGTCCTGCCCCCTCAGGTGTGTCTCAGGTAGACCCTACCGAGCCGGTCGAGGTAGCTGTCGACTCAGGTGCTGCTAGGGGTGCTGAGCCTGCGGGTGCGGAGACTGGGGGTGCGGAGCCTGGGGGTGCTGAGCCTGAGCGTTTGGAGTCTGGGGTTGCTGAGCCTGCGGGTGCGGGGACAGGGGGTGCGGAGCCTGCGTCTTGGGGTGCTGAGCCTGCGCGTGCTGAGTCTGGAGGTTCTCCGGGTGTCCCGTTGCGGCGGGAGCCCCTCTCTCCGCAGCGGCTCCGTGAGTAGTACGCTCGGCGCTGTCGCTGTACTACTGGTGATTCTGGTGCTGAAGTTGCTGGAGGTGCTGCTGGTGCTGGAGCTGCTCGAGGTGCTGCTGGTGCTCTAGCTTCTGGAGGTGCTGCTGGTGCTGGAGCTGCTGGAGGTGCTGCTGGTGCTGGAGCTGCAGGAGGCGCTACAGGTGCTGGTACTGTTGGAGGTGCTGCTGGTGCTGGAGCTGCTGGAGCCGCTGGTCCTGGAGGTGCTCGTACTGGAGGTACTGGAGCTGCTGGGGCTGGTGGTGCTGCAGGCGTAGGCGCTGCGGGTACTGGAGCTGGTGGTGCTGCGGGAGTTGTTACTGGAGACCCTGGAGCTGTGGGTACTGGTGCTGTCTCTGCTGTTTCTGGAGGCGCTGCGCGGCCGCGGCCGTACTACGTTCCGCTCCTTTAGCAGTTTCTTGGTCTACAGCCTTCTCCTCGTCCTAGTTCTCCTTTACTGCGTCCACTGCCTGCCTAGTCATAGTCGCAGTTACAGCTGCCCTCTCCACTGCCTCGTCCTTCTCCTTACACTGGATTGACTAGAGGTCTTACGGAGCGTCGTGAGCCTGAGTCGCGTCCAGTGTCACCTGAGTCTTGTTCTGAGTCGCCTGTCCGCACTGTTCGCGCTGGTCGTCGTGTTTCGCGTCCACGTCCTCCTCCTGTCCCTGGCACTCACTCTATGAGTCTGCGTCCTTCCATTGCTCCACAGCGTGAACCTCTGCCGTCTCCTCATGCGTCCTCTCTTCTTGACGGTCCGGACCAAGAGTCTGACTCCCTTCGTGCTGCTAGTCCTACTATCTCGCGCTTTCTGGCCACTGCTGTCACTGACCCTTTGTTTGAGTCCACTGCTGCGTCTGTTCTAGTTGCTGAGCTTGTTGACTTTGCTGCAGCCTGTCGCCTAGACTACGCCGCTAGTCTTGTTGTTGAGTCTGCGTCTGCGTCTGTCTGTCCTCCGTCCGTTGGGGGTGAGTGTGCTCTTGGTACGGACGTTCTTGAGGACAGACAGGAGGAGTTTGAGTGCTTTGCCGCTACTGTACCTCATCTTGTGTCCATGCTGCTTGCCCCTGAGGGAGACCCGGATGCACCAGACATTCCGACCCCGCGGTCTTACGCAGAGGCGATAGCGGGTCCCTACTCCTCTTAGTGGCAGGCAGCCATGGACGCCGAGATGGCTTCCTGGAAGTTTAGAGGCACCTACGTTGACGAGGTTCCCCCGCCTGGGGCGAACATCGTCAGTGGCATGTGGATCTTCAGGGTGAAGCGGCCGCCGGGTTCTCCGCCTGTCTTCAAGGCGCGCTACGTTGCACGTGGCTTCAATCAGCGACAGGGAGTTGATTTCTTTCAGACCTTCTCCCCTACCCCGAAGATGACCACTCTTCGGGTACTGCTGCACGTCGCCGCTCACCGTGACTACGAGCTCCACTCGCTTGGCTTCAGCACAGCCTTCCTACAAGGCAGCCTGCACGAGGAGATCTGGCTGCGCCGCCCACCTGGCTTCACTGGGTCGTTTCCTGCTGGTACCCAGTGGAGCCTCCGACGGCCAGTCTACGTTCTCCGCCAGGCACCCCGTGAGTGGCACGACACACTGAGGACGACTCTTGCTGCTCTTGGTTTTGCTCCTTCCACTGCTGACCCATCGCTGTTTTTACACACTGACACCATTCTGCCGCCGTTCTACGTTCTCGTGTACGTAGACGACCTTGTCTTTGCTACTGCTGACACTGAGGCACTCGCCCACGTGAAGTCGGAGCTGCAGAAGAGACACACGTGCACAGACCTGGGTGAGCTGACAAGCTATCTTGGCTTGCGGATCACCCGGGACTGAGCAGAGCGTACCATTACCTTGACTCAGTCACACATGGTGCAGCAGGTCCTTCAGCGCTTCGGCTTCACGTACTCCTCGCCATAGTCCACTCCTCTGCCTACCGGTCACTCGCTCTCAGCTTCACCTTCGCACGAGTCCGTAGAGCCGAGTGGCCCGTATCCAGAGCTTGTGGGCTGCCTCATGTACCTGATGACTTGCACACGACCTGACCTAGCATACCCTCTCAGCCTTCTGGCTCGCTACGTGGCTCCCGGCAGGCACCGAAAGGTGCACTGGGATGCTGCGAAGAGGGTGTTGCGCTACTTGTGCAGTACGTCGGGCATGGGGCTCGTGCTTGGAGGACGGGCTCGAGTTGTCCTCACTGGTCACGCTGACGCCTCCTGGGTTGACGACTTGGCTACGCAGCGGTCGTCACAGGGTTACACCTTCAGCCTTGGCTCCGGTTCTATGTCTTGGCGATCTACCCACTCGTCTTCTATTCTCAGCTCCAGTTGTGAGGCTGAGATCTACGCTGGGGCCATGGCTGCACAGGAGTTACGCTGGCTCACCTACCTGCTGACCGACTTGGGAGAGGCGCCTCGTTCTCCTCCAGTTCTGTACGTCGACAACAAGGCCATGCTTGCCTTGTGTCAGGAGCACAGAACGAAGCAAATGGCTCTACGCTACTTCCTTGCTCAAGAGTTGCAGCAGCGTGGCCAGCTTTGTCTTGCTTACGTGGCCTCTCAGGCCAACCCTGCTGATGTTTTCACCAAGGCACTTCAGCCTTGTGATCATCAGCGTTTCTGTACTGTTCTAGGCCTTGTACCTACTGTGCCTCACTTGCTTACTTCTTGACTCAACTTGTACTGTACTCTTTATACATATACCTGCATGCTTACACTTGCTAGGTTGTGTTCATTGTATTGTTTGTTCTCCTTTATATAACTCTGCATGTTAACTGGCCTTGTGGCCATTTGCTTGTGCTCAGACTGCGTGGTGACTTTGTGATCCACCCTGAGCTTGCTTTGCCTTTCTTGACTGGTCTTGTGACCTCTTGTTCTCCCCCACTTTGCCTATGGGGGTGTGTCAAACTCATATGCTATAGTCTTTTTAGGCTGTAGTGGGGTAGTTCTTATAGGGTACAACACTTTTAGGTTTCCTACTTGTACCCACCTGCTTTCTAGTTCAGTCATTCATTCGTTCCATATTCTAACAGTGTTCTGCTTCAGGCTTCTTAAGGTAGGTGGCGAGTTGACTAGCTGAGTAGGATAGATCCGGTCGGTAGGTAACGGCTGCGAAGAGTAGACAGCCTAACTTTCGTTGGTAGTCGCGAATGTCGGCGGGTTTGAGTAGGGCGGAGACTTTGCGATTTCCGTCGGTGTAGCGGTATGGCGTGGTGATGGCAGTTGGAGTAAGTCTGAATCGTTTAGCGATTGTGTTTGTGTATTTCTCGGCGCTGAAGTGGATTGCGTTGTCGCCGTCTTGTATGTTGAGTCCCAGGTACTGTGTAACGGTAGTCGCGACGGTAAGTGTGAGATCCCGCTGCAGCTCCCCTTCAAACCAGGTCGTTATGTCGTTGGTGGAGCCTATGTAGAGGAGGTCGTCTACGTAGACGATAAGTAGGATGTAGTCAGTCCCCTTAGTGAGTCGGTACATCCCTTGGTCGTGCGGTAGTTGGAGGAATCCGATGCGGATTAGGCGGGCGTGAAGATGCTGCTGCCACAGTTTCGGGGCCTGTTTGATGCCGTACAACGATTTTTCCAGCTGTCAGACTTGGTTGGAGTCTCCGTTAGACCCTTGTGGAAGTTCGACGAAGATCTCAGCATCGACGGGGGCATAGAGGAATGCGGTGGCGACATCGATTTGTCGAAGTTTCTTCCGGTTCATGGCGGCTATCGCGAGGAGAATCCGCAGAGAGGTATGTTGGCTAACTGGTGCAAAAGTTTCCGTGAAGTCTCGTCCTTGCTCTTGGTTGAAGCCACGCACAACCCAACGTGCCTTGAATTTGTCGATTGTTCTGTCGGCTTTTGTTTTCACGTGGAAAACACATTTTCCCGTGAGAATGGTCTTGTTACGTGCCACTCCGATTGGCACGATTTTCCAGGTGTTGCGTTCTTGCAGCGCCTTTAACTCTCTGTCCATGGCTTCTTGCCATTTTTCCCTATGCTCCCCCCCCAGAGTCTGCTGAATGTTGGCAGTCTCCTTAGGTGGTGCTGCTCCGTGGACAGCAGTGACGAGTCCTAGTATCTGCAGTCCACTCTATGTGTAGCGGGGGAGATTTGCGTCCTCGGGACAAGCTGCTTCATCTCCCGCTTCTGGGTCTGGGAGGAAGTTGGGTCCTACGCATTCAGAGATGTTGGTGTCGACCGGTTGGGGTGTAACGTAACCGGTGTCGGCGAAGTCGAAGTTGGTTTCGGCGTTGACACTTTCGCGAGGGTTGTTGTTGTCCATGGGGATGTCCACTGAGCAATACGGGAGAGGTCCGGCTTCCTCCGAAGCTCCGTCCACGTTCTGCTCGTCCCAGTCAGCTTCGTCTGCTACTGAAGCGAAGGCTCGGTTGCCACGGAAGCCGCCCGTGAGGTCTCGATTTGCTGCCAGGTTGTCCAGGTACGTTTGAAGTATGAGTTGCTCGTAGAAAATGACATCACGTGCTGCTACTGTTTCCTTCGAGTGGACGTCGAAAATTTTCCATGCGTTGTAATGCTTTTCAATGCCCAGGTGTAGTCCCCACTGTGCGCGTTGGGAAAATCTTCCGGCTCTTGCAGTGTGCGGGCGGTACTGTACCATGCACCCGAAAACTCGTAACATTTTTGTGTTGCCCAGTTTCCCTGTCCACAGCAGGTGCGGTGATGCGTTGTTCATATGCGATGATGACGAGAGCAAGTTGTGCAGCATATCAGCGTGGTCCATCGCCTCAGGCCACTGGTGGTTGGGCAGTCGCATGCCACGCAACAATTTCCGCATGGTGTTCTGGAGAGTTCTATTCATCCGTTCTGCCATGCCTTGTTGTTGATGGGCGTAGGGAAGCGAGATGAGTCGCTTGATGCCTCGTTCTGTGAGGTACTGCTTGAACCTTTGTGACTGATATTCCCCTCCCCCGTCTGACTGGAAGCTTTTCAGCTTTGCTCCTGATTCTCGTTCTGCCACAAGTAGCCAGGCGATGAAGGCTTCGAAGGCCATGTCGCGACTTGGGAGGTTGAGGTGCCAGACGTATCGGGTGGCGGCGTCGATGAAAGTAATCACATAGTTAAATGCTCCCTGTCCTTGTTCGCGAGTATACAAGATGTCGGTGTATACTTTCTCCAGGGTGCGTAAGTTGGCGCGCTTGGATTGTGGTGAGAGACAAACGGTTGATGAGGTAAATCGGCTTCGGGGCAGGTAAAGCATGTGCCTCGGAATCGTTGGAGTTCTTTGCCATCGGGTAGAAGGAGTGAGTCTTTGTCGATTACAGCTGCCTTGATCATGTTGTTCAATGTGGTGTTGCTTGGATGACCTAATCGTTCGTGCCACAGTGATTCGCTCGCACGATGTCCGGGTGAGCGCCTGTACAGGTCGGAGTTGGAGTAAAAACCCGCGGTGAGGTTGGCGCTTCTGTGAACTTCACGTGGAGTGGGAGTTAATTGCTGCGCAGGAGTCGGTGGAGTGTCGTTGGTGAGATTTGGTGCCGTCGAAGAGCCCGCGATTGGTGCCGTAGGTGTTGCTGCTGTTGCTGATGTTGTGTCTGCTGTTGTCGATGTTGTTTCTTCTTGCCGGATTGTTGCTAATGCCCTTGTCCTTTCGGCTTCAGGTATGGTATGTGAATACCAAAATCCTCCAGGACTGAAACCAGGGTCGAGATCATGTGGATGTGTCCAAGAAGTGAAGTTGACGATGGCGTCGCTATCAGCGGTTCCTTGGTCCGGAACAAAATCAAGAACGAAGACGTTATTCTTCAAGATTGCCTTGCCAATGTAGAGTCTGCCCTTTCCGTGGAATAACTTGAACTCCTGAGTGGTGCTGTCTGCTTCGAGATGAATGCCCTTCGCCATCAGTTGACTGACGCTGAGTAAGTTGTAGCCGAGTCCTTCTGCAATTAGAACCTTTGACATTTATAAAATAACGTTAGTTTCTCGGGACTGAAGTTGCACGATCCCCTGTCGTCGTGTGTGCAGGTTCTGGTTGTTGGCGACGGTGATTACAACTTCGCGCTGAAGTTGATGTTCGTGTTGAACGAAGCGACCCGAGGATCACATGTGCTGTCCGCAGCAACTGTCCAAGAACCAAGTGTCTTTCCCGGACGGCTCGCTCTGTGCGATGGCTGCATACGTCGGATTAGGCTCTAGTGATTCGCGACGAGGAGTGCGCTCGTCGAGTTGTTCTTCTGGTGAGTAGAATGGTGGTGATTCGGTGATGCAGGAGTCTGTCGTTCTTGTCATACAGCTTACGATGTTTCTTGTGCCCTGCGCAGATGTTGTCGTTGATGATGGTGAAGACTGTACTTGATTGGTGGGATGCGCCTGCGTAGAAGTTACTTGACTGCTCGAGGGTCGAAGTTGACGTTGCGGCGACGTCGACTGCTGCTGATTCGGGCAGTGTGTGCGCGGATGTCTGGACGTCTTGCAGAGGTGACAGAACGGTGGGACGTATTGTTGAATCTGACGGTTGTTTTGTCGATTGTTGTTGCTGTTGTAGCGTCGTTGAGTGTGAAACGCGAATTCCGGTGCTGACGCTTTCTTCTTGTGTCGTTCTTCGTGCAGGTCCATATCCTGCTGTTCAGCGTGAATTTCAGCGCAGAGTGCTGCTTCGGAGATTTTCCCGTGAGCTGGAAGGAGTGCTCGAGTGGAGCGCCAATGAGGACCGAGGCCAGCAATGATGACTATTACGAAGGCTTCTTCGGATATTGATCCTCCGCATCGGAGGAGTCTGTCGCGCAGTGCACGACAACGGCTGATATACGCCATTCCCTTTTCGCCGGGTTTCATTTCCCTGTTGTCAGCTGAGCCATGAGACGACTTTGGTTGACACTGTCTGTTGCTTGATACAGGTTCTTTAGATGATCGTACGCCAGCTCGGCAGAGTTGCCGTATCCTTGATAAGATCGAATGTTCTGTTGCTCGTTTGGCGTTATGTTTCGAAGAAGTATCGTGTACGCCATCAACGATTGATATGTATACTGCTACTTGCCGTATTGTGTCCCATGCATTGGATATAGTAGGAACTCGTCGAAGAATCCAAGAATTTGCGCGCCCTCCATCATCAGCTCAAATTAGAATGACTAGGTATAGAAGTCCTTTCCATCGAAAGGTGTTGATGTCTGCAGTTTTAACACATGTGTGAATTGTGATTGAACTTGAAGTGCGTCCAATGTCTTCTCTTGTCAATGTGAAGGCTGTGGGTGTGGCGCGAAGATGATGGAGCCACGTTGAGGTTCGTACGGAGCAAAGGTAGGTTGCTGCTGATTTCCGCGCGCATAGGATGAACCGTCGAGACTCATCAGAGCAGCTCTGTTGTTGTTGTTGCTGTTGTTTGATTGCGCAGGAGCTGCTTGTCAAACTTATATGGTATTGTCTATCTAGGCTGTAGTGGGGTAGTTCATATAGGGTACAAAAATTTAGGTTTCCTACTTGTTGTCAGAGGTCCACTGGTGATCCCCGATTGATCCTAGGGAAGGGTTACAGGCTCGTTGTCCTGGGGGGTTATGGGCGCACTGACCCGCTACTTAACAAGCCCTTTTATCCCAATGGTCTAGTGGTTGGGATTCTGACATGGTATCAGAGCGAAGGTATCGGGTTTGAATCCCTGTGTGTGCACTTCGGGCATCCCAGTGCGGGGGGGTGTCAGAGGTCCATTGGTGATCCCCGATTGATCCTAGGGAAGGGTTACAGGCTCGTTGTCCTGGGGGGTTATGGGCGCACTGACCCACTACTTAACAAACCATTTTATCCCAATGGTCTAGTGGTTGGGATTCTGACACTTGTACCCACCTGCTTGCTAGTTCAGTCATTCATTCGTTCACTATTCTGACATGTTATCAGAGCGAAGGTCTCGGGTTCGAATCCCAGTGTGTGCACTTCGGGCATCCCAGTGCGGGGGGGTGTCAGAGGTCCATTGGTGATCCCCGATTGATCCTAGGGAAGGGTTACAGGCTCGTTGTCCTGGGGGGTTATGGGCGCACTGACCCACTACTTAACAAGCCCTTTTATCCCAATGGTCTAGTGGTTGGGATTCTGACACTTGTACCCACCTGCTTGCTAGTTCAGTCATTCATTCGTTCACTATTCTGACATGTTATCAGAGCGAAGGTCTCGGGTTCGAATCCCAGTGTGTGCACTTCGGGCATCCCAGTGCGGGGGGGTGTCAGAGGTCCATTGGTGATCCCCGATTGATCCTAGGGAAGGGTTACAGGCTCGTTGTCCTGGGGGGTTATGGGCGCACTGACCCACTACTTAACAAGCCCTTTTATCCCAATGGTCTAGTGGTTGGGATTCTGACACTTGTACCCACCTGCTTGCTAGTTCAGTCATTCATTCGTTCACTATTCTGACATGTTATCAGAGCGAAGGTCTCGGGTTCGAATCCCAGTGTGTGCACTTCGGGCATCCCAGTGCGGGGGGGTGCCAGAGGTCCACTGGTGATCCCCGATTGATCCTAGGGAAGGGTTACAGGCTCGTTGTCCTGGGGGGTTATGGGCGCACTGACCCGCTACTTAACAAGCCCTTTTATCCCAATGGTATAGTGGTTGGGATTCTGACATGGTATCAGAATTTTTTTAGGGCCCACCACGAATTTTTTTCCTGCCCTTCCCGAAGCGAGCCTCGCGCCCTGCCCGAAGCGCACCTCGCGCCCTGCCCTAGTACGGCCCGTCGCGGCCCTGCCTTCGTTGGCCCGTCGCGGCCCTGCCTTAGCCGCCCGTCGCTGGCCCGTCCCGGCCCGTCGCCGCCCGTCGCTGGCCAGTCCCGGCCCGACCCGGCCCGTCCCAGCCCGTCGCCGGCCAGTCCCGGCCCGTTGTCGCCCGTCACCGGCCCGTCGCCGCCCGTCGCTGGCCCATCCCAGTCGCGGCCCTGCCTTCGCCGCCCGTCGCGGCTTCTGCCCTGCAGCCGCCCTGCCGCGGCCTCTGCCCTGCAGCCGCCCTGTCGCGGCCCTGCACTGCTGCCGCCCCGGTCGCGGCCCTATCCTGCTGCCGCCCCAGACGCGGCCCTGCCTTAGCCGCCCGTTGCGGCCCTGCCCTACTGCCGCCCCTGTCGCGGCCTGTGCCCTGCAGCCGCCCTGTCGCGGCCCTGCCCTACTGCCGCCCCAGTCGCAGCTCTTCCATGCAGCCGCCCCTGTTGCGGCCCTGCCCTGCTGCCGCCCCGGTCGCGGCCCTGACCTACACCGCCAGCTGCGGCCCTGCCCTGCAACCGCCCCTGGTAAGCACCCGCGCCGCCCTGCCGCGCCATGCCGCCTGCTGCCGCGCCGCGCCGCCCTGCCGAGCCGCGCCGCCCAGCCGAGCCGCGCCGCACTACCGAGCCGCGCCGCCCTGCCGAGCCGCGCTGCCCTTCTGCTTGCACTGCTTTTTCTGCTACTGCTGCTACTGCTGCTACTGCTACTATGGCTAGCCCTACTGTTCTCACCTTTGATGCTGAGGGGCGTGCAGTTGACTTTGACGTGTGGATTGACGACTTGCAGCTCTTTCTTCAGTGTGACTCTAGGGATGGGGTATCCCTGTTTGATCACACGTCCGGTGTCTCTACTGCACCGGCTGCCACTGCTGACAGTACGGTTCGCTCGCAGTGGACCACTCGTGACGCTGTTGCTCGCCTTGCTGTTCGTAGTCACCTGCCGTCTGCTGAGCGCGCGCATTTTGGTTAGTACAAGACTGCTCAGTCTTTGTACGACGCTGTCGTAGCGCGCTACTCATCCCCTGCCACTGCTGCTCTCAGCCGCCTCATGCTGCCATACCTTTTCCCTGACCTTGCAGCCTTTGCCACAGTCGCTGACCTCATTACCCACCTCCGCACTAGTGACGCCCGCTACCGCGCTGCGCTTCCCACTGAGTTCTCTGCCAAGAACCCCCCCCCATGTACATCACCCTTTACTACCTAGTCACCCGCCTCCCTGACTCCCTTGCTTCAGTCAGGGACCACTTTCTCTCCCTTGGCCCCACCGAGCTCACTGTCGACCTGCTAGAGGAGCGCCTCACTGCGGTTGAGAAGAGTATCTTAGCTGTAGGTGCTTCTCGCGGCGACCCTCGCGCCCCTTTCTTTGAGGGGTGTTCCCCTGTCCCACTTCTCCCCTCTGTTGCTTCTGCTGCTGCTGTCGACCTCGTTCACACTGAGGAGGTCGGGGCTGCGTCTGCTCCTAGTGGGAGGCGCCGCACTAGCAGGGGAAAGGGGGGCAAGGGTGTTGGAGGGGACGGTGGGGGCGGCGGTGGAGGCGGTGGAGGAGGTGGAGGGGGTGGCAGTTGAGGTGGGGGTGGTGGCGGGAGTGGAGGCTTCGGTGGAGGCAGCGGTGGGGGTGGTGGAGGCAGCGACAGCGGCGGTGGAGGCAGCGGCAGCGGTGGTGGAGGTGGCGGCGGCGGTGGTGCTGGTCGAGGTGCAGCCGCGCAGCGTGGAGGCGTTGGTGGTAGCCAGCGCCAGCAGCAACCGCGTTCCCGTGAGACCCCGTCAGCCCAGCAGCTTTGTGAGTGGTACGCTGGGCGTGGGAGGTCTGGGGGTGTTGGTCCCTGCACTTACGTTCTTCGCACCGGCGGGCGCCGTGGGGAGACGTGCGGACTGCCACACACTGTGCAGCGCTACTTCGGTCGCCTGACTGATGCCTGGCGCGCCCAGTTTCCTGACGCTGTTGAGCTCCCTCGCTGGGGTGATCTGCTTAGGCAGAATGTTGCTATCTTTGATCTTGATTTCGATGCTATCCTTGCTGCCATGTATGGTGTGACTAATAGTGCTGAGGGTGACTGTTACCTGAGTGTTCCGCCCGACCTGGGCATTGAGGCTGCTGCTCTAGGTGCTAGTGAGTCTGCTGCTCCAGGTACTGGTGAGTCTGCTGCTCCAGGTGCTGGTGAGTCAGCTCTCTCTGGTACTGCACCTACTGAGGCCTTGCACACTTTCACACTTGACTCGGGTGCTTCGCGCTCTTTCTTTCGCGACAGCACCACACTCACGCCGCTCAGTCGGCCTGTCGCAGTCTCCCTGGCTGACCCCTCTGGGGGCCCAATCCTTGCGCACTCTTCCACGGTTCTACTGTGTCCTGCGGCCCCGTCGGGCTTGCTGTCGGGACTCCACTTCCCCTCGTTCTCTACGAACTTGGTGAGTGGAGCTGACCTCCAGGATGCGTGGGTTGACCAGTTCACCCCTGGAGGTCAGCATGTGACCCACTGCACTTGCTCTCGGACGGGCCGCCATCTGGCCACGTTCACCCGTCGGCCTGGGTCGAGTCTGTACACACTGACTACTGCGTCTACTCCGGTTGCTGCGTCTGGTCAGGTAGCCGCGTCTGGTCAGGTGTTTCTGCCGCGTCCAGGTCTAGTCCAGTGTCTGCCCCCTGCTCGTGTCGTCCTCTGGCACACGAGACTCTCCTTTGGCACCACTGCCTTGGTCACCCCTCCTTGCCTCGTCTTCGAGGTATGGCCTCCCGTACCCTTGTCTCTGGTCTACCCCGGTCCCTCCCTCCCCTTCCTCCTAGGCCTGCCCCTACCTGTGTTCCTTGTGTCGAGGGCCGGCAGCGCGCCGCTCCTCACTCCTCCGAGTTCCCTCCGATAGAGGCTCCCCTGCAGACTCTGCACACGGACGTGTGGGGCCCAGCCCGCGTCCGTGGACAGGGTCACGAGCGTTACTTCCTGCTGGTCGTAGACGACTACTCGCGTTACACCACAATCTTCCCCTTGCGCAGCAAGGGTGAGGTCACTGAGGTGTTGATCGACTGGATCCGCGGTACCCGTTGCCAGCTCAGCGAGAGGTTCGGCTCGGACCTTCCTGTTCTGCGTCTGCACTCAGACAGAGGTGGTGAGTTTTCCTCCGACCTTCTGAGGGCCTTCTGTCGTGCGGAGGGCATCCGCCAGACGTTCACGCTTCCGGCCTCCCCACAGCAAAATGGAATTGCTGAACGCCGCGTTGGCATGGTCATGGACGTCGCTCGTACGTCCATGATCCATGCGGCTCCTCCCCATTTTCTGTGGCCGTTCGCGGTTCAGTACACTGCGCATCAGATCAACCTTCAGCCTCGTATCTCCTTGCCGGAGACCACACCTACTCTGCGGTGGACGGGGAAGGTTGGCGATGCGTCTGTGTTCCGTGTCTGGGGATCTCGAGCTTTTGTCCACGATACTTCAGCGGACAAGCTGTCCTTCCGTGCCGTTCCCTGCGTCTTCCTTGGCTTCCCCCCTGACGGACCTGGGTGGCCGTTCTACCACCCCACCTCGCGTCGTGTTTTGTCCTCTCAGGACGTCACGTTTGATGAGTCGGTGTCTTACTACCGTCTCTTTCCCTACCGCACTGCCTCTCTCCCCCCCCCGCCACTCTTCTCTTCCTAGCACCAGGTACTCCTCCGGTAGACCCCCTCCCCCCTCAGGGTCCTGCCCCCTCAGGTGTGTCCCAGGTAGACCCTGTCGAGCCTGTCGAGGTAGCTGTCTACTAAGGTGCTGCTAGGGGTGCTGAGCCTGCAGGTGCGGGGACTGGGGGTGTTGGGCCTGAGGTTGCTGTGTCTAAGGGTGCGGAGCCTGGGGGTGCTGAGCCTGAGCGTGTGAAGCCTGGGGGTGCTGAGCCTGGGGGTGCTGAGTCTGGGAGTGCTGAGCCTGGGGGTGCTGAGCCTGAGCGTGCTGAGTCTGGAGGTCCTCCGGGTGTCCCGTCACGGCGGGAGCCCCTCTCTCCGCAGCAGCTTCGTGAGTGGTACACTCTGCGCTCTCGCCGTGCTGCTGGTGCTGGAGCTGCTGAAGGTGCTTCTGGGGCTGCTGGAGGTGCGTCTGGAGCTGGAGCTGCTGGCGGTGCTTCTGGAACTGGAGCTGCTGCAGGTACTGCTGGTGCTGGAGCTGCTGGAGCCGCTGGTCCTGTAGATACTGGTGCTGGAGGTACTGGTGCTATTGGAGCTGCTGGAGGTGCTGGAGCAGCTGGTCCCGGAGTTGCTCATACTGGAGGTATTGGAGCTGCTGGGGCTGGTGGTGCTTCAGGAGTTGGAGCTGTTGGTGCTGGAGCTGTTGCTACTGGAGGTGCTGCTGGAGCTGGAGCTGTTGGAGTTACTGGAGCTGGTGGTGCTGCATGAGTTGTAGCTGGAGACCCTGGAGCTGAGGGTACTGGTGTTGTCTCTGCTGTTTCTAGAGGCGCTGCGCGGCCGCGGCCGTACTACGTTCCGCTCCTTCAGCAGGTTCTTGGTCCTCCTCCTCCTTTACTGAGTCCACCGCCTATCCCGTCACAGTCGCAGTTACTGCCGGCCTCTCCACTGCCTGGTCCTTCTCCTTACTCTGGACCAACTAGAGGCCTTACGGAGCGTCGTGAGCCTGAGTCACGTCCTGCGTCACCTAAGTCTTGTTCTGAGTCGCCTGTCAGCGATGTTCGCACTGGTTGTCGTGTTCCGCGTCAGCGTCCTCCTCCTGTCTCCGGTACTCACTCTATGACTCTGCGTCCTTCCACTGCTCCCCAGGGTGTCCCTCTGCCATCTCCTCCTGTGTCCTCTCTTCCTGACGGTCCGGACCCAGAGTCTGAATCCCTTCGTGCTGCTAGTCCTACTGTGCCGCGCTTTTTGGCCACTCCTGTCACTGACCCTTTGTTTGAGTCCACTGCTCCGTCTGCTCTCGTTGCTGAGCTTGTTGACTTTGCTGCAGCCTGTTGTCTAGACTACGCCGCTAGTCTTGTTGCTGAGTCTGCGTCAGCGTCTGTCTGTCCTCCGTCCGTCGGGGGTGAGTGTGCTCTTGGCACGGACGTTCTTGAGGACACACAGGAAGAGTTTTAGTGCTTTGCCGCTGCTTTACCTCATCTCGTGTCCATGCTGCTTGCCCCTGAGGGAGACCCGGATGCACCAGACATCCCGACCCCGCGCTCTTACGCAGAGGCGATAGAGGGTCCCTACTCCTCTCAGTGGCAGGCAGCCATGGACGCCAAGATGGCTTCCTGGAAGTCCACAGGCACCTACGTTGACGAGGTTCCCCCGCCTGGGGCGAACATCGTCAGTGGCATGTGGATCTTCAGGGTGAAGCGGCTGCCGGGTTCTCCGCCTGTCTTCAAGGCGCGTTACGTTGCACGAGGCTTCAGTCAGCGACAGGGAGTTGACTTCTTCCAGATCTTCTCCCCTACCCCGAAGATGACCACTCTTCGGGTGCTGCTGCACGTCCCTGCTCAGCGTGACTACGAGCTCCACTTGCTTGACTTCAGCACAGCCTTCCTACAGGGCAGCCTGCACGAGGAGATCTGGCTGCGCTGCCCACCTGGCTTCACTGGGTCGTTTCCTGCTGGTACCTAGTGGAGCCTCCGGCGCCAGTCTACGGTCTCCGCCACGCACCCCGTGAGTGGCACGACACACTGAGGTCGGCTCTTGTTGCTCTTGGTTTTGCTCCTTCCACTGCTGACCCGTCGCTGTTTTTACGCACTGACACCACTCTGCCGCCGTTCTACGTTCTCGTGTAGGTAGACGACTTGGTCTTTGCTACTGCTGACACTGAGGCACTCGCCCACGTGAAGTCGGAGCTGCAGAAGAGACACACGTGCACAGTCCTGGGTGAGCTGACAAGCTATCTTGGCTTGCGGATCACCCGGGACTGAGCACAGCGTACCATTACCTTGACTCAGTCACACATGGTGCAGCAGGTCCTTCAGCGCTTCGGTTTCACGTACTCCTCGCCACAGTCCACTCCTCTGCCTACCGGTCACTCGCTCTCAGCTCCACCTTCGGACGAGTCGTAGAGCCGAGTGGCCCGTATCCAGAGCTTGTGGGCTGCCTCATGTACCTGATGACTTGCACACGACCTGACCTCGCATACCCTCTCAGCCTTCTGTCACGCTACTGTTGGTGCAACCCTACGGTTTGCACTCGGCTTGTTGTCCGTGTGCGGGAATGTGTGTGTGTATGGAATGGTATGAGGGCATGGGATAATATATATTTCATGCTTATAATTGTGTGTGAATGTTGAGTCATGATGTCGAGTGTGTGTGTCGAGTCAATAGCGAGTTATCGCTAGACGCGTGTTACGCGGTCGTTTGTGTCTCGCGCGCGGTTTCTATTTTGTCGTGCGCGGTTTCTATTTTGTCCCTTGTCGAACGTTCGGCGTGTCGCAGGTGTGTGCAGCAGACCCATCAAGAACTCAAGGATGAGTTTGTGATGAAGAGCCTGAGCCTTGGTGTCAAGCCTCAAGTGATTTCGAAGCTTGCCAAAAGGGTACACCTCAAGATATTGAAGATAGTTACATTACTTTGTGTAGTGTAACATTTCACTTGGTGTAGGCCCTAGTGAAGGGTAGTTTCGAGACCCTTCGTGGTTGGGGACAGTGTGGCACTGTTCCACATCACTGTACCTCGGATCTTGGGGTTTGTTAGGAGCTGGGAGTCATTCCCAACTCGTAACTCTTCCTATCTTGTGTTCTAAGACTATAGTGGCTGCCATAGTACCGTTCGTTCAAACCGACGCTGTGTCGTCAATTCTTTATCAAATCGTGCAATCTAAATTGCTAGTTGTAGACGACGTGAAGACGCTCCAGATCCAATTTTAATCAAGTCATTTGCAGCTGTGAGCAGAACGCTATCAACGTTTGAAGCCGCTGTGCAGAAATCCGTCTGTGCTCTCTATCTTTCGTTTTAGGCACATTCAAGCCTATTGTGACTATAACAAGTGGTATCAGAGCCCCTTGGAGCAGTTTCGACAATGGCTGGACCTGAGGAAAGGGGTGGCAGAGGTGCTGGTGGCAATGGAGATGCCCAAGCACAAGGCCAAGCCCGTGAGTCAGCCGTGGCGCCCGTGCAACCGACTCTTGGACCTTCTAGGGACGAACCAAGAGTGTTCGGGCTTGACAAGTTCAACGGCGACAACTTTGCTGAATGGTCCTTCAGAATGGAGAATGTGTTCGACCACTATGACCTGCTGGAGGTGATGGAAGGAACGGAGAAGCGTCCCGAGAACGACCCGGAGAAGAGCCCGTGGGTGCGGAAGAGCGCACAAGGCTACCTCCTACTTGGGCAAGCGTTGGGGAGCAGCCAGATCCGTCACATCAAGCCATTCCAGCGTGAACCAGAGAAGGGACCAAAGGCATGGGCTGCTCTCAAGGGTGTACACGCTCCTGCAACAGCGGCGGTAGCTGTGGTGTTGGAACGGCAAATGGCGACGCTACGAATTGAGGAAGATGAACCCGTGGAAGACTGGGTGCAGAAATTCTTCGACTTGTTGACGCGGCTTGAGGGAGCTGATTTGAAATACAGTGAGCTCCAGAAGAAGACCAAGTTGCTGGCCCTACTCCCCGAGTCGTGGTCCTCACTCATCAACAACTTGAACCGTGACCTGCCCCGTCTCTCGCTTGAAGACGTGAAACGCGCAATCCTACAAGAGGACTTCCGCCGCCGTGAGTTGGCGAGTGCGGATGGCGCTGGGGCAGCAAGCGTCGGCCATGGATATGGCCGAGGAAGAGGCAGAGGACGAGGGGGAGGAAGGTTTGGTGGCAGCAACTTCAGTGGAGGCCGCGGGAGTGGCGGTTACGGCAGCGACGACAAGAGCTACGGGCGCGGTCGCGGCCGATTCGATGGCGAGTGCCATTATTGTCATAAGACCGGACACATGTGGCGCGATTGCTACAAGCTCCCTGATGGTTGGACCCCTGCTCAAGACCAAGAGGGTAGAGGAGCAGGTGGAGGGAGAGGAAGAGGCCGTGGAGGCCGTGGAGGCCGTGGCGGCCGTGGTGGCGGAGCTGCAAACATGAAGAGCGGAGACAACGACAAGGACCCGTGCGACGATCGGTACCCGGGTCTATTCTACTTCGTGTCGACGCAAGTACCAGCTGGTCCAGAGAAGGATGAAGGCTTTGAGGAGCCAGCAGCTGTGGGGAAGGTGACCCTACACCCCCTGGACTATTGGGTGATCGATAGTGGCGCTACCTATAGCATGACACCTCGCCCGGACTTGCTCACCGAACTCGAGCCGTCACCGGTGAAGCATGTCACATCGGCTTTGGGGCAGCGAGCAGAGGTGAAAGGCATGGGCAAGGCCATGTTCAAGGGTGCTGATGGGAAGATGGTGGGCCTCAAGAACGTGCTTTGGGTGCCCAGCCTTGCTGCGAACCTGATTTCCGTGCGGCGATTGGCAAAGGCCGGCATGGACACGAACTCGAAGGGAGCCAAGACCTACACCGCAAGGCTTGGCGAGCGGATTCTATGGGACCTTCATGAGGATAGGGACGTCTACAATGAGATGTGGCAGATCCCTGTGGTCCCCATGCCTAAGGAGAGGCAAGTGGCAGCAAGTGTCAGCACCAAGGGTGAAGCGGTTGGTAGCGGAGATGGTGCGATTGGTCGCGCTAAGGAGAACGAGTCCAAGAAGAGCAATCTTGGAGGGACCAGCAAGCTCGGTGAACCTAAGGAGAGAGGTGCAGCAGCCAAGGAGCAGCACAAGGGTGAGGAGAACCCCGAGGCAGCAGCGGAGGAGGAGTACGGAGAGAGCATGTGGGGCGCTATTGCGAGTGCGGCATTCTCCAATCCGACTTCGGCTACGGGGGAGTGTGATTGGCTTACCTTGCATCGGCGCATGGGGCATGTGGCCCTGCCTATCTTGCAGCAGCTAGTGAAGAATGAGATGGTTGCTGGCATACGTGTGAAGGGGGAGCCTGATGAGGTGCTTGGCTGCCCGACGTGCATTCAAGCCAAGTTCACCCGGTTTCCGTTCCCTAGTTCGGAGGCAACGGCAAAGGCACTACTTGATGAGGTGGTGATGGACGTGGTGGGCCCCCTGAAGCTTGGAGCTGCTGGAGCTGAGTATTTTCTCACCATTGTCGACGTCTACACCCGCATGACTTGGGTGTATGTGCTGGCCAAGAAGAGCGACGTGGCTGAAACGTTGAAGACGGATTGGTTCCCGATGGTGGAGCGGCAACAAGACCGTCTAGTCAAGTCAATCCGCACCGATCGAGGGGGAGAGTTCCTGAGCAAGGAGTTTGGGTTGTGGCTGAAGAAGAATGGTATTCGGCACTCCCTCACCATGCCATACTCCCCTGCAATGAACGGCATCGCCGAGCGAGCGAACCGCACAATCACGGAGGCGGCACGCGGGTTGCTCATTGAAGCCGGGCTACCCGACTATTTCTGGCCTGATGCGGTGCGGAGCGCGTGTGTGGCCAAGAACAGAGCCTTGACTCATGTGGGAGCAGATAAATGGGTGCCCTATGTGGAGTGGCTAGGAAGGAAGCCAAAGGTGGATATGCTTCGGGTGTTCGGGTGCATGTGCATGGCGCTCGTGCCTAAGCATCTTCGGCACAACAAGCTTGGTGCCAAGGCGGTGTGGGCTGTGCACTTGGGCATGGCTCAAAACAGCAAGGGATGGCTTCTTTGGGACCCATTCACCAAGAAGTTCTTGGTGAGCAGGGACTGCAAGTTCATGGAGAACTTCATGTACAAGGATTGGAAGGCGGAGAATGAGGCGAAGATAGGCGTGCGGTTTGGGGAGGTGAAGAGTTCCGGTTTGGAGCATGTGGAGCTGCCTTTGGAGCTGAGCAGCGGCAGCACAACCACGAGGCAATCCTCCCTCGTGAATGGGGGAGAGGAGGCCAATGATGCAGAGGAAGAAGAGGAGGAGGTGCAGCAAGTGAGCGAGCGTGCACCGTCACTCCCTTCCCGTACTACGAGTGCTCCACGGATTCGAGCCACACCGCAGCAACGCCAAGGCCTTCAAGTCCCTGCAGCTGAGGAGGAAGGAAGGGGGAAGAGGAGAGTTCAACCCCCTAATAGGCTGACCTATGATGCGCCGGAAAAGCAGGGCAAGACAGCCCTGGCCGGAGCGGCAATGATGGTCGGAGACGACGAGGAGAGTGACTGCGAGGAGTGTGCCTTCGCGTTCTTCTCTCCGGTGGAGATGCCGGGAGAACCAGCAACTCTCAAGGAGGCTTTGGAGAGTAGTGATGCTGAGGAGTGGAAGAAGGCCATGGAGAGTGAGCTGAAGAGCATCGAGGAGAATGACACGTTTGAATTGGTGGAGCTACCGGAGGGGCGTACGGCGATAACGTCCAAGTGGCTCTTCAAAATCAAGTCGGATGCCGACGGCAAGATCGAGCGCTACAAGTCTAGGCTTGTAGCCAAGGGGTACCAGCAGAAGGAGAAGGTGGACTTCAAGGAGCTGTTTGCCCCTGTGGTGAAGCCGACGACGCTGCGAACCCTATTCGCGGGAGCCGCCATCAAAGGATGGGTAGTAAAGCAAATGGACATCGTAACGGCATTCCTTAACGGCATCCTTGAGGAGGAGATTTTTATGGCGCAGCCAGAGGGGTTTGATGATGGTAGTGGCAGAGTGTGGAAGCTGAAGAAGGCCCTCTATGGGCTGAAGCAGGCCCCTAGGCAATGGTACATAAAGCTGCGCGAAGTGTTGGAGGGGATCGGCTTCACTCCCTCAACGGCCGATCACTCCTTGTTCATGCTTGGCGAGGGGGAGCAGAGGAGTTTCATGGTGGTTTATGTGGATGACATCCTCATTTTCTCACCCTCTTCTGACCTTGTGAAGGAGGTGATGCTGAAGCTTCAAGACAAGTTCAAGTGCAAGGCCCTTGGTGACGTGAGCTTCTACCTTGGGCTCCACATCGAACGAGATGTGGAGAAGCGGTGCATGCGGGTGCATCAACGAAAGTACCTGGAGGCATTGGCTGCCAAATTTGGGCAGAGTGAAGGCCATGTGGCTACACCCTTTCCCTCTGGGTTCAAGTGTGTGAAGGGACCAGAGGAGGAGAGCGTTGGTGAAGAGGAGAGGCGCCGATTTCACTCGTTGGTGGGCAGCCTCATGTATGCGGCGGTAAACACCCGACCGGACATCGCGTTTGCTACCGGGCAGCTGGCTAGGGTTGTGCAATGCCCTAATGAGGAGCAGGTAGCAGCTGGAATGAGGGTGGCCAAGTATCTTGGCCAAACACCAACCGTTGGGCTGCAATACTCGGCGGCGGCACAAAGGCGCCAAAAGGGCGCGGATGGTGTTGAACCCGGGCGTTTGTTCCTCACCGCCTACTCGGATGCTTCATATGCATCAGAACCAGAGGACATGACAAGTGTGGGAGGCTTCATATGCTGTGTTGGTGGAGGCCCAACTGCTTGGGAGAGCAAGAAGCAGGTTGACCAAGCTTTGAGCTCGGTGGAGTCCGAGTACATGGCACTCTTCCGTGCCGTACGGGAGATTGTGTGGCAGCGGCGTTTGTTGGCTGAATTGGGGGAGGAGCAGCAAGGACCTACCCCACTGTACTGTGACAGCCAGGGTGCCATTGCTCTTGCTAAGAACCCTGTGTTGCATGGACTCACGAAGCACATGAGGGTGAAGTGGCATTGGACGAGGAGCATGGTAACCGCGGGTGAAGTTGAGTTGCGCTACGTGAAGACCACGGGGCAGCCGGCTGACATGATGACCAAGAGGCTGGTGGAGCAGCAGCATTGGAAGTGTTGCAAGCTGGCTGGGATGGATCTGAACTGAGAGAGCAACATATCCTAAGGCCAACAATCCGAGGGGGAGTTTGTTGGTGCAACCCTACGGTTTGCAATCGGCTTGTTGTCCGTGTGCGTGAATGTGTGTGTGTATGGAATGGTATGAGGGCATGGGATAATATATTTCATGCTTATAATTGTGTGTGAATGTTGAGTCATGATGTCGAGTGTGTGTGTCGAGTCAATAGCGAGTTATCGCTAGACGCGTGTTACGCGGTCGTTTGTGTCTCGCGCGCGGTTTCTATTTTGTCGTGCGCGGTTTCTATTTTGTCCTGTGTCGAACGTTCGGCGTGTCGCAGGTGTGTGCAGCAGACCCATCAAGAACTCAAGGATGAGTTTGTGATGAAGAGCCCGAGCCTTGGTGTCAAGCCTCAAGTGATTTCGAAGCTTGCCAAAAGGGTACACCTCAAGATATTGAAGATAGTTACATTACTTTGTGTAGTGTAACATTTCACTTGGTGTAGGCCCTAGTGAAGGGTAGTTTCGAGACCCTTCGTGGTTGGGGACAGTGTGGCACTGTTCCACATCACTGTACCTCGGCTCTTGGGGTTTGTTAGGAGCTGGGAGTCATTCCCAACTCGTAACTCTTCCTATCTTGTGTTCTAAGACTATAGTGGCTGCCATAGTACCGTTCGTTCAAACCAACGCTGTGTCGTCAATTCTTTATCAAATCGTGCAATCTAAATTGCTAATTGTAGACGACGTGAAGACGCTCCAGATCCAATTTGAATCAAGTCATTTGCAGCTGTGAGCAGAACGCTATCAACGTTTGAAGCCGCTGTGCAGAAATCCGTCTGTGCTCTCTATCTTTCGTTTTAGGCACATTCAAGCCTATTGTGACTATAACAGCTACGTGGCTCCCGGTAGGCACCGAAATGTGCACTGGGATGCTGCGAAGAGGGTGTTGCGCTACTTGTGCAGTACGTCAGGCATGGGGCTCGTGCTTGGAGGACAGGCTCGAGTTGTCCTCACTGGTCACGCAGACGCTTCTTAGGTTGACGACTTGGCTACGCAGCGGTCGTCACAGGGTTACACCTTCGGTCTTGGCTCCGGTTCTGTCTCTTGGCGGTCTACCCGCTCTTCTTCTGTTCTCAGCTCCAGTTGTGAGGCTGAGATCTACGCTGGGGCTATGGCTGCACAGGAGTTACGCTGGCTCACCTACCTGCTGACCGACTTGGGAGAGGCGCCTCGTTCTCCTCCAGTTCTGTACGTCGACAACAAGGCAACGCTACTTCCTTGCTCAAGAGTTGCAGCAGCGTGGTCAGCTTCGTCTTGCTTACGTGGCCTCTCAGGCACTTCAGCCTTGTGATCATCAGCGTTTCTGTACTGTTCTAGGCCTTTTACCTACTGTGCCTCACTTGCATACTTCTTGACTCTGCTTGTACTGTACTCTCTATACATATACCTGCATGCTTACACTTGCTAGGTTGTGTTCACTGTATTGTTTGTTCTCCTTTATATAACTCTGCATGTGAACTGGCCTTGTGGCCATTTGCTTGTGCTCAGACTGCGTGGTGACTTTGTGATCCACCCTGAGCTTGCTTTGCCTTTCTTGACTAGTCTTGTGACCTCTTGTTCTCCCCCACTTTGCCTATGGGGGTGTGTCAAACTTATATGCTATTGTCTATCTAGGCTGTAGTGGGCTAGTTCATATAGGGTACAACACTTTTAGGTTTCCTACTTGTACCCACCTGCTTGCTAGTTCAGTCATTCATTCTTTCACTATTCTGATACTGCTTGCTGGTGTTGCTCGTAGAAGGACATGAAGGAGAAGAATTTCTCCATCATATTTGGGTCGGAGCCCGCTGCTTGATTCCCGGGAGTTTTGGTTGACTCCGCAGCTGGTCTTGTTACTGTGCCTTCTTTTGTCTGTACGCCAGAGGTTGGAGGTGGAGTAGGAGTAGTGGCGAGAGACCCGTTGGAGTAGCTTCTCTCCTTCTGTGTTGCCATGTCTTGTGTTGTCGTAGGAGTTTTTGAAATCGATCTTGCCTTGTTTGCTCTCATACCATGTTGGGCTGAGAAAATAGTCCTTAAGATCTTTCAAGGCTAAGATCTCTTGTTGAAGTAGGAATGTTGTAGTTTGTGGAAGCGGAAAATATCAGAGTTGCTGAACCACCTTGTACTGATGTGTGAGAACAAGATAAGTTGATAATAGCAAAGACATACAACGCTTTTATACGATTACAAAGGAATATGAAAAGTTATACTTTAACTGTTTTCTGCTGTTGCGGTTCGATACAGTGCCGACTCGGGTAACTGCTCAGTATCGAGTCAGTTATGTGTCCTTACTGTCGCACTGTACTTTTCGTCAAGTCAAAGGTCAGCGACCTTTGACCTTCGCGTAACCTCCAACTGCTGCTTTTGTTGACTCGTGTGTTGCTTCGCTGTAGTCTGCTCTGTTTCGTGTCGATACTTCGATACTTCAGAAGCGTTTAAGTTACTTGTTTCCAACACTGCTGACTTGACAGTCGCTTCGTGAGGAAGTCAGCTGCCATGCCTGTCAAACTTATATGCTATAATCTGTTTAGGCTGTAGTGGGGTAGTTTGTATAGGGTACAACACTTTTAGGTTTCCATATGTACCCACCTGCTTTCTAGTTCAGTCATTCATTCGCTCACATTCTAACATGGTATTCTGAGCAGGTTCCCTAGTGGGAACGTTTTTTTTTTTTAAGGGCCCACCACAACCTTTTTTTTTTCCTGCCCTGCTCGAAGCGCGCATCGCGCCCTGCCCATCGTGGCCCCTTTGGCATCCGTCACGGCCCCTGCTGGGCGCGACCCCTACTGCCTATCGCGGCCCCCACTGCCGTCGCGACCCCGCCTGCCGTCGCGGCCCCTACTGCCGACGCGGCCCCTACTACTGTCGCGGACCTAGCCTGTCGCGGCCCCTACTGCTGGCGCGCCCCCCTGCTGACGCGGCCCCTGCTGACGCGGCCCCCTGCTGACGCGGCCCCTGCTGGCGCGGCCCCTGCCGACGCGGCCCCCTGCAGGCACGGCCCCTGCTGACGCGGCCCCTGCTGACGCGGCCCCACTGCTGACGCGGCCCCCTGCTGTCGCGGCCCCCTGCCGTCACCACCCCTACTGGCGCGGCCCCTGCTGTCACGGCCCGGCCCTGCTGACGCAGCCCCTGCTGACGCGACCCCCTGCTGGTGCGGCCCCTGCTGGCGCAACCCCTGCTGGCGCGGCCCCTGCTGACGCGGCCCCTGCTGTCGTGCCCCCCCCCCCCCCCCCCCCCCCCCCCCCCTGCTGTCGCGGCCCCTGCCGTTGCCGCCTCTACTGGCGCGGCCCCTTCTGTCGCGGCCCCTGCTGACGCGGCCTCTGCTTGCGCGCCCTCAGCTGTCGCGGCCCGTGCTGTCGCGGCCCGGCCCTGCACCCGCCCCTGGTAAGCACCCGCGCCGCCCTGCTGCGCCGCGCCGCCGGTTGCCGAGCCGCGCCGCCCAGCCGAGCCGCGCCGCCCAGCTGAGCCGCGCCGACTAGCCGAGCCGCGCAGCCCACTGAGCCGCACCGCTCTCCCGAGCCGCGCCGCCCTACCGAGCCGCGCCGCCCTACTGAGCCGCACTGCCCTGCACTGCCCTACTCCCTCTGCTTCTACTGCTGCTAATGCTGCTACTGCTTGTACTGCTGCTATGGCTAGCCCTACTGTTCTCACCTTTGATGCTGAGGGGCGTGCATTTGACTTTGACGTGTGGGTTGACGACCTACAGCTCTTTCTTTAGTGTGACTCTAGAGATGGGGTATCTCTTTTCGATCACACATCCGGTGTCTCTACTACTCCTGCTGCCACTGCTGACAGTGGACCACTCGTGACGCTGTTGCTCGTCTTGCTGTTCGTAGTCACCTGCCGCCTGCTGAGCGAGCGCATTTTGGCCAGTACAAGACTGCTCAGACTCTGTACGACGCTGTAGTTGCACGCTACTCCTCCCCTACCACTGCTGCCCTTAGCCGCCTCATGCTGCCATACCTTTTCCCTGACCTTGCCGCCTCTGCTACAGTCGCTGACCTCGTTGCTCACCTCCGCACTAGTGTCGCCCGCTACCGCGCTGCCCTTCCCGCTGAGTTCTGTGCCAAGAACCCCCCCCCCCATGTACATCACCCTTTACTACCTAGTCACCCGCCTCCCTGACTCCCTTTCTTCAGTCAGGGACCACTTTCTCTCCCTTTGCCCCACTGAGCTGACTGTCGACCTGCTAGAGGAGCGCCTTGCTGCAGCCGAGAAGAGTATCTTAGCTGTAGGTGCTTCTTGTGGCGACCGTCGCACCCCTTTCTTAGAGGGGTGTTCCCCTGTCCCCCTTCTCCCCTCTGTTGCTTCTGCTGCTGCTGTCGACCTCGTTGGCACTGACGAGGTCGGAGCTGCGTCTGCCCCTAGTGGGAGGCGCCCCAACAGCAAGGGCAAGGGGAGCAAGGGTGGTGGAGGGGGCAGCAGGGGCGGCGCTGGAGGCGGTGGAGGAGGCGGAGGGGGTGGCGGTGGAGGTGGGGGTGGTGCTGAGAGTGGGGGCTTCAGTGGCGGCGGTGGAGGTGGTGGAGGCAGCGATGGAGGTGGTGGAGGCAGCGGCAGCGGTGGTGGAGGCAGCGGCAGCGGTGGTGGCGGTGGCGGCGGCGGTGGTGCTGGTCGAGGTGCAGCCGCGCAGCGTGGAGGCTTTGGTGGTAGCCAGCGCCAGCACCAGCCGCGCTCCCGTGAGACCCCGTCGGCCCAGCAGCTTCGTGAGTGGTACGCTGGGCGTGGGAGGTCTGGGGGTGCTGGTCCCTGCACTTACGTTCTTCGCACCGGCAGTCGACATGGGGAGGCGTGAGGGCTGCCACACACTACGCAGCGCTGCTTCGGTCGCTTGACTGACTCCTGGCGTGCCTAGTTTCCTGACGCTGTTGAGCTCCCTCGCTGGCATGATCTGCTTAGGCAGAATGTGCCTATCTTTGATCTTGATTTCGATGCTATCCTTGCTGCCATGTATGCTTCGACTGATAGTGCTGAGGGTGACTGTTACTTGAGTGTCCCGCCCGACCCGGGCATTGCGGCTGCTGCTCTAGGTGCTAGTGCGTCTGCTGCTCCAGGTACTGGTGAGTCTGCTGCTCCAGGTATTGGTGAGTCTGCTCTCTCTGGTACTGCACCAACTGAGGCCTTGCACACTTTCACAATTGAATTTGGTGCTTCACGCTCTTTCTTTAGAGACAGCACCACACTCACGCCGCTCAGTCGGCCTGTCGCAGTCTCCCTTGCTGACCCCTCTGGGGGCCCAGTCCTTGCGCACTCTTCCACGGTTCTACCGTGTCCTGCGGCCCCGTCGGGCTTGCTGTCGGGACTCCATCTCCCCTCATTCTCTACGAACCTGGTGAGTGGAGCTGACCTCCAGGATGCGTGGGTTGACCAGTTCGCCCCTGGAGGTCAGCGTGTGACCCACTGCACTTGCTCTCGGACGGGCCGCCACCTGGCCACGTTCACTCGTCGGCCAGGGTCGAGTCTGTACACACTGACTACTGCGCCTCCTCCGGTCTAGTCAGGTAGCTGCGTCTAGTCAGGTGTTTGCTGCCGCGTCCAGGTCTAGTCCTGCGTCTTCCCCCTGCTCGTGTCGTCCTCTATCGCACGAGACTCTCCTTTGGCACCACCGCCTTGGTCACTCTTCCCTGCCTCGTCTTCGAGGTATGGCCTCCCGTACCCTTGTCTCGGGTCTACCCCGGTCCCTCCCTCCCCTTCCTCCGGGGCCTGCCCCTACCTGTGTTCCCTGTGTCGAGGGCTGGCAGCGCGCCGCTCCTCACTCCTCCATGTTCCCTCCAACTGAGGCTCCTCTGCAGACTCTTCACATGGACCTGTGGGGCCTAGCCCGCGTCCGTGGACGGAGTCACGAGCGTTACTTCCTGCTGGTCGTTGACGACTACTCGCGTTACACCACAGTCTTCCCCTTGCGCAGCAAGGGTGAGGTCCCTAAGGTGTTGATCGACTGGATCCGCAGTGCTCGTCGCCAGCTCAGCGAGAGTTTCGGCTCGGACCTCCCTGTTCTGCGTCTGCACTCCGACAGAGGTGGTGAGTTTTCCTCCAACCTCCTGAGAGCCTTCTGTCGTGCGGAGGGCATCCGTCAGACATTTACGCTTCCGGCCTCTCCACAGCAAAATGGGATTGCTGAGCGCCGCATTGGCATGGTCATGGACGTCGCTCGTATGTCCATGATCCATACGGCTACTCCCCATTTTCTGTGGCCGTTCGCGGTTCAGTACGCTGCGCATCAGATCAACCTTTAGCCTCGTGTCTCCTTACCGGAGACCACACCTACTCTGAGGTGGACGGGGAAGGTTGGCGATGCGTCCGCGTTCCGTGTCTGGGGATCTCGAGCTTTTGTCCGCGATACTACAGCGGACAAGCTGTCCTCCCGTGCCGTTCCCTGTGTCTTCCTTGGCTCCCCTCCTGACGCACCCGAGTGGCAGTTCTACCACCCCACCTCGCTTCATGTTCTGTCCTCTCAGGACGTCACGTTTGACGAGTCGGTGTCTTACTACCGTCTCTTTCTCTACCGCACTGCCTCTCCCCCCCCCCCCGCCGCTCTTCCTAGCACCAGGTACTCCCCCGGTAGACCCCCTCCCCCCACAGGGTCCTGCCCCCTCAGGTGTGTCCCAGGTAGACCCTGCCGAGCCGGTCGAGGTAGCTGTCGACTCAGGTGCTGCTAAGGGTGCTGAGCCTGCGGGTGCGGGGACTGGGGGTGCGGGGACTGGGGGTGCTGAGCCTGGGCGTGCTGAGCCTGGGGGTGCTGAGCCTGGGCGTGTGGAGCCTGAGGGTACTGCGTCTGAAGGTGCTGAGCCTGCGCATGCTGAGTCTGGAGGTGCTCTAGGTGTCCCGTCACGGCGGGAACCCCTCTCTCCACAGTAGCTTTGTGAGTGGTACTCTCGGCGCTGTCGAGGTGCTACTGGTACTGGTGCTGCTGGAGCTGCTGGAGGTGCTGCTGGAGCTGCTGGAGGTACTAATGGTGCTGGAGGTGCTGCAGGTGCTGGTGCTGCTGGAGCTGCTGGAGGTGCTGCTGGAGCTGCTGGAGGTGCTGCTGGTGCTGGAGGTGCTGCTGGTACTGTTGCTGCTGGAGCTGCCAGAGGTGCTGTTGGTGCTGGAGCTGCTGGAGCTGCTGGAGGTACTGCTGGAGCTGCTGGCGGTGCTGCTGGTGCTGGAGGTGCTACTGGTGCTGGAGCTGCTGGAGCTGCTGGAGGTGCTGCTGGTGCTGGAGCTGCTGGAGCTGTTGGAGGTGCTGCAGGGACTGGAGACCTTGGGGCTGAGGGTACCGATTCTGTCTCTGGTGTTTCTGGAGGCGCTGCGCGGCCGCGGCCGTACTACGTTCCACTCCTTCTCCTGGTCCTCCTCCTTCTTTCCTGAGTCCACTGCCTGTCCAGTCCCAGTCGCAAGTACAGCCGGCCTCTCCACTGCCTCGTCCTTCTCCTTACTCTGGTCCGACTAGAGGTCTTACGGAGTGTCGTGAGCCTGAGTCGCGTCCTGTGTCGCCTGAGTCTCGTTCTGCGTCGCCTGTCCGTACTGTTCGCGCTGGTCGTGCTTCGCGCGCGTCCTCCTCCTGTCCTTGGCACTCACTCTATGACTCTGCGTCCTTCCACTGCTCCACAGCGTGTCCCTCTGCAGTCTCCTCCTGCGTCCACTCTTCCTGCCAGTCCGGACCCTGCGTCTGCCTCCCTCCGTGCTGCTAGTCCGGCTGTCACGTGTTTTCTGGCCACTACTGTCACTGACCCTTTGTTTGAGTCCACTGCTGCGTCTGCTCTTGTTACTGAGCTTGTTGACTTTGCTGCAGCCTGTCGCCTAGACTACGCCACTAGTCTTGTTGCTGAGTCGGCGTCTGCGTCTGTCTGTCCTCCATCCGTCGGGGGTGAGTGTGCTCTTGGCACGGACGTTCTTGAGGACAGACAGGAGGAGTTTGAGTGCTTTGCCGCAACTGTACCTCATCTCGTGTCCATGCTGCTTGCCCCTGAGGGAGACCCGGATGCACTAGACATCCCGACCCCGCGCTCTTACGCAGAGGCGATAGAGGGTCCCTACTCCTCTTAGTGGCAGGCAGCCATGGACGCCGAGATGGCTTCCTGGAAGTCCACAGGCACCTACGTCGACGAGGTTCCCCCACCTGGGGCGAACATCGTCAGTGGCATGTGGATCTTCAGGGTGAAACGGCCGCCGGGTTCTCCGCCTGCCTTCAAGGCGCGTTACGTTGCACGTGGCTTCAGTCAGCGACAGGGAGTTGACTTCTTTCAGACCTTCTCCCCTACCCCAAAGATGACCACTCTTCGGGTACTGCTGCACGTTGCTGCTCAGCGTGACTACGAGCTCCACTCGCTTGACTTCAGCACAGCCTTCCTACAGGGCAGCCTGCACGAGGAGATCTGGCTGCGCCGCCCACTTGGCTTCACTGGGTCGTTTCCTGCTGGTACCCAGTGGAGCCTCCGGCGGCCAGTCTACGGTCTTCGCCAGGCACCCCGTGAGTGGCACGACACACTCAGGATGACTCTTGCTGCTCTTGGTTTTGCTCCTTCCACTTCTGACCCTTCTCTGTTTTTACGCACTGACACTACTCTGCCGCCGTTCTACGTTCTCGTGTACGTAGACGACCTCGTCTTTTCTAGTGCTGACACTGAGGCACTCGCCCACGTGAAGTCTGAGCTGCAGAAGAGACACACGTGCACAGACCTGGGTGAGCTGACAAGCTATCTTGGCTTGCGGATCACCCGGGACAGAGCACGGCACACCATTACCTTGACTCAGTCACACATGGTGCAGCAGGTCCTTCAGCGCTTCGGCTTCACGTACTCCTCGCCACAGTCCACTCCTCTGCCTACCGGTCACTCGCTCTCAGCTCCACCTTCGGACGAGTCCGTAGAGCCGAGTGGCCCGTATCCAGAGCTTGTGGGCTGCCTCATGTACCTGATGACTTGCACACGACCTGACCTCGCATACCCTCTCAGCCTTCTAGCTCGCTACGTGGCTCCCGGCAGGCACCGAAAGGTGCACTGGGATGCTGCGAAGAGGGTGTTGCGCTACTTGTGCAGTACATCGGGCATGGGGCTCGTGCTTGGAGGACTGGCTCGAGTTGTCCTCACTGGTCACGCTGACGCCTCCTGGGTTGACGACTTGGCTACGCAGCGGTCGTCACAGGGTTACACCTTCAGTCTTGGCTCCGGTTCTGTCTCTTGGCGGTCTACTCGCTCTTCTTCTGTTCTCAACTCCAGTTGTAAGGCTGAGATCTACGCTGGGGCCATGGCTGCACAGGAGCTACGCTGGCTCACCTACCTGCTGACCGACTTGGGAGAGGCGCCTCGTTCTCCTCCAGTTCTGTACGTCGAAAACAAGGCCATGCTGGCCTTGTGTCAGGAGCACAGACTGGAGCAGAGAACGAAGAACATTGCTCTGCGCTACTTCCTTGCTCGAGAGTTGCAGCAGCGTGGCCAGCTTCGTCTTGCTTACGTGGCCTCTCAGGCCAACACTGCTGATGTTTTCACCAAGGCACTTCAGCCTTGTGATCATCAGCGTTTCTGTACTGTGTTAGGCCTTGTACCTACTGTGCCTCACTTGCTTTCTTCTTGACTCTGCTTGTACTGTACTCTTTATACATATACCTGCATGCTTACACTTGCTAGGTTGTGTTCACTGTATTGTTTGTTCTCCTTTATATAACTCTGCATGTGGATTGGCCTTGTGGTCATTTGCTTGTGCTCAGACTGCGTGGTGACTTTGTGATCCACCCTGAGCTTGCTTTGCCTTTCTTGACTGGACTTGTGACCTCTTGTTCTCCCCCACTTTGCCTATGGGGGTGTGTCAAACTTATATGCTATAAGATGGGTCCTGTTGGCTCGAGGCGGAACAGGAACCCAGTTCTAGACCGTCGATTGTCGGGGTCAACAGCGTGATCGGCGTCAGCAGCGTGATCGGCGTCCATGTAGCCGATGAGGCTGAAGGAGGGTGTTAGGACTGTGGAATAGCAGAGCCCGACATTGGGCGTTGAGATTAAGAATTGTAGGGCCCTCTGAAGATCTAGGAGATTCTCAGCCGTTGGTTTGCGGGAGTACTGAGCCAGCTGGCTTGCGATGTACGAGAGATCGGGCCTGCAGGTAACAGAGGCAAAGAGTAGGCATCCCAGCTGCTGCTTGTAAGTTTGGAGTCCAGCGGGGGACAGGGCTTTGCTGTCAGGCTTGTGGTTGGGTCCTGGAGTGCGGTAAGGGGTGGAGAGTGGTGTAGGTGCGATGTTGAAGCGCTTGCCAAATTCTTCTGCATACTTGGCCGCTGAGACATGAATAGATTCTGGTGAGTAAGAGATGTTGAGTCCGAGAAACTGCTTCACGTCGTGGTTGCAGGTGATGTCAACGCGCCCTGCGAGATTCTTCTCGAATTTCTCAAGCAGTTCGTTGCTTGACCCTGTGTAGAGGAGGTCATCAACGTAGACCGTGGGCAGGTTGTGTTCTCCGCAGAAATCTCGGCGATACATCCCTGGATCGTGAGGCAACTACTTGAAGCCTATTTCAAGCAGGATATTGTGCAGGTACTGCTGCCAGAGCCTTGGCGCCTGCTTGATTCCGTTGAGAGACTTTCGCAGCTGGCACACGCGTGAATCCCCTTCGCCGTATGTGTGCGGCTGCTCCACGTAGATCACTGCGTCCACTAACACGTAAAGGAACGCGTTCTTCACATCGATTTGTCGGAGTGGTAGGTGTCGTGTGGCAGCGATGGCGAGGAGAATTCTGTCGGAGGTGTGACGGCTGACAGGAGCAAACGTCAGGTCGAAGTTGATGTCGTGCCTTTGATCATAACCATGTATGACCCAGTGCGCCTTAAATCGCTCGATTGTGCCATCCACTACGGTCTTCACGCGGAAGACCCATTTGCGGGAGAGGATCCTTCTCCCCTTTATTGCGGCGCGATCGACTAACACCCAGGTGTCGCGGGATTCGAGCGCCCTGATTTCTGCATCCATCGCCTCGCGCCATTCTTTGCTGTGTGGTCCCGTGAGTGCATGGCGCGGATTCTTGGGCTCGATGACACGTGGCGCCGTTGAGGTGGTGGTGTGGAGCCCCAGCAGCTGTACTCCTGAGACGGTGCTATCGTGGCGATGCTGTGGGATGACCTCCTGCACATCATCGTCGTCGCTCTTTGGTTCAGGCGGTGGTGTCGCTGCGCCTCCGCCGCTTCCTCCTACTCCGCCGAGTCCTCCTGCTCCGTCGAATCCTCCACTTGAGGGGTCTTCGTCGTCGTTGTTGTCGCTGCTGCAGCAATCTCCTCCTGTGAATTCGCCTCTGTTATCTTGCTCCAGAATAGCTACGGCAGCTTCATCCTCGGGCGTGGCGTAGCTGTGCCCATTGTTGGCATAAACGCGATTTTCGTTTGTTCGTTCATCTTCGCGGAACTGGCCGAGGAAGAGTCGTTTGTAGAAGATTACATCGTGCACTTTCGTAATCTTCTGGCCGATGAGGTCCAGAATGAGCCATGCTTTGTATTCGCGACTAATGCCGAGATGTATCCCCCAGCGTGCGCAACTTGCGAATTTGCCGATGGTAGACTTCGACGGGCGGTACTGCACCATGCACCCCCACACTTGGAGCATGGATGTGTCGCCCTTCGTGCCCGTCCACTTTAGATGCGAGGACATGTTTCCAGTGATAGCGGTGGTTGACAGCAGGTTGTGCACCCGCACGGCGTAATGCATCGCGTACGTCCAGTACGTTGGGGGAAGTTTGGACTGCTTCAGTAGCGCTCGCACCTTCGTCATGGGCGTGCGCTCGTAACTCCGCCGCGCCGTCCGACTGCCAGATCTTCAATTTCTCTCAGGATTGCTGCTGCGCGTGCGCTAGCCAGAGGCGGAAGGACTTGTAGGCTCTGCTGCGGGCCTCCAGGTTCACAACCCACACATAGTGGATTCTTGCGTCTATGAAGGTGAGCGTGTACTGCTCGTCGTTGGTTCCGCAGTAGCCTACGACGAGGAAGTCGCTATACACCTTCTCCAGTTTGGCGTAGCGGTTGGTTCCAAGTTCTAGCAGGGGGAAGGGTTGATGACTCAGCGCGGCTTCGGGGCAGACGGTGCAGTTGCGCGGTTGCGAGGTGCCCCTCACTTCGGTGCCGTCGGGGCGGAAGAGTGCGCCAGGCGCAAACACGCCGGCCTCGATGCAGTTCTTCAGTGTCACGCGCGAGGGGTGACCGAGGCGCTGGTGCCAAAGGTCATCGTTGGCGCGGAATCCAGAGGTGCGCATGTGGTGCGCGCGTGCTGCTTCAAGGTCCTCGTCAGGTACTGGGGCAGGTTCCGCCGGCGCTGTTTCTTCTTCTTCTTCTTCGCCGTTTGCCGTCGTCAGCATCAGCGCCAAGAATTCCTGGTCGAGAATCACGGAGAAGGGGATGTCGGTACCGGGGATCATTCTGGGGAAAAAGGTGGGCTCCCACGGCTCGGGGTCGGGTCCGTAGACTGTGCGACGGGGGGTTGAGGGCTCATTCCCCCAATCGATGGTGTCCCAAGGGTCGCGGTGCGGCTGGACGTCAGGTGGGGGTAGCGCAGGTGCTGATCAGCGCGGGGGACGACCGAGAGGAACAACAGGAGGTTCTGCCTCTGCTTCTTCTTCCCCCCTTTGGTCTTCGCGGGAAGTTCCCCAGCCTCCGCCGGAAGTGCCCCACCCGCTTGTTTCACCGCCATATGCGGTGCTCCATCCGCCCCCCGCACTTGCCCAGGTGCTGCCGATGTTGCCACCAGTTGCGGCGCCCCATTTGCCAGTGTCGCTCGTTCTCCATCCGCTGGCGCTTCCCCACCCCCCTTCATTGGAGGCGCTTTCCTCTTCTCCATTGCCCCATCCGCCAAAGGCGAACGTGCCACATGCTTCGACGAGACTGTGCTGGCGAAGCTCCTTCGCTTCGCGTCGCACCAGCTCCTCTTCTTGCGCGATGGTAAGCTTCTTCTTGGGGTCGGGGTCACTTCAGTGGGGGTAGATCTTCAGGAAGGCTTCCTTTGTGTAGGGGTGCGGAGTTCCTTCCGCGTCGAAGGTGCCGATGTTTGTTACGCGCAAGATCCCCTGGAGATGGCGGGATGCGGGTCCGGGGAGAGGGTGTTCCTCCATGCCGTAGAGCGTCGCAATTTCGAGCTTCATGGTTGACATGCCCTCTTCAAGCGGCGCGAATCGCTCAGCTTCAGCGATCGCAGCGAGTCTGCGTCCGGCGATGGCGCTCGTCGAAGCAGTCGGCGTGTGGCAATCCCTGCATATGCCATTAGGTCCGGGGTAGTGCAACGTGACTTTGGGAGGGTGTGGATGATGTGGCACCCAGGGTCTCCCATCGGGGTGCTTCCAGTCGGAGTGGTGAATGTGCTCGAAGCGCAGGGAAACGAGGTCGATTAACTCCTTTGAGTCGCCGCTGCAGTCAGGGATATCGAAATCGAGGATGTACACTCCGTTCTCGGAGTGTGCCCATCCGATCTGCCGGCGCGCCTTCTTCGGTGCAGTGTGGTGCAGGAAAATGTCGCGCGTGCGGAGGTCGGTGCTAAGCTCGACTCCGCAATCCATAAGTTGTGCTGCCGAGAGGAGATTGAAGTGCACGTTCTGGACTATGAGCACATCATTCAGTGCGATGTGCGTGAGGCTTCCCCGTGCTTTGAGCACGACGATTCTTTGCGCGTTTGCGCGCAGGCGGGTATTGTTTGCAACGGTGACGTAAGTGACGGTGGGGTTCGTGACGGCGTTGGAGACAAAACGATCGGATCCGGCCATGTGCTGCCTGCAACAGCTGTCCAGGTACCAGGTGTTGTAGCGCTTGTTGTCATCACGTGCGAGCAGCGCCAGTCGCGGCGTGACGATGTGCGGCGTGTCGAACTTTAAAAATTTCTCGCGCGAGATCCAGTCGATCTGTGCCGCCCGCGTATCAGGTACGTGCGGGGGGCTTTCAAGCAGCGGGATTGGAAGGCTCCAATCCTGGTCGTCATCGTCCTTGAAATCGTGGCGAGTGGTGAACGGATTGTTATCCACGAACGCTCTGATTGGGTGGCGTGCTGGCTCAGGTGACGGCGTGCGCACACGGGGATGACGTGATCCGCTTGTTTTCGTCATGGTCATGTTGCCGATGACGTTGCGGACTGGAGAAGACTGTGACGGTTGCTGCTGTTGATGCTGAACCGCTGGGTTCAGGTTGCGCGATGGGGGTTGGTGCCCCTGGGCTTGACGCATGTCGTTTCGTATGACTTGTCGGCTAGACCAGGTGCTCGGATTGGTTTGGCGAGGGCGAGATCGGAATTTACATCGATCTGCCAAGTGCCCGAAGTTTCTGCAGATTTTGCAATAAAGGCGCCGCGACCGTCGCTCTTCCGTGTTGTCCGCGTAGAAGGCGAGGCGTTCCCGATCTCGTCGCAGCGCTGGTCGCTGCTGGTCCATGTGTCTCTGTTCGACGAGAAGGGCGGCGCATAGGGCGGCTTCCAAAATAGGACAGCAGGGGGTTATTTTGGAGCAGACGAATCCTTCGATTGGTAGACTCCGTTTAGATGTCGCCAGGCGTCGAGGGCATGAGCAGATGTTGTCTTGTATGATCGTATGTTCAGCTGCTCCGTCGGCGACATGTTCCGAAGTAGGACGCCATACGCCATCAGTGACTCATTGTAATATTGAGCCCTGGCGTCAGCGGAGTCTTCAGCAGGTCCCGTGTAACTCTCGTCGAAGTAGTGGAATATCTGTGCGTTTTGCAGCAGCAGCTCCAGCTCGAAGCTCCACGTATAGAAGTCTCTACCGTCAAAACACACAGTTGACTTTATTTCTGATATGCTTAGGAACCTTGATTGAGCAGAGAGAATTGCTTCTTCGCTGGGACGGGGAGTCTTGGGAGTTGAGCCATTTGTTTCGAGGGAGAAGGTGTGCGGAGCAGTGTTGTGGCCATTTGAGGCTGGTTGAGAGGGTTGGGAAGATGTTCCCGCGTCGCCATTCCGCAATGTTTGGAGTCCTTGCTCCAAGATGGTGAGTCGCTGAAGCAGTTGTGCGAGGACCGTATTTCCAATCGTCGTCGTTTCCTCGTTTGTCACAGCCGGGTTGGGCTGCGCTTCAGCGGTCAGATTTGTCAGACCTCCAGATCCTCCGGCCATCCTTACACGCGAGCGTGTGCCAGACACCACCTTTCGATCGCCGAAGATTTTGGAGGTGGCAGCGCGAAGGAATCCTGAGTCGCTCTCATACCATGCTGTGATCAGAAGTTGATCGTAACCAGGATCACCTCAGGATGGTTCGCACACAACTAGGTAGTGGTGTGAGAATGATAGACGAAAGAATGAATGAACTAGAAATGAGATGGGTACAAATAGGAAACACATAAGTGTTGTACCCTCTAAGAGCTACCCCACTACAGCCTAAATAGACCATAGCAGATATAAGTTTGACACACCCCCATAGGCAAAGTGGGGGAGAACAAGAGGTCACAAGACCAGTCAAGAAAAGCAAAGCAAGCTCAGGGTGGATCACAAAGTCACCACACAGTCTGAGCACAAGCAAAGGGCCATAAGGCCAGTTCATATGCAGAGTTATATAAAGGAAAGCAAACAGTACAGTGAACACAACCTAGCAAGTGTAAGCATGCAGGTATATGTATACAGAGTACAGTACAAGCAGGGTCAAGAAGTCAACAAGTGAGGCACAGTAGGTACAAGGCCTAACACAGTACAGAAACGCTGATGATCACAAGGCTGAAGTGCCTTGGTGAAAACATCAGCAGTGTTGGCCTGAGAGGCCACGTACGCAAGACGAAGCTGGCCACGCTGCTGCAACTCTCGAGCAAGGAAGTAGCGCAGAGCAATGTGCTTCGTTCTGTGCTCTAGTCTGTGCTCTTGACACAAGGCCAGCATGGCCTTGTTGTCGACGTACAGAACTGGAGGAGAATGAGGCGCCTCTCCCAAGTCGGTCAGCAGGTAGGTGAGCCACCGAAGCTCCTGTGCAGCCATGGCCCCAGCGTAGATCTCAGCCTCACAACTGGAGCTGAGAACAGAAGAAGAGCGGGTAGACCGCCAGGAGACAGAACCGGAGCCAAGGCTGAAGGTGTAACCCTGTGACGACCGCTGCGTAGCCAGCGTCAGCGTGACCAGTGAGGACAACTCGAGCCCGTCCTCCAAGCACGAGCCCCATGCCCGATGTACTGCACAAGTATCGCAACACCCTCTTCGCAGCATCCCAGTGCACCTTTCGGTGCCTGCCGGGAGCCACGTAGCGAGCCAGAAGGCTGAGAGGGTATGCGAGGTCAGGTCGTGTGCAGGTCATCAGGTACATGAGGCAGCCCACAAGCTCTGGATACGGGCCACTCGGCTCTACGGACTCGTCCGAAGGTGGAGCTGAGAGCGAGTGACCGGTAGGCAGAGGAGTGGACTGTGGCGAGGAGTAAGTGAAGCAGAAGCGCTGAAGGACCTGCTGCACCATGTGAGACTGAGTCAAGGTAATGGTGCGCTGTGCTCTGTCCCGGGTGATCCGCAAGCCAAGGTAGCTTGTGAGCGCACCCAGGTCTGTGCACGTGTGTCTCTTCTGCAGCTCGGACTTCACGTGGGCGAGTGCCTCCGTGTCAGCAGTAGCAAAAACAAGGTCGTGTACGTACACAAGAACGTAGAACGGCGGCAGAGTAGCGTCAGTGCGTAGAAACAGAGAAGGGTCAGCAGTGGAAGGAGCAAAACCAAGAGCAGCAAGAGTCGTCCTGAGTGTGTCGTGCCACTCACGGGGCGCCTGGCGAAGACCGTAGACTGGCCGCCGGAGGCTCCACTGGGTACCAGCAGGAAACGACCCAGTGAAGCCAGGTGGGCGGCGCAGCCAGATCTCCTCGTGCAGGCTGCCCTGTAGGAAGGCTGTGCTGAAGTCAAGCGAGTGGAGCTCATAGTCACGCTGAGCAGCAACGTGCTGCAGTACCCGAAGAGTGGTCATCTTCGGGGTAGGGGAGAAGGTCTGAAAGAAGTCAACTCCCTGTCGCTGACTGAAGCCACGTGCAACGTAACGCGCCTTGAAGGCAGGTGGAGAACCCGGCGGCCGCTTCACCCTGAAGATCCACATGCCACTGACGATGTTCGCCCCAGGTGGGGGAACCTCGTCTACGTAGGTGCTTGTGGACTTCCAGGAAGCCATCTCTGCATCCATGGCTGCCTGCCACTGAGAGGAGTAGGGACCCTCTATCGCCTCTGCGTAAGAGCGCGGGGTCGGGATGTCTAGTGCATCCGGGTCTCCCTCAGGGGCAAGCAGCATGGACACGAGATGAGGTGAAGCAGCAGCAAAACACTCAAGGTCCTCCTGTCTGTCCTCAAGGACGTCCGTGCCAAGAGCACACTCACCCCCGACGGACGGAGGACAGACAGACGCAGACGCAGACTCAGCAACAAGACTAGCGGCGTAGTCTAGGCGACAGGCTGCAGCAAAGTCAACAAGCTCAGCAACAAGAGCAGACGCAGCAGAGGACTCAAACAGAGGGTCAGTGACAGCAGTGGCCAGAAAGCGCGTGACAGTAGGACTAGCAGCACGAAGGGAGTCAGACTCCGGGTCCGGACCGTCAGGAAGAGAGGACGCAGGAGGAGAGGGCAGAGGGACACGCTGTGGAGCAGTAGAAGGACGCAGTGTCATAGAGTGAGTGCC
This sequence comes from Closterium sp. Naga37s-1, assembly GCA_947471745.1. Classification (NCBI taxonomy): domain Eukaryota; kingdom Viridiplantae; phylum Streptophyta; class Zygnematophyceae; order Desmidiales; family Closteriaceae; genus Closterium; species Closterium sp. Naga37s-1. Next base: position 751,846 of record CANJKZ010000084.1, read on the forward strand.
TGGGACAGGAGGAAGACGCGGACGCGAAACACGACCAGCGAGAACAGGACGGACAGGCGACGCAGAACGAGACTCAGGCGACACAGGACGAGACTCAGGCTCACGACGCTCCGTAAGACCTCTAGTCGGACCAGAGTAAGGAGAAGGACCAGGCAGCGGAGAGGCCAGCTGCAACCGCGACTGGGACTGGACCGGCGGTGGACTTAGGAAGGGAGGAGGAGGAGGACCCGGAGAAGGCCGGGAGCCAAGAACCTGCTGAAGGAGCGGAACGAAGTACGGCCGCGGCCGCGCAGCGCCTCCAGAAACAGCAGAGACAGAACCGGTACCCTCAGCCCCAGGGTATCCAGTCCCAGTAGCACCTCCAGCAGCTCCAGCACCAGCAGCACCTACAGCAGCTCCAGCACCAGCACCACCAGTAGCTCCAGCAGCACCTCCAGCAGCACCAGCACCTCCAGCAGCTCCAGCACCAGCACCAGCAGGAACCCTACAGCGCCGAGAGTACCACTCACGAAGCCGCTGTGGAGAGAGGGGCTCCCGCCGCGACTGGACACCTAGAGCACCTCCAGACGCAGCACGCGCAGGCTCAGCACCTCCAGACACAGTACCCTCAGGCGCCACACCCCCAGGCTCAACACGCCCAGTCTCAGCACCCCCAGACCCAGCACCCCCAGTCTCAGCACCCCCAGACTCAGCACCCCCAGTCCCCGCACCCGCAGGGTCAGCACACCTAGCAGCACCTGAGTCGACAGCTACCTCGACCGGCTCGGCAGGGTCTACCTGGGACACACCTTAGGGGGCAGGACCCTGGGGGGGGAGGGGGTCTACCAGGGGAGGACCTGGGGCGAGGAAGAGCGGCGGGGGGGGGAGAGAGGCAGTGCGGTGGGGAAAGAGACGGTAGTACGACACCGACTCGTCGAACGTGACGTCCTGAGAGGACAGAACACGACGCGAGATGGGGTGGTAGAACTGCCACCCGGGTGCGTCAGGAGGGAAGCCAAGGAAGACACAGGGAACGGCACGGGAGGACAGCTTGTCCGCTGTAGTATCGCGGACAAAAGCTCGAGATCCCCAGACACGGAACGCGGACGCATCGCCAACCTTCCCCGTCCACCGCAGAGTAGGTGTGGTCTCCGGCAAGGAGACACGAGGCTGAAGGTTGATCTGATGCGCAGCGTACTGAACCGCGAACGGCCACAGAAAATGGGGAGCAGCCGCATGGATCATGGACGTACGAGCGACGTCCATGACCATGCCAATGCGGCGCTCAGCAATCCCATTTTGCTGCGGGGAGGCCGGAAGCGTGAACGTCTGGCGGATGCCCTCCGAACGACAGAAGGCTCGCAGGAGGTCGGAGGAAAACTCCCCTCCTCTGTCCGAGTGCAGACGCAGAACAGGAAGGTCTGAGCCGAATCTCTCACTGAGCTGGCGACGAGCACCGCGGATCCAGTCGATCAACACCTCAGGAACCTCACCCTTGCTGCGCAAGGGGAAGACTGTGGTGTAACGCGAGTAGTCGTCAACGACCAGGAGGAAGTAGCGCTCGTGACTCTGTCCACCGACGCGGGCTAGGCCCCACACGTCCATGTGAAGAGTCCGCAGAGGAGCCTCTGTCGGAGGAAACGAGGAGGAGTTAGGGGCAGCGCGCTGCCGGCCCTCGACACAAGGAACACAGGTGGGGGCAGGCCCCGGAGGAAGGGGAGGGAGGGACCTGGGTAGACCCGAGACAAGGGCACGGGAGGCCATACCTCGAAGACGAGGCAGGGAGGGGTGACCAAGGCGGTGGTGCCACAGGAGGGTCTCGTGTGCCAAAGGACGACACGAGCAGGGGGCAGGCGCAGGACTAGACCTGGACGTGGCAGCAAACACCTGACCAGACGCAGAGACTGGAGGAGGCGCTTGTGTACAGACTCGACCCTGGCCGACGGGTGAACGTGGCCAGGTGGCGGCCCGTCCGAGAGCAAGTGCAGTGGGTCACACGCTGACCTCCAGGGGTGAACTGGTCAATCCACGCGTCCTGGAGGTCAGCTCCACTCACCAGGTTCGTAGAGAACGAGGGGAGGTGGAGTCCCGACAGCAAGCCCGACGGGGCCGCAGGACACGGTAGGACAGTGGAGGAGTGTGCAAGTACTGGGCCCCCTGAGGGGTCAGCAAGGGAGACCGCAACAGGCCGACTGAGCGGCGTGAGCGTGGTGCTGTCTCTAAAGAAAGAGCACGAAGCACCAGAGTCAAGTGTGAAAGTGTGAAAGGACTCAGTAGGTGCAGTACCAGAGGGAGGAGACGTACCAGCACCTGGAGCAGCAGACACACTAGCACCTAGAGCAGCAGCCGCACTAGCACCTGGAGCAGCAGACACACTAGCACCTAGAGCAGCAGCCACAGTGCCCGGGTCGGGCGGGACACGCAGGTAACAGTCACCCTCAGTAATATCAGCAAGAGCATACATAGCAGCAAGGATAGCATCAAAGTCTAGATCAAAGATAGGCACATTCTGCAGAAGCAGATCATGCCAATGAGGAAGATCAACAGCGTCAGGAAAGTGGGTACGCTAAGCGTCAGTCAAGCGGCCAAAGCAGCGCTGCGTGGTGTGTGGGAGACCACACACCTCCCCACTACGAGTGCCGGTGCGAAGAACGTACGCGCAGGGACCTGCACCCCCAGACCTCACACGCCCAGCGTACCACTCACGAAGCTGCTGAACAGACGGGGTCTCACGGGTGCGCAGCTGCTGCTGACGCTGGCTGCCACCAAGGCCTCCACGCTACGTGGCCGCACCGCGACCAGCACCACCTCCTCCGCTACCTCCACCACCGCCGCCGCCGCCGCCGCCTCCTCCGCCACCGCCGCCACGGCCGCCACTGCCGCCACGGCCGCCACTGCCGCCACCGACACCCCCACTCCCGGAACCACCCCCACCACCACCTCCACCTCCTCCACCTCCTCCACCGCTGCCTCCACCGCCCCCACCACCACCCCTGCTTCCCTTGCCCTTGCCAGTGCGGCGTCGCCCACTAGGGGCAGACACAGCGCCGACCTCCTCAGTGCCAACGAGGTCGACAGCAGCAGCAGAGGCAACAGAGGGGAGAAGGGGGACAGGGGAACACCCCTCAAAGAAGGGGGTGCGACGGTCACCGCGAGAAGCACCAACAGCTAAGACACTCTTCTCAGCTGCAGCAAGGCGCTCCTCTAGCAAGTCGACAGTCAGCTCGGTAGGGCAAAGGGAGAGAAAGTGATCCCTGACTGAGGAGAGAGAGTCAGGGAGGCGGGTGACTAGGTAGTAAAGGGTGATGTACATGGGGGGGGAGTTCGTGAGAAGAAACTCAGTGGGAAGGGCAGCGCGGTAGCGAGCGTCACTAGTGCGGAGGTGAGCAACTAGGTCAGCAACTGTGGAAAAGGCGGCAAGGTCAGGAAAAAGGTATGGCAGCATTAGGCGGCTGAGGGCAGCAGTGGTAGGGGAGGAGTAGCGTGCAACTACAGCGTCGTACAGAGCCCTAGCACTCTTGTACTGACTAAAGTGCGCGCGCTCAGTAGAAGGCAGGTGGTTGCGCACAGCAAGACGAGCAGCAGCATCGCGCGTGAGCCACTGCGAGCGAACAGTATTGTCAGCATCAGCAGTAGGGGCAGTAGAGGTGCCAGAAGTGAGATCGAACAGTGAGAGACCATCCTTGCTATCGCACTGTAGGAAAAGCTGCAGATCATCTAGCCAGACCTCAAAGTCAACAGCCCGACCCTCAGCATCAAAGGTAAGAACATTGAGACTAGCCATGACAGGAGAAGCAACAGGCTAGCAGCAGCAGCAGTGGAACTCGGCTAAGCAGGCTAGGCAGGGCGGCGCAGCTCGGCAGGGCGGTGTGGCTCGGCAGCGCGGCTCTCTTACCAGGGGAGAGGCCGGGGCAGGGCCGGGGCAGTTCAGGAGCAGGGCCGGGGCAGGGCCGGGGCAGTTCAGGAGCAGGGCCAGGGCAGGGCCGGGGCAGTTCAGGAGCAGGGCCGGGGCAGGGCCAGGGCAGAGCCGGGCCAGGGCCGGGGCAGTTCAGGGGCAGGGCCGGGGCAGGGTCGGGGCAGGGCCAGGGCAGAGCCGGGGCAGTTCAGGAGCAGGGCCGGGGCAGTGCAGAAGCAGGGCCGGGGCAGTTCAGGGGCAGTGCCGGGGCAAAGCCGGGGCAGGGCCGGGGCAGGGCCTGGGCAGAGCCGGGCCAGGGCCGGGGCAGTTCAGGGGCAGGGCCGGGGCAGTTCAGGAGCAGGGCCGGGGCAGTGCAGAAGCAGGGCCGGGGTAGTTCAGGAGCAGGGCCGGGGCAGTGTCGGGGAGGAGCTGCGACAGGGCCGCAGCAGGGCCGGCTGGGCCTGAAGGGGCCTATAACGGGGCCGTATGGGGCCTATAACGGGGCCTGACGGGGCCCATAACGGGGCCGTACGGGGCCTAGAACGGGGCCGTGCGGGGCCTATAACGGGGCCTGACGGGGCCTATAACGGGGCCGTACTGGGCCGTACGGGGCCTATAACGGGGCCTGACGGGCCTTACGGGGCCTTAAACGGGGCCAAATGGGGCCTGACGGGGCCGAACGGAGCCTATAACGGGGCCTGACGGGGCCTATAACGGGGCCCGACGGGGCCTATAACAGGGCCGTACGGGGCCTATAACGGGGCCGTGCGGGGCCTATAACGGGGCCTGATGGGGCCTATAACGGGGCCCGACGGACCTTACGGGGCCTTAAACGGGGCCAAATGAGGCCTGACGGGGCCGTACGGGGCCTCTAACGGGGCCTTACGGGGCCTCTAACGGGGTCTGAAGGAGCCTGACGGGGCCTCTAGCGGGGCCTGACTGGCCTTACGGGGCCTTAAACGGGGCCAAATGGGGCCTGACGGGGCCGTACGGGGCCTCTAACGGGGCCTGACGGGGCCGTACGGGGCCTCTAACGGGGCCTGTCGGGGCCTAACGGGGCCTTAATCGGGGCCGAACGGGGCCTGACGGGGCCTTACGGGGCATAACGTGGCCTTACGGGGCCTGAAACCGCGCCCTAAACGGGGCCTTAAGGGGCTTTACGGGGCCTAACGAGGCCTTAAGGGGCCTTACGAGGCGGGCGCAGGCTCTAAGGGCGGGCGCAGGGGCCGTGACGGGCCTCGAAGGGAAGTCGCGAAGCGCGCGTCAAGTAGGCGGGGGAGAAATTTCAGTGGTGGGCCCTTTTTAAAAAATCTCGAAACTAGCTCTATACCATGTGAGAATGATAGACGAAAGAATGAATGAAATAGAAATGAGATGGGTACAAATAGGAAACACATAAGTGTTGTACCCTCTAAGAGCTACCCCACTACAGCCTAAATAGACCATAGCAGATATAAGTTTGACAAGTGGTGGTGGGCCCTTGATCTCAAATCAGAGTGAATGTAAAATGATTGAGATTTAATTAAAACATGCAAGTACAAACGTATAAATAAGAGTACAAGGTGGAATACGAAACGACCTAGCTAGCCATGTACTCTAATGGGTACATTCTCTTATTGCAGCGAAACCCAACCGTGCGACTACAGACGGTTACGAACTGCTCGGGCAGAATCCTCGCCAATGCTGCTGCCTGATGCTGTCTGCCCTGACATTCCAGATGCTTCGTAACCGCACGACCCTTCGTGTCATTCCGCCTGTTCGTCTTCAGCCTCGGTACTGCATGCTTCGATTGCTATTGTCAGGAGTGCACGGTAACACTTCATCTTTTACTATTCGTAACAACTTCAACATCATGGCGACCCTTGCCATGTATTGTAAATGAGCTCCCCGTTAGGGTCGATATGGTGCTCTTCAAAGTTACCAATGTCCATCAATTTACATCATGAATCAACATTTTTTGAAAACATTATATGCCTCCGAGTCGACTCTAATCAGCAATCTTTTCCAACTCTCATACCGAGAGCAAGAGTTTACTGATTTTTTGTTTCATGCAATATGGGATTGAATTTTATTCCAAGATGATGGACTCACAATGCTATTTGCAAGGCTACCCAGCGCTCTGACGGTTTCAATGACCTGTTCCGAATTATGTACAAGCTCAAGGTCACCACATAAATTTCCAACAAACCCTAACATTGTCCCAACAAGGAAATCATTTATTAACAAACCAAGATGAGAATATCATCATCGCACGATGACGACGAGAAGAGTCATTGCCCGAAATGGTCGCAAAGGCATTGCTAAAGGCTCCAACAGCGTTAATGGCGGGTCTACGTGCAGTGCCGCTGGTTCGGCCAAATTCTAAGGGGACTTGGGATTGTACAGAACAATGATTGGATGTTTTTGGTCATTTGAGAAGTATCATGTAGGAGCTGTTGGCTATTGATCAATATGCAAGCGTCATGGGTGGGGCTACGATAGATGTGAGAAGGCGACTCCATAATAAGGTGGATCCCCCGTCTGATAAGTCAAGATGGATATCCCTACCGAAGATGATGCATGAGATGATCAAAAGGTTGCTGAAGAGTATATGAAGTGGGTGACGACGGGACGGTTATCTGATCAACAACTCGGACGAAGCTGCAGATCCGGTTATGGTCGATACTGCTTCTTCTCAAATCGATTTTTATTTCACAATAATTTTGCCATTTAATAGGATCGCAGAAGTATGCCAAATGTTATAATTGTTGTTAGGCTTTAGCGAGGTACTCCCTAGCAAAGGCTGACAGCTCGGGGAACAGGTAGGGAAGAAGCAGGCGGCCTAGAGCAGCAGTGGCAGGCGAGGAGTAGCGAGCGAATACAGCGTCGTACAGTGCCTGTGCTGTCCTGTGCTATCCGAAGTGAGCGCATTCGGCTAACGGCAGGTGGTTGCGAATGGCCAAGCGGGCAGCAGCGTCGCGAGTAAGCCACTGTGAGCGAGTCGCACTGTCAGCTGTGGCGGGAGGGACAGTCGCGGCGCTTGACGCTAGGTCAAACAGCGAAACACTGTCCTCATGATCGAACGAGCCACGTGTCAAACTGAATCGGTCTGCCCTCATGATCGAACGCGAGAACTCGAAGCGAAGCCATAGTGGCGCAGCACGCAGGAGCAGCAGTAGCAGCAGGAGCAGTAGCACCAGTAGCAGCAGTAGTAGCAGCATTAGCAGTAGCAGCAGTAGCAGTAGTAGCAGCAGCAGCAGCAGTAGCAGCAGTAGCAACAGTAGCAGCAGTAGCAGCAGCAGGGGCCGAGGGGCCGGGGGGGGGGCAGGAGCAACGGGCCGTGGGGATCCTAGGGGCGACGGGCCACGGGGCCGGGAATGAAGGGGCCGAGGGGCCTGGGGCCTAGGGGTGTCGGGCTGCGGGGCCAGGGACAAAGGGGCCGAGGGGCCGGGGCGCGCGTGCTAGGGGCGACTGGGCCGGGGTGCGCGGGCTGGAGTCGACAGGGCCAGGCGCGAGGGCTAGGATCGACAGGGTCGAGCGCGCGGGCTAGGGTCGACGGGGCCGGGGCGCGGGGGGTAGGGTCGACGAGGCCGGGGCGCGCGGGCTAGGGGTCGACGGGGCCGGGGCGCTAGGGCTACGGGCGTCGGGGCTGGGGCGGTCGGGCTAGGGTCGACAGGGCCGGGGCGCTCGGGCTAGGGTCGACGGGGCAAGGCGCGAGGGCTAGGGGCGACGAGGGCGGGCGCGCGGGCTAGGGTCGACAGGGCCAGGGCGCGGGGGCTAGGGTCGACGGGGCCGGGGCGCGCGGGCTAGGGGTCGACAGGGCCGGGCGCGCGGGCTAGGGGTCAACGGGCCGGGCGCGCGGGCTAGGGGTCGACGGGCCGTGGCGCGCGGGCTAGGGGTCGACGGGGCCGGGCGCTCGGGCTAGGGGTCGACGGGCCTGGGCGCGCGGGCTAGGGGTCAACGGGGCCGTGCTAGAAGCGACGGGCCAGGCTAGGGGCACGCTGGCTAGGGCCTACGGGCCGAGCTAGGGGCAACGGGCCAAGGGGCGACACGAGGGCTGCTAAAGGCAGTGCAGTGGTGGGCCCAAGGAAAAAAAAAACGGTCCTAGCGAAGGACCTGCTCTGAAACCATGTCAAGAGAATGAACGAGAATGAATGAACTAGCAAAGAGTTGGGTACAAGTACTAACCCTAATTGGGTTGTACCCCTTGTGGGCTACTCCACTACAGCCTACACAATGTAAGCTATATGTAAGTTTGACATGGGCGGGGGGAGCAGGGCAAGCTCAGCCTCAGTACAAGTAGCACAGTAGCTGACGTCTAGCGAGCCCAAGTGGGTGATAATGTCAGCACTGCGGTCAAACGCTCCTAGGTCGCGAAAGAGAAACGGCAGAAAGAGGCCACCACACCGACAGAGCTGTACGGGCCTGATCGAAGTGCTACTGGTCCACCTTGTGCTCCGGGCTCGCTGTATTCGCTCGCTACTCCTCGCCTGCCACTGCTGCTCTAGGCCGCCTGCTTCTTCCCTACCTGTTCCCCGAGCTGTCAGCCTTTCCCACTTGCGCATTAGTGACGCTCGCTACCGCGCTACCATCCCTGCTGAGTTCCTTGACAGGAACCAGCCCTCGATGTTCATCACCCTCTACTTCATAGTCACTCGCCTCCCTGACTCTCTTCGCTCTGTCAGGGACCACTTTCTCTCACTTGACCCCACCTCCCTCACTGTTGACCTACTCGAGCAGCACCTCCTCACAGCTGAGACTAGTGCAGTTGCTGTAGGTGCTGCTCGTGGCACTCCGCACCCGTCCTTCTTTGAGGGGTGCTCCCCCTCCCCCCTTGCCCCCTCCTACGCCTCTGCTGCTTCTGCAGACGTCCCTGGTGCTGAGGACGTTGGGGCTGCTTCTGCTAGTGCGAAGCGCCGCAGCGGCAAGGGCAAGTATAGCAGGGGTGGTGGAGGGGGCAGCGGGAGTGGTGGTGGGGGCAGCAGTGGAGGTAGTGGAGGCAGTGGAGGTGGTGGCAGCAGTGGGAGTGGTGGCGGGAGTGGGGGCGTTGGTGGCGGCGGTGGAGGCAGCGGTGGGGGTGGCAGTAGTGGCGGCGGTGGGACTGGTGGCGGTAGGACTGGCGCTCGGCGTGAAGGTTCTGGAGGTGGCCAGCGGAAGCAGAAGCAGCGTCAGAGCGAGACCCAGTCGCCCCGGCAGCTTTGTGAGTGGTTGTTTCAGCGTGGGACGTCTGGGGGTAGTGATAGCTGCCCGTATGTCATTCGCACGAGTGACCGTGCTGGTCAGACATGCAGGAGGCTTCACACTCAGCACCGCTGCTTCTCCCGCCTCGACGTCGCTTGGCGTGCTGAGTTTGGTGACGACGTTGAGCGCCCTCACTAGGCAGATCTGCTTAGGTCTGGAGTTCCTATCTTTGACCTAGACTTTGATGTTATCCTTTCTGCTATGTATGCTTTGTCTGTAAGTGCTGAGGGTGACTGTTACCGGTGTGTGCCACCTGACCCAGGTATAACGGCTGCTGCTCTAGGTGCTAGTGAGTCTTGTACTCTCCCTGGTACTGCGCCTGCTGAGACCTTGCACACCTTCGCTTTGGACTCAGGTGCCTCACGCTGTTTCTTTCGTGACAGCACCACCCTCACTCCTCTCCCTGCACCTGTCCCGATCAGACTGGCTGACCCCTCCGGAGGCCCGGTCGTGGCCAGTTCCTCCACTGTACTCCTGGGTCCGGCGATTCCATCCGGCTCACTGTCACGTCTTCACCTCCCCTCGTTCTCTACGAACTTGGTGAGTACCGCTGCCCTTCCGGATGTGATGGTCACTACCACCACTCCTGGGGGTCAGTGTGTGTCGACCTGCATGTGTACACGGACGGGTCGTCACCTGGCCACGTTCACTCGTCGGCCAGGGTCGAGTCTGTACACACTGGCTACCGAGTCTCCTCAGGTAGATGCGTCTGCTCAGGTGTTTGCGTCAGGTCAGGTAGCACCCCCTTGCTTGTGTTGCCTCCTGTCGAACCAGACTCTTCTGTGGCACCACCGCCTTGGTCACCCTTCCCTGCCACGCCTTCGTGGCATGCACTCTCGCCTCCTTTTGTCTGGTCTCCCCAGGTCTCTGCCTCCCCTCCCGCCCTCGCCTGCTCCGCCCTGCCATACTTGCGTCGAGGGGTGGCAGCACGCCGCTCCTCACTCCTCCTCGTTTCCCTCGACGTCTGCTCCCCTGGAGACTCTCCACATGGACGTGTGGGGCCCCGCCCGCGTCACTGGACAGGGCCGCGAGTGCTACTTTCTGCTGGTCGTTGACGACTAGACGCGGTACACCAAGGTCTTCCCCTTGCGCAGCAAGGGTCAGGTCGTTGATGTCTTGATCCCTTGGATCCGCACAATCTGTCTCCAGCTCCGCGAGCGGTTCAGTACGGACCTTCCTGTCCTATGTCTGCACTCTGACAGAGGTGGTGAGTTCTCCTCCGACCTCTTGAGGGACTTTTGTCGTGGGTGTCAAACTTATATCTGCTATGGTCTATTTAGGCTGTAGTGGGGTAGCTCTTAGAGGGTACAACACTTATGTGTTTCCTATTTGTACCCATCTCATTTCTAGTTCATTCATTCTTTCGTCTATCTTTCTCACATGGTATAGAGCTAGTTTCGAGAATTTTTAAAAAGGGCCCACCACTGAAATTTCTTACTGCCTACTTGACGCGCGCGTCGCGTCTTCCCTTCGATGCCCATCGCGGCCCCTACGCCTGCCCTCAGAGCCAGCGCCCGCCACATTATGCCCCGTAAGGCCCTGTAAGGCCCCGTCAGGCCCCGTTAGAGGCCCCGTAAGGCCCCGTTATAGGCCCCGTACGGCCCCGCCAGGCCCCATTTGACCCCGTTTAGGGCCCCGTAAGGCCCTTCAGGCCCCGTTAGAAGCCCCGAACGGCCCCGTCAGGCCCCGTTAGAGGCCCCGTACGGCCCCGACAGGCCCCATTTGGCCCCGTTTAGGGCCCCGTAAGGCCCGTCAGGCCCCGTTTAGGGCCTCGTAAGGCCCGTCAGGCCCCGTTAGAGGCCCCGTACGGCCTCGTCAGGCCCCGTTATAGGCCCCGTCCGGCCCCGTCGGGCCCCATTTGGCCCCGTTTAGGGCCCCGTAATGCCCGCCAGGCCCCGTTAGAGGCCCCGTAAGGCCCGTCAGGCCCCGTTAGAGGCCCCGAATGGCCCCGTCAGGCCCCGTTAGAGGCCCCGAACGGCCCCATCAGGCCCCGTACGGCCCCGTCAGGCCCCATTTGTGTCAGAATATTATGCTCTAGCCTGTAGTGGGGTGCTCTATAGCGAGTACAACCCTTCTAGGGTTTGCTATTTGTATCCTCATTCTTGCTAGTGCAACCCTCCTTCTTCTTAATTCCTCTTAAACTTTCACATGCTATCAGAGCAGGTCGATCCCCTTGGATCGATCCTGTGGGTGGGCTCACCACCTCGTTGCTTCCGCTGCAACTTCCACTACTACCTTCTGTGCCGCACGCCCCGTGGCGTGCGGCAGTTTTTCTTCCCGCCGGCGCCCCGAGGCGCGCGGCGGTTTTCTGCCCGCCGTGCGCCCCGTGGCGCGCGGCGGTTCTCTGCCCGCTGTGCGCCCCGAGGCGCGCGGCGGGCTTCTACCCCGTCACTCGCCGCGTCGCCCTCGGGAGGCGCTGTGACGGGCGACGGGGACCCGCGCGTCGCCCCCCGTCGCCCGTCGTGGCCTGCGCGCGGCCCGTACAGCCGGCGCGCGGCCCGTACGGGCTGCGCCAGGCCTGCGCGCGGCCCGTACGGGCTGCGCCAGACCCGCGCGCGGCCCGTACGGGCTGCGCCAGACCCGCGCGCGGCCCGTACGGGCTGCGCCAGGCCCGCGCGCGGCCCGTACGGGCTGCGCCAGGCCCGCGCGCGGCTCGGGCCGCCTGCGCGCGGTTCGGGAGGCTGTGCCAGGCCCGTGGGCGGCCCTTTCCTCGCTGCCCCTGCCCTCCCCGCTGTCCCCCGTGCTTCTGCTGGCGCCCCACCCCTCCTACAGCCCGTTCTCCTGAATTAGGGTTTGGGGGTGAGGGGTATGGGGGTGAAACTACTGTGTGCCGTTCCCTGCTCCTCCTCCTCCTCCGTCTCCCTGTGCTGCAGCTGCCGCTGAGGGGGGGTGGACTTGTTGGAGCCGTTGGAGTGGTGCTAAGGGGGGGTGAAGGGGGAGTGGAGCTAGCGGTGTAGCAGCGGGTGTGTGTCAGGAGGGGTGGTACTGTTTGGGGGAGGTCGAGTGGAGGCAGCAGTCTTGTCGTCAGCAGCAGCAGCAGTCCGGAGGCTACAATCTCCGGTAGTCGCCAGTCGCCCGTGGGTCCGTTGCTCGTCTGCCGCTACTTTTAGCCGCGGGGCCAGTTACCCCAGTAGTCCGGAGCGTTGTTCCGGTAGCCACTGAGCCAGCAGCTCGTCTGTGTGTCTGCAGCGTCAGCAGTCGCCTCCCATCTTCTCTCCCCCACAGTCTCTCCTCCTCCTCACTTGCCCTCTGCGATAGCCTCTAGCTTTGCTCATAATTGTGAACTTTCAACTATTGCTTCTTGAACTTGTGCTCAGAATGTGTGGTGACATTGTGATCCACCCTGAGCTTGTACTGCTTTGCTTGCTCTGCTGATTACACCCCACTTTGGCTATGGGGGTGTGTCAGAATATTATGCTCTAGCCTGTAGTGGGGTGCTCTATAGCGAGTACAACCCTTCTAGGGTTTGCTATTTGTATCCTCATTCTTGCTAGTGCAACCCTCCTTCTTCTTAATTCCTCTTAAACTTTCACAATTTGGCCCCGTTTAGGGCCCCGTAAGGCCCGTCAGGCCCCGTTAGAGGCCCCGCACGGCCCCGTCAGGCCCCGTTAGAGGCCCCTTCAGGCCCAGCCGGCCCTGCTGCGGCCCTGTCGCAGCTCTGCCCCGGCCCTGCCCCGGTCCTACTCCTGAACTGCCCTGGCCCTGCTTCTGCACTGCCCCGGCCTTGCTCCTGAACTGCCCCGGCCCTGCCCCGGCCCTGCCCCTGAACTGCCCCGGCCCTGGCCCGGCTCTACCCCGATCCTACCCCGGCCCTGCCCCGGCTCCGCCCCGGCTCTGCCCCGGCCCTGCCCCGGCCCTGCTCCTGAACTGCCTCGGCCCTGCCCCTGAACTGCCCCGGCCCTGCCCCGGCCCTGCTCCTGAACTGCCCGGCTCTGCCCCGGCCCTGCCCCTGCCCTGCCCCGGCCCTGCCCCGGTCCTGCCCCGGCTCTGCCCCGGCCCTGCTCCTGAACTGCCCCGGCCCTGCCCCGGCCCTGCTCCTGAACTGCCCCGGCACTGCTCCTTAACTGCCCCGGCCGTGCCCCTGAACTGCCCCGGCCCTGGCCCGGCTCTGCCCCGGCCCTGCCCCGGCCCTGCTCCTGAACTGCCCCGGCCCTACCCCGGCCCTACCCCGGCCCTACCCCAGCCTCTCCCCTGGTAAGAGCACCGCGCTGCCGAGCGTCGCTGCCCTGCCGAGCTGCGCCGCCCTGCCTAGCCTGCTTAGCCGAGTTTCACTGCTGCTGCTGCTAGCCTGCTGCTTCTCCTGTCATGGCTAGTCTCAATGTTCTTACCTTTGATGCTGAGGGTCGGGCTGTTGACTTTGAGGTCTGGCTAGATGATCTGCAGCTTTTCCTACAGTGCGATAGCAAGGATGGTCTCTCACTGTTCGATCTCACGTCTGGCGCCTCTACTGCCCCTACTGCTGATGCTGACAGTACTGTTCGCTCGCAGTGGCTCACGCGCGATGCTGCTGCTCGTCTTGCTGTGCGCGATCACCTGTCGTCTACTGAGCGCGCACACTTTAGTCAGTACAAGAGTGCTAGGGCTCTGTACGACGCTGTAGTTGCACGCTACTCCTCCCCTACCACTGCTGCCCTCAGCCGCCTCATGCTGCCGTACCTTTTTCCTGACCTTGCCGCCTTTTCCACAGTTGCTGACCTAGTTGCTCACCTCCGCACTAGTGACGCTCGCTACCGCGCTGCCCTTCCCACTGAGTTTCTTCCCACGAACTCCCCCCACATGTACATCACCCTTTACTACCTAGTCACCCGCCTCCCTGACTCTCTCTCCTCAGTCAGGGATCACTTTCTCTCCCTTTGCCCTACCGAGCTGACTGTCGACTTGCTAGAGGAGCGCCTTGCTGCAGCTGAGAAGAGTATCTTAGCTGTTGGGGCTTCTCGCGGCGACCGTCGCACCCCCTTCTTTGAGGGGTGTTCCCCTGTCCCCCTTCTCCCCTCTGTTGCCTCTGCTGCTGCTGTCGACCTCATTGGCACTGAGGAGGTCGGCGCTGCGTCTGCCCCTAGTTGGCGACGCCGCACTGGCAAGGGCAAGGGAAGCAAGGGTGGTGGAGGGGGTGGTGGAGGTAGCGGTGGAGGAGGTGGAGGTGGTGGTGGGGGTGGTCCCGGGGGTGGGGGCGTCGGTGGCGGCAGTGGAGGCCGAGGAGGCGGTGGCGGAGGCGGTGGAGGCGGCGGCAGCGGTGGTGGAGGTAGCGGAGGAGGTGGTGCTGGTCGCGGTGCAGCCACGCAGCGTGGAGGCCTTGGTGGCAGCCAGCGTCAGCAGCAGCTGCGCACCCGTGAGACCCCGTCTGTTCAGCAGCTTCGTGAGTGGTACGCTGGGCGTGGGAGGTCTGGGGGTGCAGGTCCTTGCACGTACGTTCTTCGCATAGGCACTCGTAGTGGGGAGGTGTGTGGTCTCCCACACACCACGCAGCGCTCCTTCGGCCGCCTGACTGACGCTTGGCGTACCCAGTTTCCTGACGCTGTTAAGCTTCCTCGTTGGCATGATCTGCTTCTGCAGAATGTGCCTATCTTTGATCTAGAGTTTGATGCTATCCTTGCTGCCATGTATGCTCTTGCTGATATTACTGAGGGGGACTGTTACATGCGTGTCCCGCCCGACCCGGGCACTGTGGCTGCTGCTCTAGGTGCTAGTGCGGCTGCTGCTCTAGGTGCTAGTGCGTCTGCTGCTCCAGGTGCTGGTACGTCTCCTCTCTCAGGTACTGCACCTACTGAGTCCTTGCACACCTTCACACTTGACTCTGGTGCTTCGCGCTCTTTCTTTAGAGACAGCACCACGCTCACGCCGCTCCGTCGGCCTGTTGCGGTCTCCCTTGCTGACCCCTCAGGGGGCCCAGTACTTGCACACTCCTCCACGGTTCTACCGTGTCCTGCGGCCCCATCGGGCTTGCTGTCGGGACTCCACCTCCCCTCGTTCTCTACGAACCTGGTGAGTGGAGCTGACCTCCAGGACGCGTCGGTTGACCAGTTCACCCCTGGAGGTCAGCGTGTGACCCACTGCACTTGCTCTCGGACGGGCCGTCACCTGGCCACGTTCACCCGTCGGCCAGGGTCGAGTCTGTACACACTGACTACTGCGCCTCCTCCGGTCTCTGCGTCTGGTCAGGTTGCTGCGTCCAGTCAGGTGTTTGCTGCCGCGTCCAGGTCTAGTCCTGCGTCTGCCCCCTGGAGGTGCTGCTGGTGCTGGTGCTGCTGGAGGTGCTGGAGGTGCTGCTGGGACTGGAGACCCTGAGGCTGAGGGTACCGAACCTGTTTCTGCTGTTTCTGGAGGCGCTGCGCGGCCGCGGCCGTACTACGTTCCGCTCCTTCAGCAGGTTCTTAGCTCACCGCCTTCTCCTGGTCCTCCTCCCTTCCTGAGTCCGCCGCCTGTCCGGTTGTGACAGTTGCAGCCGGCCTCTCCACTGCCCGGTCCTTCTCCTTACTCTGGACCGACTAGAGGTCTTACGGAGCGTCGTGAGCCTGAGTCTCGTCCTGTGTCACCTGCGTCTCGTGTTGCGTCGCCTGTCCGTACTGTTCGCGCTGGTCGTGTTTCGCGTCCGCGTCTCCCTCCTGTCCCAGGCACTCACTCTATGAGTCTGTGTCCTTCTACTGCTCCACAGCGTGTCCCTCTGCCGTCTCCTCCCGCGTCCTCTCTTCCTGCCAGTCCGGACCCGGCGTCTGACTCCCTTCGTGCTGCTAGTCCAGCTGTCCCGCGCTTTCTGGCCACTGCTGTCACTGACCCTCTGTTTGAGTCCTCTGCTGCGTCTGCTCTTGTTGCTGAGCTTGTTGACTTTGCTGCAGCCTGTCGCCTAGACTACGCCGCTAGTCTTGTTGCTGAGTCGGCGTCTGCGTCTGTCTGTCCTCCGTCCGTCGGGGGTGAGTGTGCTCTTGGCACGGACGTCCTTGAGGACAGACAGGAGGACCTTGAGTGTTTTGCTGCTGCTTCACCTCATCTCGTGTCCATGCTGCTTGCCCCTGAGGGAGACCCGGATGCACTAGACATCCCGACCCCGCGCTCTTACGCAGAGGCGATAGAGGGTCCCTACTCCTCTCAGTGGCTGGCCGCCATGGACGCAGAGATGGCTTCCTGGAAGTCCACAGGCACCTACGTAGACGAGGTTCCCCCACCTGGGGCGAACATCGTCAGTGGCATGTGGATCTTCAGGGTGAAGCGGCCGCCGAGTTCTCCGCCTGCCTTCAAGGCGCGTTACGTTGCACGTGGCTTCAGTCAGCGACAGGAAGTTGACTTCTTTCAGACCTTCTCCCCTACCCCGAAGATGACCACTCTTCGGGTACTGCTGCACGTTGCTGCTCAGCGTGACTACGAGCTCCACTCGCTTGACTTCAGCACAGCCTTCCTACAGGGCAGCCTGCACGAGGAGATCTGGCTGCGCCGCCCACCTGGCTTCACTGGGTCGTTTCCTGTTGGTACCCAGTGGAGCCTCCGGCGGCCAGTCTACGGTCTCCGCCAGGCGCCCCGTGAGTGGCACGACACGCTCAGGACGACTCTTGCTGCTCTTGGTTTTGCTCCTTCCACTGCTGACCCTTCTCTGTTTCTACGCACTGACGCTACTCTGCTACCGTTCTACGTTCTTGTGTACGTAGACGACCTTGTCTTTGCTACTGCTGACACGGAGGCACTCGCCCACGTGAAGTCCGAGCTGCAGAAGAGACACACGTGCACAGACCTGGGTGAGCTGACAAGCTATCTTGGCTTGCGGATCACCCGGGACAGAGCACAGCGCACCATTACCTTGACTCATTCACACATGGTGCAACAGCGCTTCGGCTTCACCTACTCCTCACCACAGTCCACTGCTCTGCCTACCGGTCACTCGCTCTCAGCTCCACCTTCGGACGAGTCCGTAGAGCCGAGTGGCCCGTATCCAGAGCTTGTGGGCTGCCTCATGTACCTGATGACTTGCACACAACCTGACCTCGCATACCCTCTTAGCCTTCTGGCTCGCTACGTGGCTCCCGGCAGGCACCGAAAGGTGCACTGGGATGCTGCGAAGAGGGTGTTGCGATACTTGTGCAGTACATCGGGCATGGGGCTTGTGCTTGGAGGACGGGCTCGAGTTGTCCTCACTGGTCACGCTGACGCCTCCTGGGTTGACGACTTGGCTACGCAGCGGTCGTCACAGGGTTACACCTTCAGCCTTGGTTCCGGTTCTGTCTCCTGGCGGTCTACCCGCTCTTCTTCTGTTCTCAGCTCCAGTTGTGAGGCTGAGATCTACGCTGGGGCCATGGCTGCACAGGAGCTTCGCTGGCTCACCTACCTGCTGGCCGACTTGGGAGAGGCGCCTCGTTCTCCTCCAGTTCTGTACGTCGACAACAAGGCCATGCTGGCCTTGTGTCAAGAGCACAGACTGGAGCACAGAACGAAGCACATTGCTCTGCGCTACTTCCTTGCTCGAGAGTTGCAGCAACGTGGCCAGCTTCGTCTTACGTACGTGGCCTCTCAGGCCAACACGGCTGATGTTTTCACCAAGGCACTTCAGCCTTGTGATCATCAGCGTTTCTGTACTGTGTTAGGCCTTGTACCTACTGTGCCTCACTTGTTGACTTCTTGACTCTGCTTGTACTGTACTCTATATACATATACCTGCATGCTTACACTTGCTAGGCTGTGTTCACTGTACTGTTTGCTTTCCTTTATATAACTCTGCATGTGAACTGGCCTTATGGCCCTTTGCTTGTGCTCAGACTGTGTGGTGACTTTGTGATCCACCCTGAGCTTGCTTTGCTTTTCTTGACTGGTCTTGTGACCTCTTGTTCTCCCCCACTTTGCCTATGGGGGTGTGTCAAACTTATATCTGCTATGGTCTATTTAGGCTGTAGTGGGGTAGCTCTTAGAGGGTACAACACTTATGTGTTTCCTATTTGTACCCATCTCATTTCTAGTTCATTCATTCTTTCGTCTATCTTTCTCACAGTGGGGAGGGAATTCTCCAGTCGTTCACGCTTCCGGACTCCCCTCAGCAAAATGGGATTGCTGAGCGCCGCATTGGCTTAGTCATGGAGGTCGCTCGTACCTCCATGATCCATGCGGCTGCTCCCCATTTTTGGTGGCCGTTTGTGGTCCGGTACGCTTCGCATCAGCTCAACCTCTAGCCACGTGTCTCCTGGTCGGAGACCTCGCCCACACTGCGTTGGACGGGGGAGGTTGGCGATGCGTCGGTGTTCCGGGTCTGGGGCTCTCGTGCTTTTGTTCGCGATTCGTCCGCGGACAAGCTCTCCGCCCGTGCTATCCCCTGCGTCTTCCTTGGCTTTCCCCCAAACGCGCCTGGCTGGCAGTTTTACCACCCCACCTCGCACCGTGTCCTCTCTTCTCAGGAAGTCACGTTTGATTAGCCGGTTCCCTTTTACCGTCTCTTCACCTACCGCTCTGCCCCTCCCCCGCCCCCGCCTCTCTTCCTTGTTCCCGGTCCCCCTCTGGTAGACCCCCTCTCGCCCCAGGGTCCTGCTCCCTCAGGTGTGTCTCAGGTAGACTCTCTCCCTGGTGCTGTGCCTGTTGAGGTAGCTGGCGACTCAAGTGCTGCTCGAGGTGATGCGTCCGGGGGTGCAGAGCCTGTGGGGGCGCTGAGTCTTAGGGTGCTGGGTCTGGGGGTGCTGAGCTTGGGGGTGCGGAGCCTGGGGGTGCTGAGCCTGAGGGTGTTGAGCTTGGGGGTGCTCATTGTGAGGGTGCGGAGTTTGGGGGTGCTGAGCCTCGGGGTGCTTCTTTGTCTGGAGGTCCTGCTGGTGCTTCGCCGAGACTATCTCCGCGGCCGGAGCCTCTCTCCCCGCAGCAGCTGCGTGTGTGGCTTGTTCGGCGCGCACGCCTTCGGAGTGGAGCTGCAGGAGCTGGTGCCACTGGAGACACTGGAGCTAGAGGACCTGGAGTTACTACTGGAGCTGGTGGTACTGGTGATACTGCGGCTGCTGGTCTTAAAGGTGCTCGTACCAGGAGTACTGGAGCTGCAGAGACTGGTGGTGTTGGGGGCGCTGAAGCTGGAGACCCTGAGGAGCCTGGAGCTGCTGGAGCTGGTGACTCTGGAGCTGGTGGCGCTGGAGCAGGAGGAGCTGGAGCTGGTGGCACTGGCGCTCGAGGCGCTGGAGCTGGATGAGCTGGAGTTGGAGGCACGGGCGCGGGAGTCGTTGGAGCTGGAGGTGCTGCACATGTTGACCCTGGAGGCACTGTGCGGCCGCGACCGTACTTCGTTCCCTTGCTTCAGCAGGTTCTTGGTGTCCCGTCTTCTACTAGCCTTACTCCTCCCCTCCTGTGTCCACCGCCTGACCAGTCGTAGCTGCCGTTACTGCCGGCCTCCCCACTGCCTGCTCCTTCTCCTTACACTGAGCAGTCCGGCGGTCTTACAGAGCGTCGTGTGCCTGCGTCTTGTCCTGTCTCGCCTGTTCTCCCTGCACGTCGCGGTTCTCGTTCGCGTCCTCCTCTCGTTCTCTGTTCCACTGCATGTTCCCCTGCCTGCTCCTCCTGAGTCCTCTCTTCCTGAGGTCCTTGACCCTGAGTCTGACCACGCTCGTGCTACCAGTCCCACTGTCTCTCGTCTCCTCGCCACTGTTTGTGAGAATCGAGAATGGAATGTGTGAACTAGAAACGAGATGGGTACAAGTAGACAACACAAAAGTGTTGTACCCTCCAAGAACTACCCCACTACAGCCTAAACAGACTATAGCAGATATAAGTTTGACACACCCCCATAGGCAAAGTGGGGGAGAACAAGAGGTCACAAGACCAGTCAAGAAAGACAAAGCAAGCTCAGGGTGGATTACAAAGTCACCACGCAGTCTGAGCACAAGCAAATGGCCACAAGGCCAGTTCACATGCAGAGTTATATAAAGGAGCACAAACAACACAGTGAATACAACCTAGCAAGTGTAAGCATGCAGGTATATGTATAAAGAGTACAGTACAGGCAGAGTCAAGAAGAAAGCAAGTGAGGCACAGTAGGTACAAGGCCTAACACAGTACAGAAACGCTGATGATCGCAAGGCTGAAGTGCCTTGGTGAAAACATCAGCAGTGTTAGCCTGAGAGGCCACGTACGCAAGACGAAGCTGGCCACGCTGCTGCAACTCTCGAGCAAGGAAGTAGCGCAGAGCAATGTGCTTCGTTCTGTGCTCCAGTCTGTGCTCCTGACACAAGGCCAGCATGGCCTTGTTGTCGACGTACAGAACTGGAGGAGAACGAGGCGCCTCTCCCAAGTTGGTCAGCAGGTAGGTAAGCCAGCGTAGCTCCTGTGCAGCCATGGCCCCAGCGTAGATCTCAGCCTCACAACTGGAGCTGAGAACAGAAGAAGAGCGGTAGACCGCCAAGAGACAGAACCGGAGCCAAGACTGAAGGTGTAACCCTGTGACGACCGCTGCGTAGCCAAGTCGTCAACCCAGGAGGCGTCAGCGTGACCAGTGAGGACAACTCGAGCCCGTCCTCCAAGCACGAGCCCCATGCCCGATGTACTGCACAAGTATCGCAACACCCTCTTCGCAGCATCCCAGTGCACCTTTTGGTGCCTGCTGGGAGCCACGTAGTGAGCCAGAAGGCTGAGAGGGTATGCAAGGTCAGGTCGTGTGCAAGTCATC
Source organism: Closterium sp. Naga37s-1 (assembly GCA_947471745.1). Lineage (NCBI taxonomy): Eukaryota > Viridiplantae > Streptophyta > Zygnematophyceae > Desmidiales > Closteriaceae > Closterium > Closterium sp. Naga37s-1. The sequence continues at coordinate 772,548 of CANJKZ010000084.1, forward strand.
AGGTACATGAGGCAGCCCACAAGCTCTGGATACGGGCCACTCGGCTCTACGGACTCGTCCGAAGGTGGAGCTGAGAGCGAGTGACCGGTAGGCAGAGGAGTGGACTGTGGTGAGGAGTACGTAAAGCCGAAGCGCTGAAGGACCTGCTGCACCATGTGTGACTGAGTCAAGGTAATGGTGCGCTGTGCTCTGTCCCGGGTGATCCGCAAGCCAAGATAGCTTGTCAGCTCACCCAGGTCTGTGCACGTGTGTCTCTTCTGCAGCTCGGACTTCACGTGGGCGAGTGCCTCAGTGTCAGCAGTAGCAAAGATGTCTACGTACACGAGAACGTAGAACGGCGGCAGAGAAGTGTCAGTGCATAAGAACAGAGAAGGGTCAGCAGTAGAAAGAGCAAAACCAAGAGAAGCAAGAGTCGTCCTGAGTGTGTCGTGCCACTTACGGGGTGTCTGGCGAAGACCGTAGAGTGGTCATCTTCGGGTTCGTATTCAAGCGAGTGAAGCTCGTAGTCACGCTGAGCAGCAACGTGCAGCAGTACCCGAAGAGTGGTCATCTCCGGGGTAGGGGAGAAGGTCTGAAAGAAGTCAACTCCCGGTCGCTGACTGAAGCCACGTGCAACGTAACGCGCCTTGAAGGCAGGCGGAGAACCCGGCGGCCGCTTCACCCTGAAGATCCACATGCCACTGACGATGTTCGCCCCAGGTGGGGGAACCTCGTCTACGTAGGTGCCTGTGGACTTCCAGGAAGCCATCTCTGCGTCCATGGCTGCCTGCCACTGAGAGGAGTAGGGACCCTCTATCGCCTCTGCGTAAGAGCGCAGGGTCGGGATGTCTAGTGCATCCGGGTCTCCCTCAGGGGCCAGCAGCATGGACACGAGATGAGGTACAGAAGTAGCAAAGCACTCAAACTCCTCTTGTCTGCCCTCAAAAACGTCCGTGCCAAGAGCACACTCACCCCCGACGGACGGAGGTCAGACAGACACAGACGCCGACGCAACAACAAGACTAGCGGCATAGTCTAGGCGACAGGCGGTAGCAAAGTCAACAAGCTCAGCAACAAGAGCAGACGCAGCAGAGGACTCAAACAGAGGGTCAGTGACAGCAGTGGCCAGAAAGCGCGTGACAGTAGGACTAGTAGCACGAAGGGAGTCAGACTCCGGGTCCGGACTGGCAGGAAGAGAGGACGCAGGAGGAGACGGCAGAGGGACACGCTGTGAAGCAGTAGAAGGACGCAGTGTCATAGAGTGAGTGCCTGGGATAGGAGGGAGACGCGGACGCGAAACACGACCAGCGCGAACAGGACGGACAGGCGACGCAGAACGAGACGCAGGCGACACAGGACGAGACTCAGGCTCACGACGCTCTGTAAGACCTCCACTCGGTCCAGAGTAAGGACCGGGCAGTGGAGAGGCCGGCTGCAACTGCGACTGGGACTGGACAGGCGGTGGACTTAGGAAAGGAGGAGGACCAGGAGAAGGCGGGGAGCTAAGAACCTGCTGAAGGAGCGGAACGTAGTACGGCCGTGGCCGCGCAGCGCCTCCAGAAACAGCAGAGACAGAACCGGTACCCTCAGCCCTAGGGTCTCCAGTCCCAGCACTACCTCCAGCACCTCCAGCAGCTCCAGCAGCAGCAGCACCAGCACCAGCAGCACCTCCAGCAGCGCCAGCACCTCCAGTAGCTCCAGCAGCACCTCCAGCACCAGCAGCAACTCCAGTAGCTTCAGCAGCACCTCTAGTAGCTCCAGCAGCACCTCCAGCACCAGCAACACCTTGACAGCGGCGAGAGTACCACTCACGAAGCCGCTGTGGAGAGAGGGGCTCCCGCCGCGACGGGACACCTAGAGCACCTCCAGACTCAGCACGCGCAGGCTCAGCACCTCCAGACGCAGTACCCTCAGGCTCCACAAGCCCAGGCTCAGCACCCCCAGGCTCAGCACGCCCAGACCCAGCACCCCCAGACTCAGCACCCCCAGGCTCCACACGCTCAGGCTCAGCACCCCTAGTCCCCGCACCCCCGATCCCCGCACCCGCAGGCTCAGCACCCCTAGTAGTACCTGAGTCGACATCTACCTCGACCGGCTCAGCAGGGTCTACCTGGGACACACCTGAAGGGGCAGGACCCTGGGGGGGGAGGGAGTCAACCGGGGGAGTACCTGGTGCGAGGAAGAGCGGTGGGGGGGGGGAAGAGGTAGTGCGGTAGGGAAAGAGACGGTAGTACGACACCGACTCGTCAAACGTGACGTCCTGAGAGGACAAAACACGACGCGAGGTGGGGTGGTAGAACTGCCACCCGGGTGCGTCAGGAGGGAAGCCAAGGAAGACACAGGGAACGGCACAGGAGGACAGCTTGTCCGCTGTAGTATCGCGGACAAAAGCTCGAGATCCCCAGACACGGAACGCGGACGCATCGCCAATCTTCCCCGTCCACCGCAGAGTAGGTGTGGTCTCCGGCAAGGAGACACGAGGCTGAAGGTTGATCTGATGCGCAGCGTACTGAACCGCGAACGGCCACAGAAAATGGGGAGCAGCCGCATGGATCATGGACGTACGAGCGACGTCCATGACCATGCCAATGCGGCGCTCAGCAATCCCATTTTGCTGCGGGGAGGCCGGAAGCGTGAACGTCTGGCGGATGCCCTCCGAACGACAGAAGGCCCTCAGGAGGTCGGAGGAAAACTCCCCACCTCTGTCCGAGTGCAGACGCAGAACAGGAAGGTCTGAGCCGAAACTCTCACAGAGCTGGCGATGAGCACCGCGGATCCAGTCGATCAACACCTCAGGGACCTCACCCTTGCTGCGCAAGGGGAAGACTGTGGTGTAACGCGAGTAGTCGTCAACGACCAGCAGGAAGTAACGCTCGTGACCCTGTCCACAGACGCGGGCTGGGCCCCACACGTCCATGTGAAGAGTCTGCAGAGGAGCCTCAGTCGGAGGGAACCAGGAGGAGTGAGGGGCGGCGCGCTGCCTGCCCTCGAAACAAGGAACACAGGTGGGGGCAGGCCCCGGAGGAAGGGGAGGGAGGGACCTGGGTAGACCCGAGACAAGGGCACGGGAGGCCATACCTCGAAGACGAGGCAGGGGCCGCGCCAGCAGGGGTCAGCAGGGGCTCGTCAGCAGGGTCCGGCAGAGGCGCGTCAGCAGGGGCCGGCAGGAGCGCGCCAGTAGGGGTGCGTCAGCAGGGGCTGGCAGAGGCGCGCCAGGAGAGGGCCGCGCCAGCAGGGGCCGGCAGGGTCTCGTCAGCAGGAGCCGGCTGGGGGCGCGCCAGCTGGGGCGCGTCAGTTGGGGCCGGAAGGGGGAGCGCGAGGAGCCGCTGAGGGGGCCGTAAAAGGGGCCGAGAAGGGGCCGCGATGGGTCGTCAGAGGGGCCGCGAAGGGCTGTTAAAGGGGCCGCGAAGGGCCGTGACGGGGCCGCGACGGGCCGTCAGAGGGGCCGCGAAGGGCCGCGAGGGGCCGCGACGGGTCGCTAAAGGGGGGGGGCGCGAAGGGCCTTAAGAGGGGCCGCGAAGGGCCTTAAGAGGGGCCGCGAAGGGCCTTAAGAGGGGCCGCGAAGGGCCTTAAGAGGGGCCGCGAAGGGCCTTGAGAGGGGCCGCAACGGGCCTTGAGAGGGGCCGCTAAGGGCCGCGAAGGGGCAGCGACGGGCCACTAAGGGCCTCGAAGGGCAGGCGCGAGGGCGCTGCTAGGTCAAACGCGACACGCGCCTCAGGCAGGTAAAAAAAAATTTCGAGTGGTGGGCCCTAAAAAAAAACTCGAACCAGCTCTGATACCATGTGAGAATCGAGAATGGAATGTGTGAACTAGAAACGAGATGGGTACAAGTAGACAACACAAAAGTGTTGTACCCTCTAAGAACTACCCCACTACAGCCTAAACAGACTATAGCAGATATAAGTTTGACACAGCTGTCACTGACCCTTCCTTTGAGTCTGCTGCTGCGGCTGCCCTCGTTGCTGAGCTGCTTGACTTTGCTGCTGCCTCACGTCTAGACTACGCCACTGCTCTTGTTGCTGAGTCTGCGTCTGCCTGTCCTCCGTCCGTCGGGGGTGAGTGTGCTCGTGGAACGGACGTCCTTGAGGACAGGCAGGAGGACTTTGAGTGTCTTGCAGCTGCTGTACCTCGTTTCGCTTCCATGCTGCTTGCCCCTGAGGGAGACCCAGATGCACCAGACATCCCGACCCCGCGCTCTTACGCAGAGGCGATTACGGGTCCTGCACTGACCTGGGTGAACTGCGCAGCTATCTTGGCTTGCATATCACCCGGGACAGAGCACGGCGCACCATCACTCTGACTTAGTCACACATGTTGCACCAGGTCCTTCAGCGCTTCGTCTTCCAGTTCTCCTCGCCACAGCCCACTCTGTCTACCAGCCACTCGCTCTCGGCTCCACCTTCGGACGAGTCCATAGAGCCGAGTGGTCCGTGCCCAGAGCTTGTGGGTTGCCTCATGTACCTGATGACGTGCACACGACTTCACCTCGCATACCCTCTTAGCCTCCTGGCTCGCTACGTGGCTCCCGGTAGACACCGAAAGGTGCACTGGGATGCTGCAAAGAGGGTACTGCGTTACTTGTGCAGTACGTCGGGCATGGGGTTTGTGCTTGGAGGACGGGGTCCAGTTGTCCTCACCGGTCAAGCAGACGCTTCTTGGGTTGACGACTCAGCTACGCAGCAGTCGTCACAGGGTTAAACCGTCAGCCTTGGCTCTGGCTCTGTTTCCTTGCGGTCTACCCGCTCGTCTTCGGTTCTCAGCTCCAGTTGTGAGGCTGAGATCTACGCCGGGGCCATGGCTGCACAGGAGCTACGCTGGCTCACCTACCTGCTAACTAACTTGGGAGAGCAGCCTCGTTCACGTCCAGTTCTGTACGTAGACAACAAGGCCATGATCGCCTTGTGTCAGGAGCACAGACTGGAGCATAGAACGAAGCACATCGCTCTGCGATACTTCCTTGCTCGAGAGTTGCAGCAGCGTGGCTAGCTTTGTCTTGCGTACGTGGCCACTAGGGCCAACACTGCTGATATATTCACCAAGGCACTTCCGCCTGGTGATCATCAGCGCTTCTCTACTGTGTTAGGCCTTGTGCCTACTTTGCCTCACTTGCTTACTCCGTGACTTTGTTTGTACTGTGATCTATATATATACATGCATGCTTGCACTTGTTAGGGTATGATCACTGCATTGTTTGTTCTCTTATATATAACTCTGCATGTGAACTGGCCTTGTGGCCCTTTGCTTGTGCTCGGACTGTGTGGTGACTTTGTGATCCACCCTGAGCTTGCTTAGCTTTTCTTGACTGGTCTTGTGACCACTTGTTCTCCCCCACTTTGCCTATGGGGGTGTGTCAAACTTACATATAGCTTACATTGTGTAGGCTGTAGTGGGGTAGCCCACAAGGGGTACAACCCAATTTGGGTTAGTACTTTTACCCAACTTTTTGCTAGTTCATTCATTCTCGTTCATTCTCTTGACAGCCCATGGCGATCACTATTCACTTCATCGTCACTAGCCTCGTTGAACGCCTTGCACCTGTCCGTGACGCGCTTCTTTGGAAGCACCCTAGTGCGCTCATTATCGATGTCCTTAAAGCTCCATTATACATTTGTCAGCGGGGCTTAGGGTTTGTATAGTGCGCCTCACAGTCTTGGGGCAACTTTTCAAGTTCGTAAGGATTTTTAACCCCTCCTTTCAAATGTATACCGAAGCTTTAAGATAGCTCTCAAGGACATCGAGAGCAGCATCCGCTCTTTCAGGGGTGCACTGTCCCACAGCTTGCCACCTTTACTACATCTATTGCCTCTACTGCGTCTCCTGCTTCTGACGAGACTGCACCTGTGTCCACCACGGGTGGGCCCGACCCCGGGGCAAGGGAGTTAAGAAAGGGGGGAAGGGTGGTGGCGCTGGTGGTGGTGGCGGGGGTGGCGGAGGTACTGGTACCACTAGTGCGTCTGCTGGAGGCGGCACTGGAGGTAGTACTGGGCCTGCGCCCCTGGTGCAACTACGGCTGACGCGTCGCTCTCTTTCATGCTGGACACTGACCACTCGACTCTCACACTGCTTTCTGCTCCGGTTCTGGTTGCATTGCTGATCCTGCTTCAGGACCTGCATTTGTACGCATCTCAACCACCCTCCGTGCCCGGCTGCCCCCTCTGGTGTCCTCACTGGTCTCCACAACCTAAACCCTCGTTCTTCAGAAACTTGGTGGGTGTTGGATACCTTCAGGACCGCCACACCAGCGTCTGGTTTCCTCCGTCTGAGCGTATTGGGACGGTGGCACCTACGCTCCCCTGGCCGATTTTGGCCGAGAGCGGGGCTCCGGTCTCTTCACACTGCATACTGACTCTCCCCACGTGCTTGCGTCTGGTCAGGTTACTGTGTCGTGCTACTGTCGGTCACTCACCCACCTGATATTCCTGTGGCACCACCGTCTTGGTCACCCGTCCCTTCCACATCTTTGTAGCATGTCTAATCAGCATCTTGTTTCCGGTCTCCTTCACGTCCTTGAGTCGCTCCCTCCTTCGCCTGCACCGCTGCGCACTCCTTTGTCAAACTCATATGCTATAGTCTATCTAGGCTGTAGTGGGATAGTTCATGTAGGGTACAACACTTTTAGGTTTTATACTTGTACCAACCTGCTTTCTAGTTCATTCATTCCGTTCCTTATTCTAACATGGTATTCTGAGCTGGTTCCCTTGTGGGAACGTTTTTTTTTAGGGCCCACCATAGGGATGAGCAAGGGGCGAACACGAACATGTTCGTGTTTGCCCCTAAACGAACACATCCGTTTGCCTAACCGAACAGTGTTTGGTTCGGCGAACACTTTAAGCAAAAACACGTGTTCGCCGTTCGCCTGTGAAGGCATGTTCGGGCGAACATCGAACACGTTCGTGTTCGTCGCGGGGCAAATTGCGGCAGCGGCCCGAACACGAACGTGTTCGGGCGAACATCGAACACTGTTCGGCGAACAATTCAAGCAAAAAAAACAAACCTGTTCAGTTCGCCTCGAACGTGTTCGAGGCGAACCGAACAGGTGTTCGCCCTTGTGCTCATGTCTAGCCCTCCACGAATTTTTTTTTCCTGCCCTGCCCGAAACGCGCTTTGCGCCTGCCTCACCCTGCCGTCGCGGCCCCTGCTGCCGTCGCGGCCCCTACTGCCGTCGCGGCCCCTACTGCTGACGCGGCCTCTGCTGCCGTCGTGGCCCCTACTGCCGTCGTGGCCCCTACTGCCGTCACGACCCCTACTGCCTTCGCGGCCCCTGCTGCCATTGCGGCCCCCCTGCTGCCGACGCGGCCTCTGCTCCCGTCGCGGCCCTTGCTGCCATCGCGGCCCCTGCTGCCGTCGCGGCCCCCTGCTGCCGTCGCGGCCCCCTGCTGCCGACGCGGCCTCTGCTGCCGTCGCGGCCCTTGCTGCCGTCGCGGCCCCTGCTGCCGACGCGGCCCCTGCTGCCGTCGCGGCCCCTACTGCAGTCGCGGCCCCTGCTGCTGTCGCGGCCCCTACTATTGTCGCGGCCCCTGCTGCCGTCGCGGCCCTTGCTGCCATCGCGGCCCTTGCAGCCGTCGCGGCCCCTCCTGCCATCGTGGCTCCTGCTGCCGTCGCGGCCCCTGCTGCCGTCGCGGCCCCTACTGCTGTCACGGCCCCTACCGTCGCGGCCCCTGCCGTCGCGGCCCCTTTGCTGTCGCGGCCCTTGCAGTCACGGCCCCTGCTTTCGCAGCCCTGCCCTGCACCCGCCTCTGCTAAGCACCCGCGCAGCCCTCCTGCGCCGCGCCGCCAAGCCGAGCCGCGCCGCCCAGCCGAGCCGCGCCGCCCAGCCGAGCCGCGCCGCCCACCGAGCCGCGCCGCTCTGCCAAACCGCGCCGCCCTACCGAGCCGCGTCACCCTACTGAGCCTGTTATAGTCACAATAGGCTTGAATGTGCCTAAAACGAAAGATAGAGAGCACAGACGGATTTCTGCACAGCGGCTTCAAACGTTGATAGCGTTCTGCTCACAGCTGCAAATGACTTCATTCAAATTGGATCTGGAGCGTCTTCACGTCGTCTACAATTAGCAATTTAGATTGCACGATTTGATAAAGAATTGACGACACACCGTCGGTTTGAACGAACGGTACTATGGCAGCCACTATAGTCTTAGAACACAAGATAGGAAGAGTTACGAGTTGGGAATGACTCCCAGCTCCTACAAACCCCAAGAGCCGAGGTACAGTGATGTGGAACAGTGCCACACTGTCCCCAACCACGAAGGGTCTCGAAACTACCCTTCACTAGGGCCTACACCAAGTGAAATGTTACACTACACAAAGTAATGTAACTATCTTCAATATCTTGAGGTTTACCCTTTTTTGGCGAGCTTCGAAATCACTTGAGGCTTGACACCAAGGCTCGGGCTCTTCATCACAAACTCATCCTTGAGTTCTTGATGGGTCTGCTGCACACACCTGCGACACGCCGAACGTTCGACACAGGACAAAATAGAAACCGCGCACGACAAAATAGAAACCGCGCGCGAGACACAAACGACCGCGTAACACGCGTCTAGCGATAACTCGCTATTGACTCGACACACACACTCGACATCATGACTCAACATTCACACACAATTATAAGCATGAAATATATATTATCCCATGCCCTCATACCATTCCATACACACACACACTCACGCACACGGACAACAAGCCGAGTGCAAACCGTAGGGTTGCACCAACAAACTCCCCCTCGGATTGTTGGCCTTAGGATATGTTGCTCTCTCAGTTCAGAGCCATCCCAGCCAGCTTGCAACACTTCCAATGCTGCTGCTCCACCAGCCTCTTGGTCATCATGTCAGCCGGCTGCCCCGTGGTCTTCACGTAGCGCAACTCAACTTCACCCGCGGTTACCATGCTCCTCGTCCAATGCCACTTCACCCTCATGTGCTTCGTGAGTCCATGCAACACACGGTTCTTAGCAAGAGCAATGGCACCCTGGCTGTCACAGTACATTGGGGTAGGTCCTTGCTGCTCCTCCCCCAATTCAGCCAACAAACGCCGCTGCCACACAATCTCCCGTACGGCACGGAAGAGTGCCATGTACTCGGACTCCACCGAGCTCAAAGCTTGGTCAACCTGCTTCTTGCTCTCCCAAGCAGTTGGGCCTCCACCAACACAGCATATGAAGCCTCCCACACTTGTCATCTCCTCTGGTTCTGATGCATATGAAGCATCCGAGTAGGCGGTGAGGAACAAACGCCCGGGTTCAACACCATCCGCGCCCTTTTGGCGTCTTTGTGCCGCCGCCGAGTATTGCAGCCCAACGGTCGGTGTTTGGCCAAGATACTTGGCCACCCTCATTCCAGCTGCTACCTGCTCCTCATTAGGGCATTGCACAACCCTAGCCAGCTGCCCGGTAGCAAACGCGACGTCCGGTCGGGTGTTTACCGCCGCATACATGAGGCTGCCCACCAACGAGTGAAATCGGCGCCTCTCCTCTTCACCAACGCTCTCCTCCTCTGGTCCCTTCACACACTTGAACCCAGAGGGAAAGGGTGTAGCCACATGGCCTTCACTCTGCCCAAAGTTGGCAGCCAATGCCTCCAGGTACTTTCGTTGATGCCCCCGCATGCACCGCTTCTCCACATCTCGTTCGATGTGGAGCCCAAGGTAGAAGCTCACGTCACCAAGGGCCTTGCACTTGAACTTGTCTTGAAGCTTCAGCATCACCTCCTTCACAAGGTCAGAAGAGGGTGAGAAAATGAGGATGTCATCCACATAAACCACCATGAAACTCCTCTGCTCCCCCTCGCCAAGCATGAACAAGGAGTGATCGGCCGTTGAGGGAGTGAAGCCGATCCCCTCCAACACTTCGCGCAGCTTCATGTACCATTGCCTAGGGGCCTGCTTCAGCCCATAGAGGGCCTTCTTCAGCTTCCACACTCTGCCACTACCATCATCAAACCCCTCTGGCTGCGCCATAAAAATATCCTCCTCAAGGATGCCATTAAGGAATGCCGTTACGATGTCCATTTGCTTTACTACCCATCCTTTGATGGCGGCTCCCGCGAATAGGGTTCGCAGCGTCGTCGGCTTCACCACAGGGGCAAACAGCTCCTTGAAGTCCACCTTCTCCTTCTGCTGGTACCCCTTGGCTACAAGCCTAGACTTGTAGCGCTCGATCTTGCCGTCGGCATCCGACTTGATTTTGAAGAGCCACTTGGACGTTATCGCCGTACGCCCCTCCGGTAGCTCCACCAATTCAAACGTGTCATTCTCCTCGATGCTCTTCAGCTCACTCTCCATGGCCTTCTTCCACTCCTCAGCATCACTACTCTCCAAAGCCTCCTTGAGAGTTGCTGGTTCTCCCGGCATCTCCACCGGAGAGAAGAACGCGAAGGCACACTCCTCGTAGTCACTCTCCTCGTCGTCTCCGACCATCATTGCCGCTCCGGCCAGGGCTGTCTTGCCCTGCTTTCCCGGCGCATCATAGGTCAGCCTATTAGGGGGTTGAACTCTCCTCTTCCCCCTTCCTTCCTCCTCAGCTGCAGGGACTTGAAGGCCTTGGCGTTGCTGCGGTGTGGCTCGAATCCGTGGAGCACTCGTAGTACGGGAAGGGAGTGACGATGCACGCTCGCTCACTTGCTGCACCTCCTCCTCTTCTTCCTCTGCATCATTGGCCTCCTCTCCCCCATTCACAAGGGAGGATTGCCTTGTGGTTGTGCTGCCGCTGCTCAGCTCCAAAGGCAGCTCCACATGCTCCAAACCGGAACTCTTCACCTCCCCAAACCGCACGCCTATCTTCGCCTCATTCTCCGCCTTCCAATCCTTGTACATGAAGTTCTCCATGAACTTGCAGTCCCTGCTCACCAAGAACTTCTTGGTGAATGGGTCCCAAAGAAGCCATCCCTTGCTGTTTTGAGCCATGCCCAAGTGCACGGCCCACACCGCCTTGGCACCAAGCTTGTTGTGCCGAAGATGCTTAGGCACGAGCGCCATGCACATGCACCCGAACACCCGAAGCATATCCACCTTTGGCTTCCTTCCTAGCCACTCCACATAAGGCACCCATTTGTCTGCTCCCACATGAGTCAAGGCTCTGTTCTTGGCCACACATGCGCTCCGCACCGCATCAGGCCAGAAATAGTCGGGTAGCCCGGCTTCAATGAGCAACCCGCGTGCCGCCTCCGTGATTGTGCGGTTCGCTCGCTCGGCGATGCCGTTCATTGCAGGGGAGTATGGCATGGTGAGGGAGTGCCGAATACCATTCTTCTTCAGCCACAACCCAAACTCCTTGCTCAGGAACTCTCCCCCTCGATCGGTGCGGATTGACTTGACTAGACGGTCTTGTTGCCGCTCCACCATCGGGAACCAATCCGTCTTCAACGTTTCAGCCACGTCGCTCTTCTTGGCCAGCACGTACACCCAAGTCATGCGGGTGTAGACGTCGACAATGGTGAGAAAATACTCAGCTCCAGCAGCTCCAAGCTTCAGGGGGCCCACCACGTCCATCACCACCTCATCAAGCGGTGCCTTTGCCGTTGCCTCCGAACTAGGGAACGGAAACCGGGTGAACTTGGCTTGAATGCACGTCGGGCAGCCAAGCACCTCATCGGGCTCCCCCTTCACACGTATGCCAGCAACCATCTCATTCTTCACTAGCTGCTGCAAGATGGGCAGGGCCACATGCCCCATGCGCCGATGCAAGGTGAGCCAATCACACTCCCCCGTAGCCGAAGTTGGATTGGAGAATGCCGCGCTCGCAATAGCGCCCCACATACTCTCTCCGTAGTCCTCCTCCGCTGCTGCCTCTGGGTTCTCCTCACCCTTTTGCTGCTCCTTGGTTGCTGCACCACTCTCCTTAGGTTCACTGAACTTGCTGGTCCCTCCAGGTTTGCTCTTCTTGAGCTCATTCTCCTTAGCGCGACCGTTCGCGCCATCGTCGCTACCGACCGCTCCATCCTTGGTGCTGATGCTTGCTGCCACTTGCCTCTCCTTAGGCATAGGGACCACTGGGATCTGCCACATCTCGTTGTAAACATCCCTTTCCTCATGAAGGTCCCAGAGAATTCGATCGCCAAGCCTTGCGGTGTAGGTCTTGGCTCCCTTCAAGTTCGTGTCCATGCCGGCCTTTGCCAACCGCCGCACGGAAATCAGGTTTGCAGCAAGGCTGGGCACCCAAAGCACGTTCTTGAGGCCCACCATCTTCCCATCAGCACCCTTGAACATGGCCTTGCCCATGCCTTTCACCTCTGCTCGCTGCCCCAAAGCCGATGTGACATGCTTCACCGGTGACGGCTCGAGTTCGGTGAGCAAGTCCGGGCGAGGTGTCATGCTATAGGTAGCGCCACTATCAATCACCCAATAGTCCAGGGGGTGTAGGGTCACCTTCCCCACAGCTGCTGGCTCCTCAAAGCCTTCATCCTTCTCTGGACCAGCCGGTACTTGCGTCGACACGAAGTAGAATAGACCCGGGTATCGATCGTCGCTCGGGTCCTTGTCGTTGTCTCCGCCCTTCATGTTTGCAGCTCCGCCACCGCGACTGCCACGGCCTCCACGGCCTCGTCCTCTCCCTCCTCCTGCTCCTCTACCCTCTTGGCCTTGAGCAGGGGTCCAACCATCAGGGAGTTTGTAGCAGTCGCGCCACATGTGTCCGCTCTTGTGGCAATAGTGACACTCGCCGTCGAATCGGCCGCGACCGCGTCCGTAGCTCTTGTCGTCGCTGCCGTAACCGCCACTCCTGCGGCCTCCGCCGAAGTTGCTGCCACCAAACCTTCCTCCCCCTCGTCCTCTGCCTCTTCCTCGACCACATCCACGGCCGATGCTCGCTGCCCCAGCGCCATCCGCACTCGCCAACTCACGGCGGCGGAAATCCTCTTGAAGGATAGCTCGCTTCACGTCTTCAAGCGAGAGGCGGGGCAAGTCGCGATTAAGGTTGATGATGAGCGAGGACCATGACTCTGGGAGTAAGGCCCGCAACTTGGTCTTCTTTTGGAGCTCACTGTAGTTCAAATCAGCTCCCTCAAGCCGCGTCAACAAGTCGAAGAATTTCTGCACCCCTTCTTCAACCGCTTCGTCTTCTTCAATTCGTAGTGCCGCCATTTGCCGTTCCAACACCACCGCTACCGCCGCTGTTGCAGGAGCATGTACACCCTTGAGAGCAGCCCATGCCTTTGGTCCTTTCTCTGGTTCACGCTGGAATGGCTTGATGTGACGGATCTGGCTGCTCCCCAATGCTTGCCCTAGTAGGAGGTAGCCTTGTGCGCTCTTCCGCACCCACGGGCTCTTCTCCGGGTCGTTCTCGGGGCGCTTCTCCATTCCTTCCATCACCTCCAGCAGGTCATAGTGATCAAACACGTTCTCCATTCTGAAGGACCACTCCGCAAAGTTGTCACCGTTGAACTTGTCAAGGCCAAACACTCTAGGCTCGTCCCTAGATGGGCCAACATTTGGTTGCACGGGCGCCATGGCTGAGTCACGGGGTTGGCCTTGAGCTTGGGCTTCTCCACTGCCACCAGCACCTCTGCCACCCCTTTCCTCAGGTCCAGCAATTGTCGAAACTGCTCCAAGGGGCTCTGATACCACTTGTTATAGTCACAATAGGCTTGAATGTGCCTAAAACGAAAGATAGAGAGCACAGACGGATTTCTGCACAGCGGCTTCAAACGTTGATAGCGTTCTGCTCACAGCTGCAAATGACTTGATTCAAATTGGATCTGGAGCGTCTTCACGTCGTATACAATTAGCAATTTAGATTGCACGATTTGATAAAGAATTGACGACACAGCGTCGGTTTGAACGAACGGTACTATGGCAGCCACTATAGTCTTAGAACACAAGATAGGAAGAGTTACGAGTTGGGAATGACTCCCAGCTCCTACAAACCCCAAGAGCCGAGGTACAGTGATGTGGAACAGTGCCACACTGTCCCCAACCACGAAGGGTCTCGAAACTACCCTTCACTAGGGCCTACACCAAGTGAAATGTTACACTACACAAAGTAATGTAACTATCTTCAATATCTTGAGGTGTACCCTTTTTTGGCGAGCTTCGAAATCACTTGAGGCTTGACACCAAGGCTCGGGCTCTTCATCACAAACTCATCCTTGAGTTCTTGATGGGTCTGCTGCACACACCTGCGACACGCCGAACGTTCGACACAGGACAAAATAGAAACCGCGCACGACAAAATAGAAACCGCGCGCGAGACACAAACGACCGCGTAACACGCGTCTAGCGATAACTCGCTATTGACTCGACACACACACTCGACATCATGACTCAACATTCACACACAATTATAAGCATGAAATATATATTATCCCATGCCCTCATACCATTCCATACACACACACATTCACGCACACGGACAACAAGCCGAGTGCAAACCGTAGGGTTGCACCAACAAGCCACACTGCCCTGCCTGCACTGCTCCTGCTGCTACTGCTGCTACTGCTGCTACTGTTGCTACTGCTACTACTGCTGCTCCTGCTGCTATGGCTAGCCCTACTATTCTCACCTTTGATGCTGCAGTTGACTTTGATGTGTGGGTAGACAACCTGCAGCTCTTTCTTCAGTGTGACTCTAGGGATGGGGTATCCCTTTTCGATCACACGTCCGGTGTCTCCACTGCTCCTGTTGCCACTGCTGACAGTACTGTTCGCTCGTAGTGGACCACTCGTGACGCTGTTGCTCGCCTTGCTGTTCGTAGTCACCTGCCGCCTGCTGAGCGCGTGCATTTTGGCCAGTACAAGACTGCTAAGTCTCTGTACGACGCTGTAGTTGCGCGCTACTCCTCCCCTGCCACTGCTGCCCTCAGCCGCCTCATGCTGCCGTACCTTTTCCCTGACCTTGCTGCCTTTGCCACAGTTGCTGACCTCATTACTCACCTCCGCACTAGTGACGCCCGCTACCGCGCTGCCCTTCCCACTGAGTTCTGTGCCAAGAAACCCCCCCCCCCCCATGTACATCACCCTTTACTACCTAGTCACCCGCCTCCCTGACTCCCTTGCTTCAGTCAGGGACCACTTTCTCTCCCTGTGCCCCACCGAGCTCACTGTCGACGTGCTAGAGGAGCGCCTCGCTGCAGCTGAGAAGAGTATCTTAGCTGTAGGTGCTTCTCGCGGCGATCGTCGCACCCCTTTCTCTGAGGGGTGTTCCCCTGTCCCCCTTCTCCCATCTGTTGCTTCTGCTGTTGCTGTCGACCTCGTTGGCACTGAGGAGGTCAGGGCTGCGTCTGCTCCTAGTGGGAGGCGCCGCAACAGCAAGGGCAAGGGGAGCAAGGGTGGTGGAGGGGATGGCGGGGGTGGCGGCGGAGACGGTGGAGGAGGCGGAGAGGGTGGCGGTGGAAGTGGGGGTGGTGCCGGGAGTGGGGGCTTCAGTGGCGGCGGTGGAGGTGGTGGAGGCATCGGCGGAGGTGGTGGAGGCAGCGGCAGCGGTGGTGGAGGCAGCGGCAGTGGTGGTGGAGGTGGTGGCGGCGGTGGTGCTGGTCGAGGTGCAGCCGCGCAGCGTGGAGGCTTTGGTGGTAGCCAGCGCCAGCAGCAGCCGCGTTCCCGTGAGACCCCGTCAACCCAGCAGCTTCGTGAGTGGTACGCTGGGCGTGGGAGGTCTGGGGGTGCTGGTCCCTGCACTTACGTTCTTCGCACCGGCAGTCGTCGTGGGGAGACGTGCGGGCTGCCACACACTGCGCAGCGCTGCTTCGGTCGCCTGACTGACGCCTGGCGCGCCCAGTTTCCTGATGCTGTTGAGCTCCCTCGCTGGGGTGATCTTCTTAGGCAAAATGTGGCTATCTTTGATCTTGATTTCGATGCTATCCTTTCTGCTATGTATGCTTTGAGTGATAGTGCTGAGGGTGACTGCTACCTGAGTGTCCCGCCCGACCCGGGCATTGCGGCTGCTGCTCTAGGTGCAAGTGAGTCTGCTGCTCCAGCTACAAGTGAGTCTGCTGCTCCAGGTGCTGGTGAGTGTGCTCTCTCTGGTACTGCACCTACTGAGGCCTTGCACACTTTCACAGCTGACTCTGGTGCTTCGCGCTCTTTCTTTCGCGACAGCACCACACTCACGCCGCTCAGTCGGCCTGTCGCAGTCTCCCTAGCTGACCCCTCTGGGGGCCCAGTCCTTGCGCACTCTTCCACGGTTCTACCGTGTCCTGCGGCCCCGTCGGGCTTGCTGTTGGGACTCCACCTCCCCTCGTTCTCTACGAACCTGGTGAGTGGAGCTGACCTCCAGGACGCGTGGGTTGACCAGTTCACCCCTGGAGGTCAGCGTGTGACCCACTGCACTTGCTCTCGGACGGGCCGCCACCTGGCCACGTTCACCCGTCGGCCAGGGTCGAGTCTGTACACACTGACTACTGCGCCTCCTCCGGTCTCTGCGTCTGGTCAGGTAGCCGCGTCTAGTCCGGTGTTTGCTGCTGCGTCCAGGTCTAGTCCCGCGTCTGCCCCCTGCTCGTGTCGTCCTCTGTCGCACGAGACTCTCCTTTGGCACCACCGCCTTGGTCACCCCTCCCTGCCTCGTCTTCGAGGTATGGCCTCCCGTACCCTTGTCTCGGGTCTACCACGGTCCCTCCCTCCCCTTCCTCTGTGTTCCTTGTGTCAAGCGACGGCAGCGCGCCGCTCCTCACTCCTCCACGTTCCCTCTGACAGAGGCTCCTCTGCAGACTCTTCACATGGACGTGTGGGGCCCAGCCCGCGTCCGTGGACAGGGTCACGAGCGTTACTTCCTGCTGGTCGTTGACGACTACTCGCGTTACACCACAGTCTTCCCCTTGCGCAGCAAGGGTGAGGTCCCTGAGGTGTTGATCGACTGGATCCGCGGTACCGTTTGGGCTCGGACCTTCCTGTTCTACGTCTGCACTCAGACAGAGGTGGTGAGTTTTCCTCCGACCTCCTGAGGGCCTTCTGTCGTGCGGAGGGCATCCGCCAGTCGTTCACGCTTCCGGCCTCCCCACAGCAAAATGGGATTGTTGAGCGCCGCATTGGCATGGTCATGGACGTCGCTCGTACGTCCATGATCCATGCGGCTGCTCCCCATTTTCTGTGGCCGTTCGCGGTTCAGTACGCTGCGCATCAAATCAACCTTCAGCCTCGTGTCTCCTTGCCGGAGACCACACCTACTCTGCGGTGGACGGGGAAGGTTGGCGATGCATCCGCGTTCCGTGTCTGGGGATCTCGAGCTTTTGTCCGTGATACTTCAGCGGACAAGCTGTCCTCCCGTGCCGTTCCCTGCGTCTTCCTTGGCTTCCTCCCTGACGCATCCGGGTGGCAGATCTACCACCCCACCTCACGTCGTGTTCTGTCCTCTCAGGACGTCACGTTTGACGAGTTGGTGTCTTACTACCATCTCTTTCCCTACCGTACTGCCTCTCTCCCCCCCCCCGCCACTCTTCCTAGCCTCAGGTACTCCTCCGGTAGACCCCGTCCCAACTCAGGGTCCTGCCCCCTCAGGTGTGTCTCAGGTAGACCCTGCCGAGCCGGTCGAGGTAGCTGTCGACTCAGGTGCTCCTAGGGGTGCTGAGCCTGCGGGCGCGGGGACTGGGGGTGCGGAGCCTGGGGGTGCTGAGCCTGAGCATGTGGAGTCTGGGGGTGCTGAGCCTGAGCGTGTGGAGTCTGGGGGTGCTGAGCCTGAGCATGTGGAGCCTGGGGGTGCTGAGCCTGCACGTGCTGAGTCTGGAGGTTCTCCGGGTGTCCCGTTGTGGCGGGAGCCCCTCTCTCCGCAGCAGCTTCGTGAGTGGTACGCTCGGCGCTGTCGCCGTGCTACTAGTGCTGCTGGTGCTGGAGGTGCTACTGGAGCTGCTGGAGGTGCTGGTGCTTCTGGAGCTGCTGGAGGTGCTGCTGGTGCTGGAGCTGCTGGAGGTGCTGCTGGTGCTGGTGCTGCTGGAGGTGCTTCTGGAGCTGTTGGAGGTCCTGCTGGTGTTGGAGCTGCTGGAGCCGCAGGTCCTGGAGGTGCTCGTACTGGAGGTACTGGAGCTGCTGGGGCTGGTGGTGCTGCAGGCGGTGGCGCTGCCGGTCCTGGAGCTGGTGGTGCTGCGGGAGTTGTAGCTGGAGACCCTGGAGCTGAGGGTACTGGTGTTGTCTCTGCTGTTTCAGGAGGCACTGCGCGGCCGCGGCCGTACTACGGTCCGCTCAGTCAGCAGGTTCTTGGTCTCCCGCCTTCTACTGGTCCTACTCCTCCCTTACTGAGTCCACCGCCTGTCCAGTCACAGTCGCAGTTATAGCCGGCCTCTCCCCTGCCTGGTCCTTCTCCTTACTCTGGACCGACTAGAGGTCTTACGGAGCGTCGTGAGCCTGAGTCGCGTCCTGTGTCGCCTAAGTCTCGTCCTGCGTCACCTGAGTCTCGTTCTGTGTCGCCTGTCCGTACTGTTCGCGCTGGTCGTCGTGTTTCGCGTCCGCGTCCTCCTCCTGTCCCTGGCACTCACTCTATGACTCTTCGTCCTTCCACTGCTCCACAGCGTGTCCCTCTGCCGTCTCCTCCTGCGTCCTCTCTTCGTGACGGTCCGGCCCCTGAGTCTGTCTTCCTTCGTGTTGCCAGTTCTGCTGTCACGCGCTTTCTGGCCACTGTTGTCACTGACCCTTTGTTTGAGTCCACTGCTGCGTCTGCTCTTGTTGTTGAGCTTGTTTACTTTGCTGCAGCCTGTCGCCTAGACTACGCCACTAGTCTTGTTGCTGAGTCTGCGTCTGCGTCTGTCTGTCCTCCGTCCGTCGGGGGTGAGTGTGCTCTTGGCACGGACATTCTCGAGGACCGGCAGGAGGAGTTTGAGTGCTTTGCCGCTGCTGTACCTCATCTCGTGTCCATGCTGCTTGCCCCTGAGGGAGACCCGGATGCACCAGACATCCCGACCCCGCGCTCTTACGCAGAGGCGATAGAGGGTCCCTACTCCTCTCAGTGGCAGGCAGCCATGGACGCCGAGATGGCTTCCTGGAAGTCCACAGGCACCTACGTCGACGAGGTTCCCCCGCCTGGGGCGAACATCGTCAGTGGCATGTGGATCTTCAGGGTGAAGCGGCCGCTGGGTTCTCCGCCTGTCTTCAAGGCACGTTACGTTGCACATGGCTTCAGTCAGCGACAGGGAGTTGACTTCTTCCAGACCTTCTCCCCTACCCCGAAGATGACCACTCTTTGGGTACTGCTGCACGTCGGCGCTCACCGTGACTACGAGCTCCACTCGCTTGACTTCACCACAGACTTCCTACAGGGCAGCCTGCACGAGGAGATCTGGCTGCGCCGCCCACCAGGCTTCACTGGGTCGTTTCCTGCTAGTACCCAGTGGAGCCTCCGGCGGCCAGTCTACTGTCTCCGCCAGGCACCCCGTGAGTGGCACGACACACTGAGGACGACTCTTGCTGCTCTTGGTTTTGCTCCTTCCACTGCTGACCCGTCGTTGTTTTTTACGCACTGACACCACTCTGCCGCCGTTCTACGTTCTCGTGTACGTAGATGACTTGGTCTTTCCTACTGCTGACACTGAGGCACTCGCCCACGTGAAGTCGGAGCTGCAGAAGAGACACACGTGCACAGACCTGGGTCAGCTGACAAGCTATCTTGGCTTGCGGATCACCCGGGACAGAGCACAGCGCACCATTACCTTGACTCAGTCACACATGGTGCAGCAGGTCCTTCAGCGCTTCGGCTTCACGTATTCCTCGCCACAGTCCACTCCTCTGCCTACTGGTCACTCGCTCTCAGCTCCACCTTCGGACGAGTCCGTAGAGCCGAGTGGCTCGTATCCAGAGCTTGTGGGCTGCCTCATGTACCTGATGACTTGCACACGACCTGACCTCGCATACCCTCTCAGCCTTCTGGCTCGCTACGCGGCTCCCGGTCGACACCGAAAGGTGCACTGGGATGCTGCGAAGAGGGTGTTGCGCTACCTGTGCAGTACGTCGGGCATGGGGCTTGTGCTTGGAGGACGGGCTCGAGTTTTCCTCAGTGGTCACGCAGACGCTTCCTGGGTTGACGACTTGGCTACGCAGCGGTCGTCACAGGGGTACACCTTCAGTCTTGGCTCCGGTTCTGTCTCTTGGCGGTCTACCCGCTCTTCTTCTGTTCTCAGCTCCAGTTGTGAGGCTGAGATCTACGCTGGGGCCATGGCTGCACAGGAGTTACGCTGGCTCACCTACCTGCTGACCGACTTGGGAGAGGCGCCTCGTTCTCCTCCAGTTCTGTACGTCGACAACAAGGCCATGCTTGCCTTGTGTCAGGAGCACAGAACGAAGCAAATTGCTCTACGCTACTTCCTTGCTCAAGAGTTGCAGCAGCGTGGCCAGCTTCGTCTTGCTTACGTGGCCTCTCAGGCCAACACTGCTGATGTTTTCACCAAGGTACTTCAGCCTTGTGATCATCAGCGTTTTTGCACTGTTCTAGGCCTTGTACCTACTGTGCCTCACTTACTTACTTCTTGATAATGCTTGTACTGTACTCTCTATACATATACATGCATGCTTAGACTTGCTAGGTTGTGTTCACTGTATTGTTTGTTCTCCTATATATAACTCTGCATGTGAACTGGCCTTGTGGCCATTTGCTTGTGCTCAGACTGCGTGGTGACTTCGTGATCCACCCTGAGCTTGCTTTGCTTTTCTTGACTGGTCTTGTGACCTCTTGTTCTCCCCCACTTTGCCTATGGGGTGTGTCAAACTCATATGCTATAGTCTATCTAGGCTGTAGTGGGAGTGGAGTGGAGTGGAGTGTTGGCCCCACCGTCGCTTGGGCAATGCCGACGACTTGGTCGACCGTCCACAGTGGGAGAGCTGCTCAACAGGCTTCGTGGAGCTGCAGGGGACCGCTGTGGTGTTGCTGTCGACCAGGGAGCTCGACAGCTGCAACTGACTGATCTGGGCGACGGGTGGGCCATCGACCAGGAGGGGCTGTTCAACCGGGAGGTCGACGGAGCAGTCCGTCGACCTGAGAAGTGAGCAGCGGTCGACGAGGGGATCTCGTCGACAACAGCTGATAGTTATGGTCGACGGAAGGGGTCCGTCGACTAGGGGGTAGCTCGACCAGGGGCACCTGGTGGTCGACCAGAGGGACTTGGTGATCGACCAGAGCACCTGGGGTTGTCCAGGTCGACCGGGTAACCTGCTCGGCGAGTTCTGCGGAGGCACGCAAACGTCGTCGAGGTCGCGATGGCGAAGGCGACTTTTGGTTGGTATCCCAAAGTTGATGTGGCTCGTCAGGCGCAGACAATAGCCGACGAATGCACAACGGTGCAAGTTGGGCCAATCGTCTGCGTGCATCTGCGAGCGTGCTCACTGCTGTCTTCTACGGGGCAACGCTGGACAACCGATCTGCTGCAGCGTTGGCACACCGACGACCTGCTGTGTTGGCAGGTCGCCTTTCTGCAGTGCTGGCGTGGCTCCTCTACGCAACGCTGGCAGGCGGTCGACCATGCTGTGCTGTCGATCGACCAGGCTAGCTGTAGAGTTGCTAGGTGCCTGATGTAGTCATTGTTGTCTTTGCTTGTTCAACAATTGTGTAATTCCAACTTTGCTAGTGGAAGCTCTTACCGATTTCTCCCGTGATTGTGCAAGCACTAAGGAACTAGGCAGAGCTACGATCACTCATAGTAGTTCGTGCCAACCCTCGTAGTCTAGCTCACTACCGTTGTAGAGTGAATCTCCGCATGGTGCGGTGAGCGTGGATCAAACACGCGACCTTCAGATAGGAACCGACTTTTGCACCTACTAAGTCGTTCGTAGGCCGGCAGCAGCGATAGTCACCATGGTCGACCCCGTAGCTAATGTGGGCGTAGCGGACACCTTGGAGGCACGCTTGGCTGATGCGAGGAAACGCCACGCGGATGGCGAGTACGGGACGATCCCCTTGCTGATCGTTGAGTTGGGCATCCGGTCGCAGTGGGCGACGGAACACCCTTCCCTTCCTGATTCTCCTTGACTGGTGCGAAATGAAGGCAGCGTCGACGACGAGGTCGACGGCGGTGCACGAGTCAGCGGCAACAATGGCACAAAGCAGATAGGAGTGATCAAGGTCGACGGTGGCGTCGACAGGAGTCAGGCGCGAGTGCAGCAGTCGACGGCAGCTGCAGGCAGCTCGCGTGCCGACGTCGATGGTCGACGTCGCTCTCATCTACGAAGAGGTGGAGGGCTCTTGGCGACGACGCATGTGACAGCGGGCGTGATTGCACCGACGTATGGCTACTTCAAGTTTTTGCCGGACCGGATCACCGTCGCACCGCTGCAAGGTCAACGGGACCTCATCACCTGAAGGGAGTCGATAGAACCTCAGCTGGATGTCGTTGGGCTGAAGGGCTTTGCCGACGACACAGTGCCAATTCCGTCCGTGGACGATGTCGAGCTACGCGGGGAGTTTCGTGCGGCTCACTTGCTTACCTTCATGGTCATCTCGAGGTGCTGCTCGCCGGTGGTGCAGCTGGCGCTCAGGAGCTGTCGAGAGCGACTGGATGCGGGCCACCAGGCATGGCACTTCATCCTGTCGACGTACCAGGTCAGGGACGACCTGTACATCGCACAGCTAGAGGAGAAGATGGCCCAGATTCGAATGGGCGAGCAGGAGTCGGCAACGGACTACTACAACCGTGCTCGACGGATCCTGGCTGAGATGCGGATGACGGGCGCCGAATACTCGAGGGCGTCCTACATCTCCCACATCGTCAAAGGCCTACCGCGCGGCTATAACCTCATGAAGAGGATGATGATGGTACCCGGGACGCGTGAGTCCCTCGACAAGGACTCCATCACCAGCTACATTCTTCAAGACGAGGCGATGCAGGAGGCCGAACAGCCCACGGAGCTCTTCCTCAGGCAAACTACGCTGCACCGACGAAGCAGAATCAGCAGCAAGGGCAGCGCAAGAAGCCGAGCGGAGGTGGGCAGTCGACGGAGGACGTCGACTAGAACAGGTCGACGCGGGACAAGGGCCGTGGAGGTGGTGGTGGACGGCGGGAATGTTGGATCTGCCACGATCCCGACCACCTTTCCTACGAGTGTCCCGACCACGATGACAGCGACGAGGACAACACAAAGGGAGGCCGCGGTCGATCGACCAGCCGTCGCCCACATCGAGATGCTAAGCCGTGCAAGGAGAAGTAGACGTCGAAGAAGACGTCGTCGACGAAGGACGCCGACAACTCCAGCGGCAAGAGCCGAGGCGACGGGGAGGCGTCGTGCTCGATGGTCGGTGTAGTGGAGCCGACGGTCTCGCTGGCGCCGGAGGCTGGCGAGGACTTCCAGGCAGTGGTGGCAGCTGTGCAAGCCAACCTGATGGCGGTGCTACTCGACAGCGGCTGCTCCCACCACCTAATGGGGACGAAGGCAGTCTTCGTCGACATGGCGCCGAGCGACGGCGTGAAGCACGTGCGTTGATTCAACGGGGCACTACAACCTATTGAGGGCCGCGGAACCGTCGCCCTGCAAGGGGAGGCCGGAAAGCGGGTCCTCATCCCCGACGTCCTCTACGTTCTGGGCGTACAGGCAAACGTGCTATCTGCTGGCCAACTGAAGGAGAGAGGAGTGCAGCTGCAAGGCGACGGCGACGAGATGCTGCTCGTCGCTGCGACCGGGGAGGTGCTCGGTCGAGCACGCTACACCGGACGAGTCCTTTGCACCGACCTTCGCCCCTGCTCGACGCGATTGTCGTCGACCAAGGTAGTGGCTCTGCGGACGATCGTCTCGGAAACGAAGTCGACCCCTGACCGGTTGCATGCGAGGCTCGCGCACGTCAACGTCGACATGATCAAGAGCTTGGCGAAACATAAAGTTGCTACTGGGCTCGTCATCGCTCCGTCGACCGGAGCAAACCCGCCATGTGTCTCGTGCGTTGGAGGAAAGCTGGCGCGACACACCTTCCCCGCCAAAGGCTCGGACGCCGAGGAGGCGTTGGCTGTCGTGCACATTGACTTGTGCGGGCCATTTTGGGTCGTTCCCAAGGATGGCAGCTTGTACTTCCTGCTGCTGAAGGATCGCCACACTCGATTTGTGTGGGTGATGCCGGTCGCTAAGAAGAGCGACGTGCTGCGGGAGTTCCAGAAGTGGCTGGTGCTGGTGGAACGGCAGGCGAAGAAATCGGTGCTGATGCTCCGCTCAGACCGGGGAGGGGAGTTCCTCGGGAAGGAGTTCACCAACTTCGTCGACGGCAAGGGCATTATCCACGACCTGACTTGCCCTTACACTCCGCAGCAGAACGGCATGGCTGAGCGGGAGATGCGCACGGCCGTCGAGTCCGTGCGGACGATGTTGCTGCATATGGGCGTGCAGCACCACTGGTGGCACCTCACTCTACGACAAGCTGTCTGGGTGCGCAACTGCTTGGAGCGGTCGACGTCGCTCCCGGTGACGACTCCGTACCAGCTGCTGACCGGGAAGAAGCCAGACCTCACGCTGGCGCGGGTGTGGGGCTGCATGGTGCAATTCATGGTTCCTGAGCAGCAGCGCGGTGGGAAGCTGGCGCCGAAAGCTCGCTGGGGGCTTCACCTGGGCGTGTCGCCAGAGAGTTAGGGCTGGGAGGTGCTCGACCTGACCAACAACAAGGTGGTCACGTCGGTCGAGGTGATCTTCTACGAGACGCTGTCGCTGGAGGTGTGGAAGGCGAAGTTTGGGCCGGCGTCGGGGCGGACGCAGGCACACCCGCCGACGGGCACCTCAACGGCAACGGTTCCTTTGCTCGCCGAAGTCGATAAGCCTGCTGATGAGGATGTTGTGGAGGTTCTTCCACCTCCCCCTGTTCTTGATCCTCCCTTCCCCGTCGCAGATCGGCCTGCTTCGACACCTGTGTCGGTCACCGGCGATGAGGGGAGCCTTGAGGCGTCGCCTGTGGCGCCGGCCAGTGGCATCGCCGGCGGTCGACAAGGCGCCAAGCTCGTCAACCAGGATGGGGAGCCGTCGATGACAGGAGAGCAGCAGACAGGGGAGCCGGTCGAACAAGAGACAGCAGCAGGGGTGCAGTCAACAGGGGAGCTGTCGAAGTCAGCAGAAGGTTCGAAGCAGCTGGTTGACGACTTGACCGTCGATGAAGAAGGGGAGCAGTCGGCAGGAGAAGAGTCCACCGACAGCGACGTGGTGGAGGTGCGGATTACGAAGCCTGAGCTGCGACGCATAGGTCGAGCTCGACGGCCACCGGAGCGGCTGAGCTTCCACGCCTGCCTACCGCCAGCTGCCTTCACTGCTAAGTACGACGAGGTTGACAATGACTTGTTGTACAACGACGCCGAGGAGGATGAAGAACTGCCGGAGCTCGACCCCGACATGCACCATCGACCGAACACCGCTGGGACATCGCCACGATGACGGTAAAGGAGGCGCTGGCGAGCTGGAAGGGTGAGGCGGTGAAGGCCGCCATGGAAGAAGAGATCCGCAGCCTTGTCGGCATGGGCACTTGGGAGCTGGTCGAACGCCCACGCGGGGTGAACATCATGAAGAACCGGTGGGTGCTGACGACCAAGTACCGCCTCGACGACACCGTCGAGCACGAGAAGGCGAGGTTGGTCGTGAAGGGCTTCACGCAGGTGTGCGGTGCCGACTACGACGAGACGTACTCGCCGGTGAGCAGCTACGTCACGCTGAGGATCTTCCTCAGCATCGTCGCCGTCTTCGACCTCAACCTGATGCAACTTGACATGAAGAACGCTTTCTTGCAGAGCAAGCTTGACAGGGTGCTCTACATGTACCAGCCGGACTACTTCGACGATGGGACTGGCCGGATGTGTAAGCTGCTGAAGAGCCTCTACGGGCTGAAGCAATCGCCGCTGCTGTGGTACAGGGTACTCGATGGTGTGCTGCTGGACGCTGGCTGGAAGAAGAGCCAGGTCGACGAGGCGCTCTACTTCAAGGCCGGCAACAACGGAGTGACCTGCCGGGTGCTGGTCTACGTCGACGACCTGCTCACCGCCAGCAGCAGCCCTGCGATGCTGAAGGAGCTAAAGGAGCTGCTGGAGGCTGCCTTCGAGCTGCGCGAGATTTCACCGGTCGTCAAGTACCTTGGGCTGGAAATCGTGCGCGACAGGTCAGCGAGGAAGCTGTGGCTTCACCAGCAGGGCTACGCAGACAAGCTGCGCAGGCGCTTCATCGACGAGGAGCAGGGCGGTCGAGTCCCGAAGACGCCGGTCTTGGTTGATGCCTACGTCGAGCTGACATTCGACGACGAGGAGGCGCAGGAGCGCGAGGAGGAGGAGTACCGGCAGAAGGTTGGCTCGCTGCAGTTTGCGGCGACGACGACGAGGCCGGACATCGCGTTCGCCTGCAGCAAGCTGGGGAGCGGCCTCACGATGAGGAGCGACCAGCATTGGCGCGAGGTCGACCGCTGCCTCGCCTACCTTGCTGACACCCTCGACACCGCCTTGGAGTTCGGCGGTGGACCAGAGTCGCTGGAGCTGAACGGCTACGTGGACGCCGACGACGCGGGCGACAAACAGAAGCGGACGAGCACGAGCGGTTACGTGTTCGTCTACAGGGGGGCCGCCGTCTCCTGGTCGAGCTCGCGCATCAAGTGCGCGACATTGTCGTCGACAGAGTCAGAGTACGTTGCGGCCACGAATGCAGGCAAGGAGGGAAGCCGATTTCGCTTCCTTCTTGCGGAATTCAAGCTGCTCGACGCTGGGAAGCCAACCATCCTCCGCGTCGACAACAAGTCAGCAATTACGGTCGCTGAGGGCTTGGGGCTGACGGGCAACCTCAAGCACATGGAGTGACGCTATGCCTGGCTG
Source organism: Closterium sp. Naga37s-1 (assembly GCA_947471745.1). Lineage (NCBI taxonomy): Eukaryota > Viridiplantae > Streptophyta > Zygnematophyceae > Desmidiales > Closteriaceae > Closterium > Closterium sp. Naga37s-1. Next base: position 799,174 of record CANJKZ010000084.1, read on the forward strand.
CACCACATGGTGAGGCGCGGGAAGTTCGTACTGAAGTACATCCTGACCACCGAGCAGCCGGCAGACTTCCTGACGAAGGCGCAACATTTTCCGGCTTTCAACTGGTGCTCTGTCGCCATCGGCCAAGTTCGTCTGGCCGACGTCGGCGATGGCGACGATGATGTGCAGCATTAGGTGCCGTGCCCTTCTGCACGGCTGGTGCGGTGACGGCGTGCTCTGTGTGGGGTGCACGCCGAGGACGAGTTTTCTCCGTAGTGTGCTGCCATGTGGGCTGGGGGCCCAAGCGTGAGCGCGGCAGGGGAGTGTTAACGGGAGTAGAGTGTTGGCCCCGCCCTCGCTTGGGCAACGCCGACGACTTGGTCGGATGTACGGGAGTAGCAGCCGACCGTCCACAGTGGGAGATTTTCTCGACAGGCTTCTTCGAGCTGCAAGGGACCGCTGTGGTGTTGCTGTCGACCAGGGAGCTCGACAGCTACAACTGACTGATCTGGGCAACGGGTGGGCCATCGACTAGGAGGGGCTGTTCGACCGGGAGGTCGTCGGAGCAGTCCGTCGACCTGAGAAGTGAGCAGCGGTCGATGAGGGGAGCTCGTCGACAACAGCTGACAGTTCTGGTTGACGGAAGGGGTACGTCGACTAGGGGGTAGCTCGATGGGAGCTGTGGTCGACCAGGGGCACCCGGTGGTCGACCAGAGGGACTTGGTGGTCGACCAGAGCACCTGGGGTTGTCCAGGTCGACCGGGTAACCTGCTCGGCGAGTTCTGCGGAGGCACGCAAACGTCGTCGAGGTCGCGATGGTGAAGGCGATTTTGGGTTGGTATCCCGAAGTCGATGTGGCTCGTCAGGCGCAGACAACAGCCGACGAATGCACAACAGTGCAAGTCGGGCCAATCGTCTGCGCGCATCTGCGAGCGTGCGCACTGCTGTCTTCTACGGGGCAATGCTGGACAGCCGATCTGCTGCAGCGTTGGCACACCGTCGACCTGCTGTGTTGGCAGGTCGCCTTTCTGTAGTGATGGCGCGGCTCCTCTACGCAACGCTGGTAGGCGGTCGACCATGCTGTGCTGTCGATCGACCAGGCTAGCTGCAGAGTTGCAAGGTGCCTGATGTAGTCACTGTTGTCTTTGCTTGTTCAACAATTGTGTAATTCCAACTTTGCTAGTGGAAACTCTTGCCGATTTCTCCCGTGATTGTGCAAGCGCTAAGGAACTAGGCAAAGCTACGATCACTCATAGTAGTTCGTGCCAACCCCCGTAGTCTAGCTCACTACCGTTGTAGAGTGAATCGCCGCAACTTCTACGCTGATCAGGTGGTTACTGGCCACTGAGGCCACTCATGGTAGTCGTGTCGTTTGTCTCCACTCCGATCGTGGGGGTGAGTTTTGCTCTGGCATTCTTCGCAGATTCTGCACCAAGCAGGGCATCACCCAGTCCTGGACGCTTCCGGATTCCTCATTGCAGAATGGGGTTTCTGAGCACCGCATCGGCTTGGTCATGGAGATCGGCCGCACCTCCATAATCCATGCCCATGCGCCCCATTTTCTGTGGCCCTATGCAGTTCGCTACGCCGCCCACCAGCTGAATCTCTGGCCCCGTGTCTCATGGCGAGTGGCTTCACCGATTATTCTTTGGACCGGGTCCCCTAGTGTTGCGTGGGAGTTTCGTGTCTAGGGCAGCCTTGCACTTGTTCGCGACACCTCTGCGGACAAGCTCTCGGCTCGCACCATACATTGTGTCTTCCTTGGTTTGCTAATGGACGCCCGTGACTACACGTTTCACCACCCGTCCCTCCACCACTTTCTCGACTTCCGTGACGTAACCTTTGATGAGTCCGTGTCCTACGACACCCGCTACCCCTGTCGAGGTCTCCCGGTTCCCCCCCCCCCCTCCCCTTTTCCTCGCCCCGGCTCCTCCTCCTCCTCTTGCTCCTATGGTTACCCACCCCCCCCTCCCCCCCCCCTCCCCCGGGTCTTGCTCCGTCAGGTGTGTCCCACGCTGTCACGTCCGGTACCATTCCCTTCCCCACAATTGTCCTCACAGTCATCGCAGCAGCAGTTGACACTACTGTGATAGGTTGCAGTCGACTCTGGGGGTGTTGGTGTTGGGGGAACGGGTGCAAGAGGTGCTGGATCTGAGGGTGCTGCAGCTGAGGGTGCTGGCACTAGAGGTGCTGGTTCTGAGGGTATTGGAGCTGAGGGTGCTGGAGCTGAGGGTGCTGGCACTGGAGGTGCTGGTTTTGAGGGTGCTGGAGCTGAGGGTATTGGCACTTGAGGTGCTAGTTTTGGGGGTGCTGGAGCTGGGGGTACAGGCAGTGGCGGTGCTAGTTCTGGGGGTGCTGGAGTTGTTGGTACTGGTGCTGGGGGTGCTCGTTCTGGGGGTGCTCGAGTTGTTCATACTAGCGCTGGAGGTGCTCGTTTTGTGGGCACTAGAGTGGGACGCACTGCTTCTGTGGCCCCTGCTCCACCTCCCCACCGCTAGAAACTGTTTGCCTCACTCAACGAGGCCTGCCTCGGACCATTGCATGAGACACGAGCGGGGATTGCAGGCCCATACGACAGCATGTTGCCTCTCTACGCGTTTTCAGGAGCTTCTTCAACTCGAGCATGAGAAGCGAGCAATATTGGAGCACGAGCAGTTGGAGCTGGAGCAGCGGCAGCAGGTGTTGCAGCAGCATAGCTGCAGCAGCAGCAGGAGCAAGAGCTGCAACAGCAGCAGTAGCAGCAACAGCAGCAGAGGCAGTAGCAGTAGCAGCAGCCGCCGCAGGAGTTGCAGCAGCCAGAGCAGCAGCAGCAGCAGCTGTAGTTAGCCCCACCCGTCACTTTTGCAGCAGTTGTTCCCACTTGTGAGTGGCCTTCGGGCCCTTGGTCTTTTTTCCTCCTCTCAGGACTGCTCACCGCCTCCTACTACTCACGGTCTTCCTCCTCCGGACCCGTCCCCGACTGTTTTCTCCCCCCCTCGTTCACAGCCCGCTCTTCTCTCTCCTGGTCTATCCTCCTCCTGTTCTCCCGCACTCTCGGGTCAACCCCTGCCCCCCACGTCCTCGTCCCTCATCTCCTGTTGACGACCTCCGCAATTTCTGGCTTCGTTCTAGTCCTTGTCGTTCTCCGTGTAAGTCTGTTCTCCCGTCACCTCTTGAGTCGTCTCTTACCGCCTCCTCTCACTCTATCACTATCTACTACCGCGCTGCTCGTCCTGTTGTCTCACTTGTTCTCGCTTCTCTTGTTGCGGACCCTCGCGCTTCTTCGTTGTCAATCTCAGCTCTTGTTGCCATTGTCACCGAATTTGCCGCCACTCTCCGCCTTGACTGCGCCACCCACGTGGTGGCCGCTCCTCCTACTCGTATCCTGGCTGCCGGGGGTGAGTCTGCCCTTGGCTGTGACGTCCTAGAGGACAGGCAGTTTGAGCTGGAGTTACTGGCAGCCGCTTTTCCCTACCTCTGTGCCATGCTGCTATCCCCTGAGAGAGACCCGTGCAATCTTGACATACTGACTCCTCGCACATAGCGTGAGGCAGTATCAGGGTACTGGGCCTCTCAGTGGTTAGCGGCCATGGACTCAGAGATGACATCTTGGAGATCCACAGGCACCTATGTTGACGCAACTTTCCCTCCTAGGGTGGACATAGTTGATGGCATGCATCTTCAAGGTAAAGCGTCCGCCTAGATCACCGCGTGTCCTCAAAGCTCGCTACGTGGCTAGGGGTTTCAGTCAGCGTGAGGGAGTTGACTTCTTCCAGACCTTCGCCCCGACTCTGAAGATGACTACTTTTCGGGTGTTACTTCACGTTGCAGCACAGCAAGACCACAAGCTGCACTCCCTCGACTTCTCCACTTCCTTTCTCCAGGGTCGCCTACACAAGGAGATATGGCTGCGCCGTCCTCCTGGCTTCACTAGCGCTTTGCCGCCTCGAGCCTAGTGGAGCCTGAAGCGACCAGTCTAAGGTCTCTGTTAGGTGCCCTGTGGCACGACACGCTATGCACCACTCTTGCTGACATCGAGTTCCGTCCTTCGACCGCCGACCCGTCACTGTTTGTTCGCACTGGTTCCAGTCTATTCTTTGTAATTGTCTACGTCAACGACCTGGTCTTCGCTGCACCAAACAGGGACGCTTTGGCTGAGGTGAAATCTGAGCTGCAGAAGAGAGACGTGTGCACTGACCTGGGTGAACCGCGCCACTACCTTGGCTTGCAGATCACCAGGGACAGAGCCTCTCGCACCATTACACTCTCGCAGTCACACATGGTGCAGAAGGTCCTTCTGCGGTCTGGGTTTCAGTTCTCCACCACACAGCCCACTCCTCTTGCTGTTGACCACAGACTCACTGGCCTTTTTCGCAACAAACCCTTAAAGTCCAGTGGTCCCTACACAGAGCTTGTGGGCTGCCTCATGTACCTGATAACTTGTACTCCTCCGAACCTTGCCTTTCCCCTCAATGTCCTCTCCTGCTTTGTTGCGACTGGGAGACACCGTCTTGTTCACTGGACATTGCCTGTGAGGGTGGCGAAGTACCTGGCGACTACATTAGGCATCGGGCTCGTGCTTGGAGGGACACATCCAGTTGTGCTAACTGGTCACTGTGACTCTTCCTACGCCAGCGACGTGCAGACCCAGAGTTCTAACCAGAGGTAATACTTCATCTTGGGCGCTGGAGCTGTGTCGTGGAGGTCTACTCGGTCGTCGTCCGCGGCGCAGTCTATCGCAGAGGCAGAGATCTATGCTGGTGCCATGGCTGCGCAGAAGCTTCGCTGGTTGACCCCGGCTCAGTCACTTTGTTGTTGAAGAAACTCCACATCCACACTGTCCGTCACATTGTCAAACGCAGCCTCACTGTTGCGCCTGTGCTGAAGGCACATATTGTATTTAGAGCCATTCAAGGCATTGCCAATGTCGCAACTAAAAAACGAGTTCTTGATAGAAAGCGCTTGGTGGATGTGGTGAAGGGAGAGGTGGGTGGTGAAGGGAGAGGTGGGTGGTGAAGGGAGAGGTGGGTGGAGACGGACAGGTATTGCAGATTGGCGAGGGTGGTGATGGCGGCGGGTATGGCGCCACTTGAGGGAGGATTCGCTTTGGGGAACAGCTTAGCATCCCCGCCAGCCAGCCAACACACGCAGCCCATGCGGAAGCGGTATGGGCAGTGCAGCCATGAGTGCCGCATGAGGAGTAGTGGCATGATGGAGGAGTGGCGGATGATGGAGGAGTGGCGGATGATGGAGGAGTGGCACAGTGATGAGCCACGCAGGCAAGGAGAGCACGGAAGGGCAATGAGGGGCAATGAGGGGCAGTGAGGGGTAGTGAGGGGCAATGAGGGGCAGTGAGGGGCAATGAGGGGCAATGAGGGGCAGTGAGGGGCAGTGAGGGGTAGTGAGGGGCAATGAGGGGCAATGAGGGGCAGTGAGGGGCAATGAGGGGGCAGTGCAGGAGGAGATCAAGGGTGATCAAACACCCCGAGCAGCTATGTTGGCAGATGCGCTCTGGGGGGGCAAGTGGGTGTCAGAACATATATGCTTACATTTGTATGTTTCCTTAGGCTGTAGTGGGTTTAGCCTTAGGGGGTACACAAATCTTCTCGACATTCTTCTTGTACCCCCTTTTGCCCTAGTCAATTCCATTCTCGATTCTAACATGGTATCAGAGCAGTTAGGTCCCTAACGTAGGGTTACCACTGCCCCTTCCGCTGCCTGTCGTACGCCCCTAGGCCCGTCGCCAATGGCCCCGTCGCCCTGCGGCCCTTCGTTTCTGGCCCCGCGGCCCCGTCGTTCCCGGCCCCGTCGCACCTAGACCCCGCGGCCCCTTTCGTTTCTGGCCCCACGGCCCCTTTCGTTCCCGGCCCCGCGGCCCCTTTCGTTTCTGGCCCCGCGGCCCCGTCGTTCCTGGCCCCGTCGCACCTAGGCCCCGCGGCCCCATCGTTCCAGGCCCCTCGGCCCCGTCGGCCCCTAGACCCCGTCACCCACGGCCCGTCCCATCGGCCCCGTCGACCTCAAGGCCCCTATGCCCCGTCGACCTAGGCCCCTGGCCCACGCGATCCTGTCGACCTAGGCCCCCGGCCCCCCCTGCAACCCCGTCGACCTAGGCCCCTGGCCCCCGCGACCCCGTCGACCTAGGCCCCCGGCCCTGTCGCCCCCGGCCCCCCGCGGCCCCGTCGACCTAGGGCCCCCCCCCCCCCCCCCCCGCGACCCAGTCGACCTAGGCCCCCCCGGCCCCTCGGCCCTGTCGCCCCTGGCCCCGACGCCCCTCGGCTCCAGGCCCCTCGGCCTCGTTTCCCCTGACCCCGCGGCCCCGTCGACCTAGGCCCCCCCCACGGCCCCTCGGCCCCTAGCCTCGGCCCCTCGCCCCCCCCCCCCCCCCCCCCCCTTCGTGTTTGGCCCCTCGGCCCCCAGGCTCCTCGGCCCCTAGGCCCCTCGGCCCCTCGGCCCCTAGCCTCAACCCATCGCCCCCCCCCCCCCCCCCCCCCTTTCGTGTTTGGCCCCTCGGCCCCCAGGCTCCTCGGCCCCTAGGCCCCTCGGCCCCTCCGCCCCTAGCCTCGGCCCCTCGCCCCCCCCCCCCCCCCCCCCCTTTCATGTTTGGCCCCTCGGCCCCCAGGCCCCTCGGCCCCTAGCCTCGGCCCCTCGGCCCCCACCCTGCGTGTTTGGCCCCTCGGCCCCTAGGCCCCTCGACCCCTAGGCCCCTCAGCCCCTCCACCCTTCGTGTTTGGCCCCTCGGCCTCTAGGCCCCTCGGCCCCCCTGCCTCTCGGCCCCCAAGCCCCTCGGCCCCTCGGCCCATCAGCCCCCTGACCACTCAGCCCCCCTGGTCCCTCAGCCCCTGGCCCCTAGGCCCCCGGCACCTCGGCCCCTTGGCCCCCAGGCCCCCTCAGCCCCTCGGCAAATACTGCTACTCTTCCTACTGCTACTACTGCTACAGCTACTGCGGCTACTGCTGCTATTACTACTGCTGCTACTGCTGCTCCTGCATACTGTGTCAATATGGCCTCGCTTCGAGTTCTCGCGTTCGATCATGAGGGTATACCGGTTCAGTTCGACACGTGCCTCGACGACCTGCAGCTATACCTACTGAGCGATATTAAGGACACTATTTCACTGTTTGACCACGTGTCCGGTGCCGCTACTGCCCCTCCCGCCACAGCTGACAGTGCGACTCGCTCATAGTGGCTTTCTCGCGACGCTGCTGCCCGCTTAGCCATTCGCAACCACCTGCCGATAGCCGAATACGCTCACTTCGGACAGCATAGGACCGCACAGGCACTGTACAACGCTGTAGTCGCTCGCTACTCCTCCCTTGCCACTGCTGCTCTATGCCGCCTGCTTCTGCCCTACCTGTTCCCCGAGCTGTCAGCCTTTGCCACAGTAGAGGACCTGGTTTCCCACCTTCGCGCTAGCAACACTCGCTACCGCGCTGCCGCCCCCACTGAGTTCCTTGACAGGAACCAGCCCCCGATGTTCATCACCCTCTACTTCATAGTCACACGCCTCCCTGACTCTCTTCGCTCTGTCAGGGACCACTTTCTCTCTCTTAACCCCACCTCCCTCACTGTTGACCTCCTCGAGCAGCATTTCCTCGCTGCTGAGACTAGTGCAGTTGCTGTAGGTGCTGCTCGTGGCACTCCGCGCCCGCCCTTCTTTAAGGAGTGCTCCACCTCCCCCCTTGCCCCCTCCTACGCCTCTGCTGCAGACATCTCTGTTGCTGAGGACGTCGGGGCTGCTTCTGCTAGTGCGAAGCGCCGCAGCAAGAAGGGCAAGGGTGGCAGGGGTGGTGGAGGTGGCAGTGGGGGTGGAGGAGGTGGCAGCGGGAGTATTGGTGGGGGCAGCAGTTGGGGTGGTGGAGGCGGTGGGACTGGTGGAGGGAGTGGGGGTTCTGGTGGCGGCGGTGGAGGCAGCGGTGGGAGTGGCGGCAGTGGCGGCGGTGGGACTGGTGGCGGTGGGACTGGCGCTTGGCGTGTTGGTTCTGGAGGTGGCCAGCGTAAGCAGCAGCAGCGTCACAGTGTGACCCAGTCGCCCCAGCAGCTTCGTGAGTGGTTTTTGCACCGTGGGGCGTCTAGGGGTAGTGGTAACTGCCAATATGTCATTCGCACGGGTGAACATGCTGGACAGACTTGCGGGCGGCTCCACACTCAGCACCGCTGCTTCTCCCGCCTCGACGACGCTTGGCGTGCTGAGTTTGGTGATGACGCCGAGCTCCCTCGCTGGGCAGATCTGCTTAAGTCTAGGATTGCTATCTTTGACCTAGACTTTGATGCTTTTCTTTCTGCTATGTATGCTTTGTCTGTTAGTGCTGAGGGTGACTGTTACCGGTGTGTGCCGCCTGATCCAGGTATAGCTGCTGCTGCTCTAGGTGCTAGTGAGTCTGGTACTCTCCCTGGTAGTGCACCTACTCAGGCCTTGCACACCTTCACGCTGGACTCAGGCGCCTCTGCTTGTTTCTTTCGTGACAGCAACACTCTCACTCCTCTCTCTGCACCTGTCCCGGTCCGACTGGCAGACCCCTCTGGGGGCCCGGTCGTGGCCCGTTCCTCCACTGTCCTCCCGTGTCTGGCGGTTCCGTCCGGCTCACTATCAGGTCTTCACCTCCCCTCGTTATCTACGAACTTGGGGAGTACCGCTGCCCTCCAGGATTCGATGGTCACTACCACCACTCCTGGGGGTCAGCGTGTGTCGATCTGCACGTGCACACGGACGGGGCATCACCTGGCCACGTTCACTCGTCGGCCAGGGTCGAGTCTGTACACACTCACTACCGAGCCTCCTCAGGTAGCTGCGTCTGCTCAGGTGTCCGCGTCAGGTCAAGTAGCCGCCTCTTGCTTGTGTCGCCTCCTGTCGCACCAGACTCTTTCGTGGCACCACCGCCTGGGTCACCCCTCCCTTCAACGCCTTCGTGGCATGCACTCCCGTCTCCTTGTCTCTGGTCTTCCCAGGTCTTTGCCTCCCTTACCGCCCTTGCCTGCCCCGCCCTGTCTTCCTTGCGTTGAGGGGCGACAGCGCGCCACTCCTCACTCCTCCTCGTTTCTCCCGACGTCTGCTCCCCTGCAGACTCTTCGCATGAACGTGTGGGGCCCAGCCCGCGTCAGTGGACAGGGCCGTGAGCGCTACTTTCCGCTGGTAGTTGACGACTACACGCGGTACACCACGGTCTTCCCCTTGCGCAGCAACAGTGAGGTCTCTGATGTCTTGATCCCTTGGATCCGCACAGTCCGTCTCCAGCTACGCGAGCGGTTCGGCCAGGACCTTCCTATCCTGCGTCTGCACTCTGACAGAGGTGGTGAGTTCTCCTCCAACCTCTTGCGGGACTTTTGTCGTGGGGAGGGCATTCTCCAGTTGTTCACGCTTCCGGACTCCCCTCAGCAAAATGGGATTGCTGAGCGCCGCATTGGCTTAGTCATGGAGGTCGCTCGTACCTCCATGATCCATGCGGCTGCTCCCCATTTTCTGTGGCCGTTTGCGGTCCGGTACGCTGCGCATCAGCTCAACCTCTGGACCCGTGTCTCCTTGCCGGAGACCTCGCCCACACTGCGTTGGACGGGGAAGGTTGGCGATGCGTCGCTGTTCCGGGTCTGGGGTTCTCGTGCCTTTGTTTGCGATACGTCCGCGGACAAGCTCTCCGCCCGTGCTATCCCCTGCGTCTTCCTTGGCTTTGTCCCTGACGCGCCTGGCTGGCAGTTTTACCACCCCACCTCGCGCCGTGTCTTCCCCTCTCAGGACGTCACGTTTGAAGAGTCGGTTCCCTTCTACCGTCTCTTCCCATGTCGCTCTGCCCCTCCCCCGCCCCCGCCGCTCTTCCTTGCTCCTGGTCCCCCTCCGGTAGACCCACTCCCGCCCCAGGGTCCTGCTCCCTCGGGTGTATCTCACGTAGACCCTCTCCCTAGTACTGGGCCTATTCAGCTAGCTGTCGGCTCAGGTGCTGCGTCTGGGGGTGCGGAGCCACGGGGTGCTGGGTCTGGGGGTGCTGAGCCTGGGGGTGAGGAGCCTGGGGGTGCTGAGCCTGCGGGTGTGGAGACTGGGGGTGTTGAGCCTGGGGGTGCTGAGTCTGAGGGTGAGGAGTCTGGGGGTACTGGGCCTCGGTTTGCTGCTTCGTCTAGAGGTCCTGCTGGTGCTTCGCCTTCGACTGTCTCCGCAGCAGCTGCGTGAGTGGTTTGTTAGGCGCGCACGCCTTCGGAGTGGAGCTACCGGAGCAAGAGGCGCTGGAGAGGCTGGAGCTGGAGGTGCTGGAGTTACTGCTGGAGCTGGTTGTACTGGTAGTACTGCGGCTACTGGTCCTGAAGGTGCTCGTACCAGGGGTACTGGAGCTGCCGGGACTGGTGGTGTTGGGGGCGCTGGAGCTGGAGACCCTACGGAGCCTAGAGCTGCTGGAGCTGGAGGCACTGGCGCTGGTGGTGCTGGAGCTGGAGGCGCTGGAGCTCCAGGAGCTGGAGCTATTGACCCTGGAGATGGAGGTGCTGGAGACACTGTGCGGCCGCGACCGTACTTCGTTCCTCTGCTTAAGCAGGTTCTTCGTGTCCCAACTTCTACTTGCCTTACTCCTCCCTTCTTGTGTCCACCGCCTGACCAGTCGCCGCAGTACTACCGGCCTCTCCACTGCCTGCTCCCTCTCCTTACACTGAGCAGTCTGGCGGTCTTACAGAGCGTCGTGAGCCTGCGTCTCGTCCTGTCTTGCCTGTTCGAACTGCTCGTCGCGTTCCTCGTTCGCGTCCTCCTCCTGCCCCGGCACGCACGCTATGGCACTTCGTCCTTCCTCTGTTCCACTGCGTGTTCCTTCGCCACCTTCTCCTGAGTCCTCTCTTCCTAAGGTCCCTGACCCTGAGTTTGACAGCGCTCGTGGCAGGCAGCCATGGATGCCAAGAAGGCATCCTGGAAGTCCACAGGCACTTACATCGACGAGGTTCCCCCACCTGGGGCGAACATAGTCGATGGCATGTGGATTTTTAGGGTGAAGCGGCCGCCGGGTTCTCCTCCTGCCTTCAAGGCGCGTTACGTTGCTAGAGGCTTTAGTCAGCGAAAAGGGGTTGACTACTTCCAGACCTTCTCCCCCACCCCGAAGATGACTACTCTTCGGGTGTTGCTGCACGTCGCTGCTCAGCATGACTACGAGTTGCACTCTCTGGACTTCAGCACAACTTTCCTGCAGGGCAGCCTGCACGAGGAGATCTGGCTGCGCCGCCCACTTGGCTTCACTTTGTCGTTTCCTGCAGGTACTCAGTGGAGCCTCCAGCGGCCAGTCTACGGTCTCCGCCAGGCGCCTCGCGAGTGGCATGACACACTGAGGACTACACTTGCGGCTCTTGGGTTTGCTCCTGCTACTGCTGACCCGTCGCTGTTTTTACACACCAACACCTTGCTGCCGCCGTTCTACGTCCTCGTGTACGTCGACGACCTCGTCTTTGCCACTGCTGACACTGAGGCACTGACCCTTGTGAAGTCGGAGCTGTAGAAGAGACACACCGGAACTAACCTGGGTGAACTACGCAGCTATCTTGGCTTGCAGATCACCCGGGACAGAGCACGGCGCACCATCACCCTGACCCAGACACACATGGTGCACCAGGTCCTTCAGCGCTTTGGTTTCCAGTTCTCCTCGCCACTTCCCACTCCTCTGTCTACCAGCCACTCGCTCTCAGCTCCACCTTCGGATGAGTCCGTAGAGCCGAGTGGTCCTTACCCAGAGCTTGTGGGTTGCCTCATGTACCTGATGACATGCACACGACCTGGCCTCGCGTACCCTCTCAGCCTTCTGGCTCGCTACATGGCTCCCGGTAGGCACCAAAAGGTGCACTGGGATGCTGCGAAGAGGGTACTGCGCTACTTGTGCAGTACGTCAGGCATGGGGCTTGTGCTTGGAGGACGGGGTCCAGCTGTCCTCACCGGTCACGCAGATGCTTCCTGGGTTGATGACTCAGCTACGCAGCGGTCGTCAGAGGGTTACACCTTCAGCCTTGGTTTCGGCTCTCTTTCCTTGCGTTCTACCCGCTCGTCTTCGGTCCTCAGCTCCAGTTGTGAGGCTGAGATCTACGCCGGGGCCATGGCTGCACAGGAGCTACGCTGGCTCACCTACTTGCTAACCGACATGGGAGAGCAGCCTTGTTTGCCTCCAGTTCTGTACTTAGACAACAAGGCCATGATTGCCTTATGTCAGGAGCACAGACTGGAGCACTGAACGAAGCACATCGCTCTGCGATACTTCCTTGCTTGAGAGTTGCAGCAACGTGGCCAGCTTCGTCTTGCGTACGTGGCCACTAGGGCCAACACTGCTGATATATTCACCAAGGCACTTCCGTCTGGTGATCATCAGCGCTTCTCTACTGTGTTAGGCCTTGTGCCTACTTTGCCTCACTTGCTTACTGCCTGACTCTGCTTGTACTGCGATCTATATATATACCTGCATGTGAGCTGGCCTTGTGGCCTTTTGCTTGTGCTCGGACTTTGTTGTGACTTTGTGATCCACCCTGAGCTTGCTTTGCTTTGCTTCTTCTCTTGACTGGTCTTATGACCATCGCTTGCTCTTGCTATCCCCCACTTCGCCTATGGGGGTGTGTCAGAACATATATGCTTACATTTGTATGTTTCCTTAGGCTGTAGTGGGTTTAGCCTTAGGGGGTACACAAATCTTCTCGACATTCTTCTTGTACCCCCTTTTGCCCTAGTCAATTCCATTCTCGATTCTAACCGGGGGGGGGGGGGGGGGGGGGGTAGGCGGTGGCTGGTGTGGCATATGTACGAGGCTACGAGCTATGAAAACGCTAGTCTCTGGCATCAAACCTTACGAGCACTGCTAATTGTTAGAATAGTGAACGAATGAATGACTGAACTAACAAGCAGGTGGGTACAAGTAGGAAACCTAAAAGTGATGTACCCTATATGAACTACCCCACTACAGCCTAGACAGACTATTGCATATAAGTTTGACACACCCCCATAGGCAAAGTGGGGGAGAACAAGAGGTCACAAGACCAGTCAAGAAAGGCAAAGCAAGCTCAGGGTGGATCACGAAGTCACCACGCATTCTGAGCACAAGCAAATGGCGACAAGGCCAGTTCACATGCAGAGTTATATGAAGGAGAACAAGCAGTACAGTGAACACAACCTAGCAAGTGTAAGCATGCAGGTATATGTATAGAGATCACAAGAAGAGTCAAGAAGTGAGCAAGTGAGGCCAAGTAGGCACAAGACCTAGCATAGTACAAAAGCGCTGATGATCACAAGGCTGTAGTGCCTTGGTAAAGATATCAGCAGTGTTGGCCTGAGTGGCCACGTAAGCAAGACGAAGCTGACCACGCTACTGCAACTCTCGAGCAAGGAATTAGCGCAGAGCAATGTGCTTCGTTCTGTGCTCCAATCTGTGCTCCTGACACAAGGCAAGCATGGCCTTGTTGTCAACGTACAGAATTGGGGGAGAACGAGGCGCCTCACCCAAGTCGCTCAGCAGGTAGGTGAGCCAGCGTAACTCCTGTGCAGCCATGGCCCCAACGTAGATCTCAGCCTCACAATTGGAGCTGAGAACAGAAGACGAGCGGGTAGACCGCCAAGAGACAGAACCGGAGCCAAGGCTGAAGGTGTAACCCTGTGACGACCGCTGCGTAGCCAAGTCGTCAACCCAGGAAGTGTCTGCATGACCAGTGAGGACAACTCGAGCCCGTCCTCCAAGCACGAGTCCCATGCCCGACGTACTGCACAAGTAGTGCAACACCGTCTTCGCAGCATCCCAATGCACCTTTCGGTGCCTACCGGGAGCCACATAGCGAGCCAGAAGGCTGAGAGGGTATGCGAGGTCAGGTCGTGTGCAAGTCATCAGGTACATGAGGTAGCCCACAAGCTCTGGATACGGGCCACTCGGCTCTACAGACTCGTCCAAAGGTGGAGCTGAGAGCGAGTGACCAATAGGCAGAGGAGTGGACTGTGGCGAGGAGTACGCGAAGCCGAAGCGCTGAAGGACCTGCTGCACCATGTGTGACTGAGTCAAGGTAATGGTGCGCTGTGCTCTGTCCCGGGTGATCCGCAAGCCAAGATAGCTTGTCAGCTCACCCAGGTCTATGCACGTGTGTCTCTTCTGCAGCTCGGACTTCACGTGGGCGAGTGCCTCAGTGTCAGCAGTAGCAAAGACCAAGTCGTCTACGTACACGAGAACGTAGAACGGCGGCAGAGTGGTGTCAGTGCGTAAAAACAACGATGGGTCAGCAGTGGAAGGAGCAAAACCAAGAGCAGCAAGAGTCGTCCTCAGTGTGTCGTGCCACTCACGGGGTGCCTGGCGGAGACCGTAGACTGGCCGCCGGAGGCTCTACTGGGTACCAGGAGGAAAGGACCCAATGAAGCCAGGTGGGCAGCACAGCCAGATCTCCTCGTGCACGCTGCCCTGTAGGAAGGCTGTGCTGAAGTCAAGCGAGTGTAGCTCGTAGTCACGGTGAGCAGCTACGTGCAGCAGTACCCAAAGAGTGGTCATCTTCGGGGTAGGGGAGAATGTCTGGAAGAAGTCAACTCCCTGTCGCTGACTGAAGCCGCGTGCAACGTAACGCGCCTTGAAGACACGCGGAGAACCCGGCGGCCGCTTCACCCTGAAAATCCACATGCCACTGACGATGTTCGCCCCAGGCGGGGGAACCTCGTCGACGTAGGTGCGTGTGGACTTCCAGGATGCCATCTCGGCATCCATGGCTGCCTGCTAGTGAGAGGAGTAAGGACCCTCTATCGCCTCTGCGTAAGAGCGCGGGGTCGGGATGTCTGGTGCATCCGGGTCTCCCTCAGGGGCAAGCAGCATGGACACGAGATGAGGAACAGCAGTGGCAAAGCACTCAAACTCCTCCTGTCTGTCCTCAAGGACGTCCGTGCCAAGAGCACACTCACCCCCGACGGACGGAGGACAAACAGACGCAAACGCAGACTCAGCAACAAGACTAGCGGCGTAGTCTAGATGACAGTGAGCAGCTAAGTCAACAAGCTCAGCAACTAAGGCAGACGCAGCAGTGGACTCAAAGGAAGGGTCAGTGACAGCAGTGGCCAGGAGACGCGTGACAGTATGACTAGCAGTACGAAGGGAGTCAGACTCCGGGTCAGCAAGCGCAGGAAGAGAGGACGCAGGAGGAGACGGCAGAGGGACTCGCTGCGGGGCAGTGGAAGGACGCAGAGTCATAGAGTGAGTGCCGGGGACAGGAGGAGGACGCTGACGTGGAACACGACGACCAGTGCGAACAGGCGACTCAGGACGAGACTCAGGCGATGCAGGACGAGACTCAGGCGACGCAGGACGAGACTCAGGCTCACGACGCTCCGTAAGACCTCTAGTCGGTCCAGAGTAAGGAGAAGAACCAGGCAGAGGAGAGGCCGGCTGTAACCGCGACTGTGACTGGACAGGCGGTGGACTCAGTAAGGGAGGAGTAGGACCAGTAGAAGGCGGGAGACCAAGAACCTGCTGAAGAAGCGGAACGTAGTAAGGCCGCAGCCGCGCAGCGCCTCCAGTAACAGCTGAGACAGCACCAGTACCCTCAGCCCCAGGGTTTCCAGCTACAACTCCCACAGCACCACCAGCTCCAGGACCTCCAACAGCTCCAGCTCCAGCAGCACCACCAGTAGCAACCGCTCCAGTACCTACAGCTCCAACTCCTGCAGCACCACCAGCCCCAACAGCTCCAGTACCTCAAGTACGAGCACCTCCGGGACCAGCTGTTCCAGCACCTCCAGCCGCTCCAAAAGCACCTCCAGCAGCTCCAGAAGCACCTCCAGCACCAACAGCACCTCGAGCAGCTCCAGAAGCACCTCCAGCAGCTCCAGAAGCACCTCCAGCAGTTGCAGCACAAGCAGCACCTCCAGCAGCACGGCGATAGCGCCGAGCGTACCACTCACGAAGATGCTGCGGAGAGAGGGGCTCATGCCGCGACGGGACACCCGGAGGACCTCCAGACGCAGCACGCTCGGGCTCAGCACCCTCAGGCTCAGCACCCCCAGACTCAGCACCCCCAGGCTCAGCACACCTAGGCTCAACACGCTCAAGCTCAGTACCCCAAGGCTCAGCACCCCCAGACGCAGCACCCCCAGGCTCCACACGCTCAGACTCAGCACCTCAAGGCTCCGCACCCGTAGACTCAGCAACCCCAGTCTCAGCACCCCCAGGCCCCGCACTTGCAGGCTCAGCACCCCTAGCAGCACCAGAGTCGACAGCTACCTCGACCGGCTCGACAGGGTCTACCTGGGACACACCTGAGGGGGCAGGACCCTGAGGGGGGGGGGGGTCTACCGGAGGAACACCTGGTGCTAGGAAGAGTGGCGGGGGGGGGGGGGGGGGGGAAGGGCAGTGCGGTAGGGAAAGAGACGGTAGTACGACACCGACTCGTCAAACGTGACGTCCTGAGAGGAAAGACCACGACGTGAGGTGGGGTGGTAAAACTACCACCCAGGGGCGTCAGGGGGGAAGCCAAGGAAGACGCAGGGAATGGCACGGGAGGACAGCTTGTCCGCGGAAGCATCGCGGACAAAAGCTCGAGATCCCCAGACACGGAACACAGACGCATCGCCAACCTTCTCCGTCCACCGCAGAGTAGGTGTGGTCTCCGGCAAGGAGACACGAGGCTGAAGGTTGATCTGATGCGCAGCGTACTGAACCGCAAACGGCCACAGAAAATGGGGAGCAGCCGCATGGATCATGGACGTACGAGCGACATCCATGACCATGCCAATGCGGCGCTCAGCAATCCCATTTTGCTGTGCGGAGGCCGGAAGCGTGACATCTGGCGGATGACCTCCGCACGACAGAAGGCCCTCAGAATGTCGGAGGAAAACTCACCACCTCTGTCTGAGTGCACACGCAGAACAGGAAGGTCCGAGCCAAACTCTCGCTGAGCTGGCGACGGGCACCGCGGATCCAGTCGATCAACACCTCAGTGACCTCACCCTTGCGGCGCAAGGGGAAGACTGTGGTGTAACGCGAGTAATCGTCAACGACCAGTAGGAAGTAACGCTCGTGACCCTGTCCACGGACGCGGGCTGGGCCCCACACGTCCATGTGAAAAGTCTGCAGGGGAGCCTCTGTCGCGGGGAACTCGGAGGAGTGAGGAGCGGCGCGCTGCCGGCCCTCGACACAAGGAACACAGGTAGGGGCAGGCCCCGGAGGAAGGGGAGGGAGGGACCGGGGGAGACCAGAGACAAGGGTACGGGAGGCCATACCTCGAAGACGAGGCAGGGAGGGGTGACCAAGGCGGTGGTGCCAAAGGAGAGTCTCGTCCGACAGAGGACGACACTGTTGGTGCAACCCTACGGTTTGCACTCGGCTTGTTGTCCGTGTGCGTGAATATGTGTGTGTATGGAATGGTATGAGGGCATGGGATAATATATATTTCATGCTTATAATTGTGTGTGAATGTTGAGTCATGATGTCGAGTGTGTGTGTCGAGTCAATAGCGAGTTATCGCTAGACGCGTGTTACGCGGTCGTTTGTGTCTCGCGCGCGGTTTCTATTTTGTCGTGCGCGGTTTCTATTTTGTCCTGTGTCGAACGTTCGGCGTGTCGCAGGTGTGTGCAGCAGACCCATCAAGAACTCAAGGATGAGTTTGTGATGAAGAGCCCGAGCCTTGGTGTCAAGCCTCAAGTGATTTCGAAGCTTGCCAAAATGGTACACCTCAAGATATTGAAGATAGTTACATTACTTTGTGTAGTGTAACATTTCACTTGGTGTAGGCCCTAGTGAAGGGTAGTTTCGAGACCCTTCGTGGTTGGGGACAGTGTGGCACTGTTCCACATCACTGTACCTCGGCTCTTGGGGTTTGTAGGACCGGGGAGTCATTCCCAACTCGTAACTCTTCCTATCTTGTGTTCTAAGTCTATAGTGGCTGCCATAGTACCGTTCGTTCAAACCGACGCTGTGTCGTCAATTCTTTATGAAATCGTGCAATCTAAATTGCTTATTGTAGGCGACGTCAAGACGCTCCAGATCCAATTTGAATCAAGTCATTTGCAGCTGTGAGCAGAACGCTATCAACGTTTGAAGCCGCTGTGCAGAAATCCGTCTGTGCACTCTATCTTTCGTTTTAGGCACATTCAAGGCTATTGTGACTATAACAGACACGAGCAGGGGGCCGACGCTGGACTAGACCTGGACGCAGCAGAAAACACCTGACCAGACGCGGCTTCCTGACCAGACGCACTCACCGGAGGAGACGCAGTAGTCAGTGTGTACAGACTCGAGCCAGGCCGACGGGTGAACGTGGCCAGGTGGCGGCCCGTCCGAGAGCAAGTGCAGTGGGTCACACGCTGACCTCCAGGGGTGAAATGGTCAGCCCACGCGTCCTGGAGGTCAGCTCCACTCACCAAGTTCGTAGAGAACGAGGGGAGGTGGAGTCCCGACAGCAAGCCCGGCGGAGCCGCAGGACACGGTAGAACCGTGGAAGAGTGCGCAAGGACTGGGCCCCCAGAGGGGTCAGCTAGGGAGACTGCGACAGGCCGACTGAGCGGCGTGAGCGTGGTGCTGTCGCGAAAGAAGGAGCGCGAAGCACCAGAGTCAAGTGTGAAAGTGTGCAAGGCCTCAGTAGGTGCAGTACAAGAGAGAGCAGACTCACCAGCACCTAGCGCAGCAGCGTCAATGCCCGGGTCGGGTGGAAGACACTGGTAACAGTCACCCTCTGCACTATCAGTCGCAGCATACATGGCAGCAAGGATAGCATCGAAATCAAGATCAAAGATATCAACGTTTTGCTTAAGCAGATCACCCCAGCGCGGGAGCTCAACAGCGTCAAGAAACTGGGCGCGCCAGGCGTCAGTCAGGCGACCGAAGCAGCACTGCGCAGTGTGTGGCAGTCCGCACGTCTCCCCACGGCGCCCGCCGGTGCGAAGAACGTAAGTGCAGGGACCAACACCCCCAGACCTCCCACGCCCAGCGTACCACTCACGAAGCTGCTGGGCCGACGGGGTCTCACGGGAACGCGGCTGCTGCTGGCGCTGGCTACCACCAAATCCTCCACGCTGCGCGGCTCCACCGCGACCAGCACCACCGCCACCTCCACCACCGCTGCCGCTGCCTCCACCACCCCAACCGCCGCCACCGAAGCCCCCACTCCCGCCACCACCCCCACCTCCACCGCCACCCCCTCCGCCTCCTCCACCGCCTCCACCGCCGCCCCCACCGTCCCCTCCACCACCCTTGCCCCCTTTGCCCTTGCTGTTGCGGCTCCTCCCACTAGGAGCAGACGCAGCCCCGACCTCCGCAGTGCCAACGAGGTCGACAGCGGCAGCAGAAGCAACAGAGGGGACAAGGGGGACAGGGGAACACCCCTCAAAGAAAGGGGCGCGTGGTTCGCCGCGAGAAGCACCTACAGCAAAGATACTCTTCTTAGCTGCAGTGAGGCGCTCCTCTAGCAGGTCGATAGTGAGCTCGGTGGGGCAAAGGGAGAGAAAGTGGTCCCTGACTGAAGCAAGGGAGTCAGGGAGGCGGGTGACTAGGTAGTAAAGGGTGATGTACATGGGGGGGGGGTTCTTGGTACAGAACTCAGTGGGAAGCGCAGCTCGGTAGCGGACGTCACTAGTGCGGAGGTGAGTAATGAGGTCAGCGACTGTGGCAAAAGCGGCAAGGTGAGGGAACAGGTACGGCAGCATGAGGCGGCTGAGGGCAGCAGTGGAAGGGGAGGAGTAGCGCGCTACTACAGCGTTGTACAAAGACTGAGCAGTCTTGTACTGCCCAAAGTGTGCGCGCTCAGCAGACGGCAGGTGACTACGAACTGCAAGGCGAGCAACAGCATCACAAGTGGTCCACTGCGAGCGAACCGTACTGTCAGCAGTGGCAGCAGGTGCAGTAGAGACACCGGACGTGTGATCGAAGAGGGATACCCCGTCCCTAGAGTCACACTGAAGAAAGAGCTGCAGGTCGTCAACCCACACGTCAAAGTCAACTGCACGCCCCTCAGCATCAAAGGTAAGAACAGTAGGGCTAGCCATAGCGGGAGTAGCAGCAGGGGCAGCAGGAGCAGCAGTGGTTGCAGAAGCAGCAGTAGCAGCAGGAGCAGCGCAGGCAGGGCAGGGCGGCTCAGTAGGGCTGCGCGGCTCGGAAGGGCGGCGCGGCTCGGCAGGGCGGCGCGGCTCGGCTGGGCGGCGCGGCTCGGCTGGGCGGCGCGGCTCGGCTGGGCGGCGCGGCTCGGCTGGGCGGCGCGGCTCGGCTGGGCGGCGCGGCTCGGCTGGGCGGCGCGGCTCGGCTGGGCGGCCGGCTCGGCTGGGCGGCGCGTCTCGGCTCCTGGCGGCGCGGCGCGGCAGGGCGGGTTTAGGTCAGGGCCACAACTGGGGCGGCAGCAGGGCATGGCCATGACAGGGCGGCTGCAGGGCAGGGCCGCGACGGGCGGCGAAGGCAAGGCCGCAAATGGGGCGGCAGCAGGGTAGGGCCGCGATAGGCCGGCTGCAGGGCAGGGCCGCGACAGGGCGGCAAAGGCAGGGCCGCGACGAGCGGCGACGGGCCAGCGACGGGCGGCTACAGGCCGGCGACGGGCGGCAACGGGCCGGGACGGGCCGGCAATGGGCCGGGACGGGCCGCGACGGGCTAGCGATGGGCGGAGAAAGGCAGGGCCGCGACAGGGCGGTGTGTGTGTGTGTGTGTGTGTGTGTGTGTGTGTGTGTGTGTGTGTGTGTGTGTGTGTGTGTGTGTGTGTGTGTGTGTGTGTGTGTGTGTGTGTGTGTGTGTGTGTGTGTGTGTGTGTGTGTGTGTGTGTGTGTGTGTGTGTGTGTGTGTGTGTGTGTGTGTGTGTGTGTGTGTGTGTGTGTGTGTGTGTGTGTGTGTGTGTGTGTGTGTGTGTGTGTGTGTGTGTGTGTGTGTGTGTGTGTGTGTGTGTGTGTGTGTGTGTGTGTGTGTGTGTGTGTGTGTGTGTGTGTGTGTGTGTGTGTGTGTGTGTGTGTGTGTGTGTGTGTGTGTGTGTGTGTGTGTGTGTGTGTGTGTGTGTGTGTGTGTGTGTGTGTGTGTGTGTGTGTGTGTGTGTGTGTGTGTGTGTGTGTGTGTGTGTGTGTGTGTGTGTGTGTGTGTGTGTGTGTGTGTGTGTGTGTGTGTGTGTGTGTGTGTGTGTGTGTGTGTGTGTGTGTGTGTGTGTGTGTGTGTGTGTGTGTGTGTGTGTGTGTGTGTGTGTGTGTGTGTGTGTGTGTGTGTGTGTGTGTGTGTGTGTGTGTGTGTGTGTGTGTGTGTGTGTGTGTGTGTGTGTGTGTGTGTGTGTGTGTGTGTGTGTGTGTGTGTGTGTGTGTGTGTGTGTGTGTGTGTGTGTGTGTGTGTGTGTGTGTGTGTGTGTGTGTGTGTGTGTGTGTGTGTGTGTGTGTGTGTGTGTGTGTGTGTGTGTGTGTGTGTGTGTGTGTGTGTGTGTGTGTGTGTGTGTGTGTGTGTGTGTGTGTGTGTGTGTGTGTGTGTGTGTGTGTGTGTGTGTGTGTGTGTGTGTGTGTGTGTGTGTGTGTGTGTGTGTGTGTGTGTGTGTGTGTGTGTGTGTGTGTGTGTGTGTGTGTGTGTGTGTGTGTGTGTGTGTGTGTGTGTGTGTGTGTGTGTGTGTGTGTGTGTGTGTGTGTGTGTGTGTGTGTGTGTGTGTGTGTGTGTGTGTGTGTGTGTGTGTGTGTGTGTGTGTGTGTGTGTGTGTGTGTGTGTGTGTGTGTGTGTGTGTGTGTGTGTGTGTGTGTGTGTGTGTGTGTGTGTGTGTGTGTGTGTGTGTGTGTGTGTGTGTGTGTGTGTGTGTGTGTGTGTGTGTGTGTGTGTGTGTGTGTGTGTGTGTGTGTGTGTGTGTGTGTGTGTGTGTGTGTGTGTGTGTGTGTGTGTGTGTGTGTGTGTGTGTGTGTGTGTGTGTGTGTGTGTGTGTGTGTGTGTGTGTGTGTGTGTGTGTGTGTGTGTGTGTGTGTGTGTGTGTGTGTGTGTGTGTGTGTGTGTGTGTGTGTGTGTGTGTGTGTGTGTGTGTGTGTGTGTGTGTGTGTGTGTGTGTGTGTGTGTGTGTGTGTGTGTGTGTGTGTGTGTGTGTGTGTGTGTGTGTGTGTGTGTGTGTGTGTGTGTGTGTGTGTGTGTGTGTGTGTGTGTGTGTGTGTGTGTGTGTGTGTGTGTGTGTGTGTGTGTGTGTGTGTGTGTGTGTGTGTGTGTGTGTGTGTGTGTGTGTGTGTGTGTGTGTGTGTGTGTGTGTGTGTGTGTGTGTGTGTGTGTGTGTGTGTGTGTGTGTGTGTGTGTGTGTGTGTGTGTGTGTGTGTGTGTTGTGTGTGTGTGTGTGTGTGGTGTGTGGTGTGTGTGTGTGTGTGTGTGTGTGTGTGTGTGTGTGTGTGTGTGTGTGTGTGTGTGTGTGTGTGTGTGTGTGTGTGTGTGTGTGTGTGTGTGTGTGTGTGTGTGGTGTGTGTGTGTGTGTGTGTGTGTGTGTGTGTGTGTGTGTGTGTGTGTGTGTGTGTGTGTGTGTGTGTGTGTGTGTGTGTGTGTGTGTGTGGTGTGTGTGTGTGTGTGTGTGTGTGTGTGTGTGTGTGTGTGTGGTGTGTGTGTGTGTGTGTGTGTGTGTGTGTGTGTGTGTGTGTGTGTGTGTGTGTGTGTGTGGTGTGTGTGTGTGTGTGTGTGTGTGTGTGTGTGTGTGTGTGTGTGTGTGTGTGTGTGTGTGTGTGTGTGTGTGTGTGTGTGTGTGTGTGTGTGTGTGTGTGTGTGAATGTTATTTGGCTTGGGCAGATATCTGAAGTGACTTCTCTGCTCAAGAGCTTTCCGACAAACCAAGAATCATCGCGATCGAAACAAAAACAAGAGAGATATGATCGTTCGAAGTTTTTGATTGTGATGCAGCGACTATGGGAATTTGTGGGTTAACTCAATATGGCGTACAGACTTTTGGGGGTTGGGAAATTCGTCACCATCACTGTAGATGATGCCAAGTGGTTGGGAGAAGCCAAACCAGATTGGCAAGTGTGGCCAAGTTGGGTGAGGTGGATGGCATGGTTTGGGAAAGTGACAAATGTCAAAGTTGGGGTACCTATAGAGAGGGGAATTGTGTGGTATGGGGTTTCCCTGGTTGCGGACTCCCTAGGGACCTTCCCTCTCGTCCTCCTAATCCCCTCCTACCTGGTTCAATTGCTACTCTAACTTTCTTGTGTGAACTTGTGAGACAATTGTGATTGAGTTAAGTTTCTAAGGCAGCATACCCCCTAGTGCACCGAACTTCATAACTCGAGTTATACTTTATATTTGGATATGATTCAAACTGGGAAAGATAGCCACGGTTAAGAGCTACAACAAACTCGAGTTTGAGAACATTATAACAGTGGACCTTTCGTCGACGACGTTTCTTGTGACGAAGACCTTTCTGTCCAGAATTATAGTTGACAATTTTGAGATATTTCGGCCCTTAATCTTCATAGACTCCGTCCTTAGTCTCTAACAGAGGTACTGGAGCTGCCGCAGCTGGTGGTGTTGGAGACTCTGGAGTTGGAGACCCTGGAGCTGGAGGCACTGCCATTGGAGGTGCTGGAGTTGGAGGAGCTGGAGCTGGAGACCCTGGAGTTGGAGGCACTGGCGCTGGAGGCGCTGAAGCTAGAGGCACTGGAGCTGGAGGCGTTGGAGCTTCTAGTCCTGGAGGTCCTAGAGTTACTGCTGGAGCTCGAGGTACCGGAGGTGCTGGAGCTGCTGGTCCTGGAGGTGCTCATACAAGGGTTACTAGAGCTGCCGGAGCTGGTGGTGTTGGAGGCACTGGAGCTGGAGACCCTGGAGCTGGAGGAGCTGGAGCTGGAGGCGCTGGATCTGGAGCCACTGGCGCTAGAGGCGCTGGAGCTGGAGGCGCTGAAGCTGGAGACCCTGGAGCTGGAGGTGCTAGCGCTGGGGGTGCTGGAGCTGGCGGTACTGGTGCTGGAGGCACTGTGCTGCGGCGACCGTTTTTCATTCCGCCACAGCCGTCGTCTCTGCCGCCACTTGACTCGGTCCTTTGCAAGGTTCTTTGTCTCCCGTCTTCTATTGGCCTTCCTCCTAGCTTACAGAGTCCACCGCCTCACCGGTCGCAGCCATAGTTACAGCCAGACTCCCCACTTCCTGCTCCTTCTCCTTACGCTGAGCAGATCGACTCTTTTACAGAGCGGCGTGAGCCTGAGTCTCGTCCTGCCTCGCCTGTTCACGCCATTCGCATTAGTCGTCGTGTTCCTCGTCCGCGTCCTCATCCTGTCCCTGGCACTCACATTATGGCACTTCGTCCTTCCTCTGTTCCACTTCGAGTTCCTCCGCCGCCTCCTCTTGCGTCCTCTCTTACAGCCGTTCCTGGCCCTGAGTCTGACTTAGCTCGTGCTGCCAGTCCTACTGTCCCTCGTCTTCTAGCCGTTGTTGTCACTGACCCTTCGTTTGAGTCCACTGCTGCGTCTGCCCTAGTTGCTGAGCTTGTTGACTTTTCTGCCCCTTGTCGTCTCGACTACGCCACTAGTCATGTTGCTGAGTCTGAGTCAGACTGTCGTCCGTCCGTCGGGGGTGAGTGTGCTCTTTGCACGGACATCCTTGAGGACAGGCAGGAGGACTTTGAGTGTCTTGCAGCTGCTGCACCTCATCTCGTGGCCATGCTGCTTGCACCTGAGGGAGACCCGGATGCACCAGACATCCTGACCCCGCGCTCTTACGGAGAGGCGATTACAGGTCCCTAGTCCTCTCAGTGGCAGACAGCCATGGACACAGAGATGGCATCCTGGAAGTCCACAGGCACCTACGTTGACGCAGTTCCCCCTTCTGGGCCGAACATAGTCGATGGCATGTGGATTTTCAGGGTGAAGCGGCCGCCGGGTTCTCCGCCTGTCTTCAAGGCTCATTACGTTGCACGAGGCTTCAGACAGCGACAAGGAGTTGACATCTTCCATACCTTCTCCCCTACCCCAAAGATGACCACTCTTCAGGTGCTGCTGCACGTCACCACTCAGCGTGACTACGAGCTGCACTTTCTTGACTTCAGCACAGATTTCTTACAGGGCAGTCTGCACGAGGAGATCTGGTTGCGCCGCCCATCTGGCTTCACTGGGTCGTTTCCTGCAGGTACCCAGTGGATCCTCCGGCAGCTAGTCTACGGTCTCCGCCAGGCGCCTCGCAAGTGGCACGACACACTGAGGACGACGCTTGCGGCTCTTGGGTTTGCTCCTTCTACTGCTGACTCGTCGCTGTTTCTACGCACCGACACTTCGCTGCAGCCATTCTATGTCCTAGTGTACGTCAACGACTTGGTCTTTCCCACTGCTGACACTGAGGCACTGGCCCTTGTGAAGTCGGAGCTGCAGAAGAGACACACCTGCACTAACCTGGGTGAACTGCACAGCTATCTTGGCTCGCAGATCACCCGGGACAGAGCACAGCGCACCATCACCCTGACTTAGTCACACATGGTGCAGCAGGTCCTTCAGCGTTTCGGCTTCCGGTATTCCTCGCCACAGTCCACTCCTCTGCCTACCGGTCACTCGCTCTCAACTCCACCTTCGGGAAGAGTCTGTAGAGCCTAGTGGCCCGTATCCAGAGCTTGTGGGCTGCCTCATGTACCTGATGACCTGCACTCGACCTGACCTTGCCTACCCTCTTAGCATCATTGCACGCTACGTTGCGCCCGGGAGACACCGACCAGAGCACTGGGAGGCCGCTAAGAGGGTGTTGCGCTACTTGTGCAGTACGTCGGCCATGGGGCTCGTGCTTGGAGGACGGGGTCCATTGTCCTCACTGGACACGCAGACTCTTCTTGGGTTGACGACTTGGCTTCGTAGCGGTCGTCACAGGGTTACGCCTTCAGCCTTGAATCCGGCTCTGTTTCTTGGCGCTCTACCTGCTTGTCTTCTGTTCTCCGTTCCAGTTGTGAGGCTGAGATCTATGCAGAGGCCATGGCTGCACAGGAGTTACGCTGGCTCACCTACCTGCTGACCGACTTGGGAGAGCGGCCTCGTTCTTCTCCAGTTCTGTACATGGACAACAAGGCCATGATTGCCTTGTGTCAGGAGCACAGACTGGAGCACAGAACGAAGCACATTGCTCTGCGTTACTTCCTTGCTCGAGAGTTGCGGCAGCGTAGTCAGCTTCGTCTTGCTTACGTGGCCACTCGGGCCAACACTGCTGATATATTCACCAAGGCACTTCAGTCTGGTGATCATCAGCGCTTCTCTACTGTTTTAGGCCTTGTGCCTACTTTGCCTCACTTACTCACTGCTTGACTTTGCTTGTACTGTGATCTATATATATACCTGCATGCTTACACTTGCTAGGGTATGATCACTGTACTGTTTGTTCTCTTTTATATAACTCTGCATATGAATTGGCCTTGTGGCCATTTGCTTGTGCTCGGAATGTGTGGTGACTTCGTGATCCACCCTGAGCTTGCTTTGCTTTTCTTGACTGGTCTTGTGACCACTTGTTCACCCCCACTTTGCCTATAGGGGTGCGTCAAAATGTTATAGTGCTTACATTGTGTAGGCTGTAGTGGGGTAGCCCATAAGGGGTACAACCCAATTAGGGTTAGTACTTGTACCCAACTCATTCATAGTTCATTCATTCTCGTTCAGTATTCCGACAATGGAAACCTAACTATATATGATGAGATGTGAACTTTTTTGTGAAGTCTAAGAATGGGGAAAATTTTATGGTACGGAGAAAAATTCACCCCATTGTGACATAGGTGCATGTCCCCCACCCTCCCCATGCCCCATTGAACTTTTCTTGGTCTGCCCGAACAATTTGTTTAGGCCTGCCTGGGTTTTCGTCTAATCTACACTGTCTAGCGTCTAGCGTCTTAAACGCTGCGTCTAGACGGACGCGTCTTCCGCAACTAAGCTGCGGGATTCGGGGCAAGGGGGAATGGAGCAGATTCGGGTGAACAGGCCAGCGCCCGGGAATAGGGCATACGAAGCCATGAAGCCATGAAGTCATAAGCCCATTCGTTTGGACTATGTGTGCTACTACGTTTGTTCTCAATGAAGTTGGGCGAGAAGGGCCTTGGCGTGCGCGCGGCGGCGCGCAAGGTTCCTGCTTGAATGATGTGGTGAAGGGAGAGTGTGGGTGGTCGGGACTGCGGCAGTGCGGGATGGTGGGAGGATGAGGGCCGCGAAGCAAGCTCGCTGGGAGGCAGCCGACTCACATTGCGAATCTTCGAGAACAACAGGCCTTGCCACGGCACTCTTGGACCAGGGCCTATTTTTGGATTTTAGGTACTCTGATTTCCAGAGTAGTTTTTTTCCCAACTCTGAAATCTAGGGTTGTTCCTGCGCCTTACTCTGATTTGTCAGAGTAACCCTATACTTTCAAAAAAAAAACCAGGCACGTCAGAGTAATATTTTTCTCTACTCTGATGTTAGTTAAGTTTGGTGTACCATGACCTTAATAGGTTTTTGTTACGCCTTTTGTACTTGCATTTCCGCGTCGCCCACGTTTCCCCCCTCACTGCGATGTTTCAGAGTGAGGTGTTGGCGGCACCGATAATCTGACTAAGGGCGTGTTCCTACGGCCCCTTATCAGGGCAACCCCTTATCAAGCTCGCTACTTTTCCCCCTGAAAATTTCCTAAACCCAAAAACCCTCGCTACTTTTACCAGGCAAGGCTGACAAGAGGTTTGCCTGATAAGAGCGTAGGAACACGCCCTAAGGGCGTGTCCGAAGTGAAACGTCAGTAGATGTCGCTGGATGTCGGTAAATGTCATCCCTCGGATCGACAGTTCCAACCGTCAGGATTTACCGACATCCCCAAACGGATGTCCACGGATGTCGACGTTTCACTTCGGACACCCCCAAAGAGTGTGTCTGAAGTGAAATGTCGACGGATGTACAGTTTCGTCGGGGAATGCTGGCGAATCTCAACCCTCGGATTGAGCGTTCCGACCGTCATGATTCCTCGACGTCCCTCAAAGTTTCGTCGGGAAACGTCGACGTTCACTTCAGACATAAAGAGAGAGGGGACTGGCTGGCATCGTGCGCTGGTTGGGAAAGTTGTCAAACTACGGTAGCCAATCAGTGCTCATATTGCCGCCAACACACGACAGAAATCAGGAGAATGATCTCGACGATTCGGGGAAAACCCGCTAAACGCAGGGGGAGGTGGGGAGGGGAGGGGGGCGGGGGAGGGGGGGGCGGCAGGTATTCCCTATACAGAGTAAATTCGGTCCCCGAAAAAAAAACCCAGAGGCCTCAGAGTAAACTACAGCATAACTCTGACAAATCAGAGAAATCGGAAGTCCCAAAAAAATTACCCAGCGGGTACAGAGTTACTTTCAAAAATGACTCTGATTTTCAGAGAAACAGAGTAATTTACTCTGAAAACGTGAGGCCTGTCTTGGACCCGGCCACAGGAGCGCTGGCGCCGACGAGCTTTAACGAGCGTCCGGCGCGACTGAGTCGAGGTAGGCGAGACGGGTGTTGTTTGGTTAGACGCGAGGCAGCTTGGCGTGGCGGCAGTGCCGCGCGGTTGGCGCTGGGAACGGACTCGGAGTATCCGGCGGCTGCGATCGCGAGGGCCGCGAGAAGGAGAATTCGAGCTGCTGCGACATTCGCAGAGGGTGGCCCCACAGGCCTTGGAGAACGAGGTTTACGTGTAGTGCGCATGATGCAGGCTGGTGTCTGACTCGTAGGGCTTACTATGGCTGGTCAAATGTTTGGATTGGAACAATTTGCAAACGAATCTGCCAACTTGCAACATCGGAGGGTTTGGCCTTGCAAATTGCAATCCTTGGCAAACTTGTGCGAAAGCTTCCTGGAGATTCCAAATGCCTTGCGGAAATTTCCAATTACATAACGTGTGCTCTCTTTCTTTCCTCACCGTGAAGATTCTCTTAGCGCGTACTTACTTTCGGAGTTTCCATCCCATCACTCTCGCCAGCGTTGGAAGGGCCGTAGAGATCTCGCTGTTCTTTCTTGCTCTCTCCGTCCTTAGGATACTCCGACCACGCCTATCACTCACATGCGATGTCGCGCGTCGCGACAGTCTCCCCCAGCCCGCACGACCTTTTGCAGCCGAGCCGCGCGGGCCAGAATACCGACTTCCGTCGTCGCGAGCCACGTGAACGCGATGGGATTTCATCGACGAGTTATAGTCTCTGCCTCCTACCACGAGAGACCTATTTCCATTCCCAAGCTCGGCGTATCTCGTTCCAGTCATGAGCCTCAACATCGCCCTGCCTTCCCCTTCCGGGATCGTATTCGTTGCGAACAGCGCCTTCTCTCTCGAGCATTTCCAGTGCATTGAGGGCCGTTCCGCGCCTCGCGGATTCTATCCCGCCGCCGTTTCTTCCGCGAATCGCGGGATTCGCTGTACGTCAGCGCCGGCCCTTTCCAAGGGAACTCGGTCGCTTCGTCTTCCTCGCCGCGCTTCACGGCGGAGAGCTCTGAGCGGCGGCGGCGGCGGCGCCTTGCATATTGCGAACGCCGCTCTGCGGCGCGAGCCCGGAGCTACCAACAACAACGGGGATGGGAACGAGCATCCGGATGGCCACGCAAAAGTCGCCTCGCCCCACATGGGGCGGGCAGAGGAGCGTGATAAGTCTTTCAGAGGGGCTGACGAGAACCGCACCGAGTATAACCGCACGATCAACGCTAGGACCGGAGGGCGAGTGCTCACCCCCCAGGAGCACTGGCAGCGGTACCGCCCACAGCTGGCGACGCGCTACGGGCACTGGCGATTCTGGTTACCAGCGCAGGGGCGAGAGGCGAAGCTGTCGCTGGAGCTGCTGCGCGAAATCACCCCCGTGGAGGTGGAGAGCGGTGCAGATGAGTACGTGCTGCGGGTAAGATGCTCCTGCCCTAGCCCGAGCCATGCTCCTATCCTTGCCCCTGCCCTCGCCCTTCCCCTTGGCGTTGCCCGTGTTCCTGCCCCTGTTGTTACTGTTGTCCCTGCCTCTGCCCCTGCCCCTCCCCCTGCGTATGTGCAAGCCATCAGCAGCCGGCTCTCTATCAAGGTGACGGGGGGAGCGTGGCCCTTTCCCACACCCTCTGTGCACAATCCCTCCGCACAGCACGAGCAGTTCAAGCGACAAGGCGATTTCCCAGCCAAGGTGGTGGAGAGCGCATGGCCCTTCTCCTATGAAGCAGCTGGTCGACTACCTTGCTATTCACCCATCTTCTTCCCCTCACCCCTCTCTCTGCAACCCCTGTCCTTCACCCTCACTCTCTCCTCCCCTCCCTCCCCGCACAGCAGGAGCAGTTCAACCGGCAGGGCGATTTCCCAGCCAAGGTGGCAGAGGGCGCGTGGCCCTTCTCCTGTGAAGCAGCCGGGCGACTACTGTTGCTCTTCATCCCTCTGCGCCACCTCACCACTGACCACCTCTCTTATTTTGCTCTCCATCCCCCCACACAGCACGAGCAGTTCAACCGGCGGGGGGACTTTCCATCCAAGGTGGCGGAGGCGCATGGCCCTTCTCCTGTGTTGCAACCTGGCGACTTCCCTTCCCCTCACCCCTCTCTCTCCATCCCTCCGCACAGCACGAGCAGTTCAACCGACAAGGCGATTTCCCAGCCAAGGTGGCGGAGGGAGTGTGGCCCTTCTCCTGTGTGCGTGCCAGCCACACCAACGGCATTGCGCTGCCCTATGGCATCTACAGCCATGGGGCGCGCGTGCTCTGCGCTGGGGGGGGCGAGGAGGGGGACGGGGGCGAGGGGAATGGGGGCGGGGCTGTGGTGATGGCGCAGCTGCAGGTGGGGGGAGGCAGGCAGGAGGGCAAGGGGGAGGGCAAGGGGGAGGGCAGGGGGGAGGGTGTGGGGAAGGGGAAGGGGGAGGGAGAGGAGGGTGAGCGTGACAAGGGGCGTGGGAGGGGGGACAGCATGGGAGGGGGGACAGCATGGGAGGGGGGACAGCATGGGAGGGGGGACAGCATGGGAGGGGGGACAGCATGGGAGGGGGGACAGCATGGGAGGGGGGACAGCATGGGAGGGGGGACAGCATGGGAGGGGGGACAGCATGGGAGGGGGGACAGCATGGGAGGGGGGACAGCGAGGCGTGCAGTGCTTCTCACGGCCAACGTGTGCTTCATGGACGGTACGCAGGGACCAAGTCGGGCCCAAGGGAAAAGCGCGCGACGGCTTGGTGCTGCTGTTTGGGGAGTGTGATGGACGCGGGGAGTGTGTATAAAAGAACCTTGGAACATTGCCACTGGGCTCACAGCGCTGCGGGTCATACATCTGCATTCAAGCAGTAGGTCATTGTGAGCCGTCTTTGAGAATTCTTTCTCAAAGATGTAAATGCAAGCCGCAAGTCCAATCATCCGCAAGTCCTGTCCACCACGCCGCTCCAATCATCCCACCGCGCCGCTTTGACCTCGCTCTCTCACACAGAGACCACCATCCACTTCTGTTTGAGAAGCCCGCTTCCCTCTCTCTCCCCTTTCACCCATCTCCTCTCCTCTGCCTCCACCGCCCCTTCCTCACAGGCCCCGGAGCACAGCTCAACGTGGCCTTCTCGGAAGCTTCCTTGTCTCTGAGGCAAGATGACACTGTGCTACCAACGGGCAGCCGCAACAACGATCACACTGCTCGCAGATACCAAGCTACGGACGGAAGCACAAACCCTTCCGGCCAATCCCTGCATGGCACGTGGGTCAGCCCTCACTGGAAGACCCCTCTTCCAACCCACCTGCCGGCCTCCCTCCCCCCTCTCCCTCCCAAGCCCCTCTATGGAGTGCCTCACTACATCTACACTGACCTCTATGCTACACCTCTTCCTGAGCATCCGAACAAGAGGCTGGAAACCCAGAACATGGAGGTATTTTCAGGGTACTTGGCAGGGATACCCGAGGCCCAGCAAACCAAGTACGGTGTGTGGGCTCTGCCTAGGGGCGTGGTGGTAGCTATGCCGTCCCCCTTAGAGCCAATGCTCAGCCGCGAGGGCGGAGGAGAAGGGGAGGAGTTTTGGCTGGTTGTGACGTATGTGAGGGGGGGAGGGGAAGGGGTGCAGGGTGGTAGTGATGGGGTTAGTGAGGATCGAGGAGGGGTGGAGTTGGGTGGAGGTGAAGGGGAGGAGGGAGGTGGGATTGAGGATACAGGGTACATGGCGGATGGAGAGTGGAAGGTGCAGCAGGTGATGGTAGCATATGATGCACTGGGCCGCTTTGAGTATGTGAAGCACACTAGGTTTATGTGACTAGCTCGGCACATTCTTTCAAAAAGTATGTGCTATCTTCAACATTCATTCTAAAAGTTGATTCAGCTTGACTCCAGAAATGTGGAACATGCTAGATTTCTTACATTCACGTCTTGCTCCAGTGTCCAGGGTTTTTTCCTGAACAATGTATTGGTTTATTCTCTCAGTATGCTACGATACAACGTTTTAACACTATCTGAAGCCCTTCTTGACAATTACGTTCTCCTAGACTCTCCTTTGGATCAAGCCATGTGAACGCATAAGCCATGTTACTTCTCTCATCTCAACGGCGTCTTATGTGGAAACGATTCAGCGAGAAAAATACAATCATTGACTTCTACTTCACATTTTACAACCTAAGTTGCTTGCCGGAGTGCTGCTTACTTCGCAGAAGAATGTACACTACTGGGCCATCGTGTGAGCGGGCTAACTGAGGTATATCAACGGCTGAGATTATTTCTGTTTATCGTAGCACCTCGCGAGCGCCAAGATCACGAGAGCCACCTTCAGCTCGCTTCCACCTTGGGAGCCAAAGGCGCAGCGCTTTCACTCATTCTTCTCTTCGCGAGTTGTTTCTGCAGGAAGAAATAAAATTGGCAGAGGGAAACCGCAACGTGGATCAGTTTGTGATAAAAGAATCGACAGCAGTAAGTAATAGCACGAGTAAATGCACGACAGCCAAAGAGTACGGCTTTAATCCACGGAACCTCCTAGTCCACCCAAGGAGAATCACCACCGCCGCCACATCATCGCAATACAGAAAAGAATCGGGAGTGCGATTCACTCACCGCCTGCACGATCCGGGTGTGCGCCATGTAGCTCCCGCCGAACACGACCGTGGAGACTCCACCGAGAATGCCGACGGTGGCGGTGGCCAGGCTCCAGGCGTATGCAATCATCGTGCCTCGAAGTAATAACAGGCAGCCGAAGGTCGGTCGGAAGGAGAACAGATGCAGGTTCCTGGGTCCAAGATGTAGTGCGGATCAGAGGAGTTTGTATAGCGGCTACTACTAGACTGAGAGTAACTAAGTAAGCACTGCTTGGAGTGCGAAAGAATTTTGATAGCTGAGTTAGCGATGTCGAGTTTGCCTCGAATAGGTGTTCGCAAAACCAGGCATCACACACACTCTCTCCAATGCAATGCGCGATTCCGTTTGGATGCGGGGAGTCGGAAACGTTGAGGGTTGCGGGAAGAGAAGCCAACCAATCAAGCGTGGCATTGCTGCTAGTGCCACGGCAGCGCCGCGCCACGGGAGACAATACGGGAGCCGTTTTCTCCTCCTCTGGTGGAAAGGAGGTGTGAAGTCAGTGCCAGCGCGAGCTGTTTAGGGGGAACTGCGGCGCTGGGGGGAATAAATTTTGATGATGCTTCCGCCACATGCTGCCAGCTAGTACCTGTGCTGGAACGAAGCGCGAGTGCAGCGCGACACGGAATGCGAATGGTGGGGGACCACATTGCACCGGAATGTGCGCTGGAAGCAGCACAGCCCCGATCGCAAATGGCGTGCCAGCTCGTCGCCTCACTGTGCTGCCGTGGCAGTAACTTTTCGGGGCCGAGCTGGATGCTGCGGGCTGCACCCCTGGCCACAAGCTTCTGTTGTTCGCGCACAGAGGACGACGTGGACTGAAAAACACTCGTGTCATCTGTGGAAATTAGAGTTTCAGTACGTCAAATGTGGCTCCTCCGTGGCCACCGTCTCCTCGACTCTGTCGGGCAAACGAGGGTGTTTGCGTCCGACGTGGATTTTCACCATTGACCAACAAGTCGTGACCTTCGCACGTGGCATAATCATGGTGCCAAAGAACACCCATATCCAGCTGATTCGCACCGCAAGTTCGAGTGAAGCTGCCTCATAGTGAGGTGGTACTCCACGCGAGAAAAATAGCTGACTAGGAAATGTCCTGATATTGACCAGGTCCACAAAACCTTCTGCAAATCATTGTCAATACACTTAGTTCCGTAAAATATTATACGGTAGTACCGGTAATCGATTTCCACTTGCCCCTCATGTTTTTTTAGTCATTCACCCGTTCTGCAACATATGAGCACACTGATTTGTTGATGACCCAGCCTTCATAAAGCTGATGTGGGCATAGACTTGAGTCTGAGATAAGATTGTGCATTCTTGGACCTGCAATTAACAATGGTGCCACCAGTTTCTTTTTTGTAGTTGAAATACATGGCACCATAACATGTAGTCACTGTCATCTGCATGTACCGGTATTGAAAACAAACTGGCTACTGATTTGATCTGAAAACATGCACATATCCATTTCCCATACAACAAACTGTGCATTTTGGCATTCTCGCATAAAAAAACTGAACTTGGTGACATCCTCATTGTACGGTAACTGCTCTTGTTAGATCACAAGCAACTGTGCCCTCCATCCACAATGCTTTTGTCATGCGACCAAGTAGCTATCAAATGGTGGGCTATGGCATAGGGTCCTGGGACATACGCATGGTTGTTGGGCTTATGCTCTGGGGGCAGCGAGTCCTCGTGCGCTTGCGGAACTAGTTTCAGATACACCTTGCAACTCGCTGCAGTGCATTCCGTCTTGTATCTCTCAGGGGAAAGTGCAGTTGCAACTTGCTGGCGTGTGAACCAGTGAGCATCTGCAGCAGACAGAAGATTGCATGCAGAAAATGACTTTTCGCATGCAAGATTTCTAATCTTGTATGGAGGAGGTATACACAAAACGCTTCCACTGTGCGGGTAGGGTAGGGTGCGATGTCGCATCGGAAACCCATCACAAACAAAACCACGAGAGGGCATGAATAGAAGTGCATGCTAAAAAAAAAAGAAAAGAAAAACATTACACCTAAAAGTATTAGTAACAGAGTCCCACGGAGTTGCACACCACAGCTTTTCCTTGCACACATATGGAGACTGATGCAATTAGATGGCTAAACCAGTCTTTGGGAATACATCCAATGTGACACAAGACAATCCCTATGTCAGAATCCCAACCATTAGACCATTGGGATAAAATGACTTGTTTGTGTAGCGGGTTTGTGCGCCCATAACCCCCTAGGCGAACGTGCCAGTAACCTCCTAGGATCAATCGGGCATCCACAGTGCAGATCTACTGACACCCCCCCATACTGGAAGGCCCAGGAATGAGCACAGCGGCAACGGCCTACATGTGCATACACCGGGATTCGAACCCGAGTCCGCTCTGATACCATGTCAGAATCCCAACCACTAGACCATTGGGATAAAAGGGCTTGTTTGTGTAGCGGGTTTGTGCGCCCATAACCCTCCAGGTGAACGTGCCTGTAACCCCCCTAGAATCAATCGGGCATCCACAGTGCAAATCTACTGACACCCTACTCTTCATTGCACCTTAACAACTTTCCTCCAACACACCCACGCACCCACACACACCTTGCAGCCCACACACATGCACCATGCCACCACCGTTCCAAAAACACGAAACGCTCCCCCGCCCACACACGTACATGTCACCCACCCGCACGCACCTTGCAACACCATCCCACAAGACGCACCCACCTCCCCACACCCACATGCACCACACACCACACCTTGCAGCTCGTGTGTGTTGAGGGCAACAGTGGCGTCGTTGACAAACACATAAAAGCCCACCATCAGCTAACACACACGCATATGCACTCACACACTTACCACACACACATGCACACACGCATGCACACATGACGAGCACACGCACCTTGCAGCTCGTGTGTGTTGAGGGCGACAGAGGTGTTATCCACAAAGGCAAAGAAGCCCAGCATCAGTTGACACTGCATGCTGCCACACACGCATTGCACACACACACGCACACATGCACGCTCGCACCTTGCAGCTCATGTGCGTTGAGGGTGACAGCAGTGTCGTCCACGAATGCAAAGAAGCCCAGCATCAGCTGACACTGCATGCTGCCGAACCCCACTGGCGGGTGGGGGCGAGGAGAAGTAGGGGAGTGGTATAGAGAGACGCAAGGGAGATGCTGCATGTTTAGCCCTGCGTTCAGCATATCTGGCCAGCAGGTGCTTCGTCCGCCTTCATACCACATCGCCACGCCACAGTGGTGCTTTGAGTTGTCAACTGGCAGTGGCTTCAGATTCAACTGGTAGAGACTCAAGAGACAACCGTTCATCACTCAGAGTCATTCCCTTCTGGGTTCACCCAGAACCCCCTTCCTTGCAAAAAAAAGGTGGGTGTTCAGTGGCTGAGA
The DNA here is from genome assembly GCA_947471745.1 of Closterium sp. Naga37s-1. Classification (NCBI taxonomy): domain Eukaryota; kingdom Viridiplantae; phylum Streptophyta; class Zygnematophyceae; order Desmidiales; family Closteriaceae; genus Closterium; species Closterium sp. Naga37s-1. The sequence goes on from CANJKZ010000084.1 coordinate 835,356, forward strand.
TCAGTGGTAGCGGGAGTGGTATGAATCCACTGACCTGCCCACGGCACACACGCCCTCTTCTCTCCTCTCACCTGCCCATGGCTGAGTCGAGTGGCGCGTGTGTGTGATGCACAGCCCCACCTCCTCCCTCACCTCATCTTCCTCGCCACCCATGTGTTAGCAGCACGTATGCAAGTTTTGAGACGTCTCAAAACTGCTGTGCAGTGCTGTGCAAGTGCCCTCTCCTCTCCTCTCACCAGGCCACGGCTGCGACGAGTGGTAGCGCGTGTGAGTGATGCACAGCCCCACCTCCTCCCTCACCTCCCTCGCCACTGCCTCCTCGAGACTCTCCCCGGGCTGATGGGAAGGTGGGGCGAGGGGGGAGAAGGGGCGAGGGAGGGCAGGGGTGAACGTGCATGTCATAAGAGGCGAGGGACAAGCCGAAGGCAAGCTTCCACATCCTTCCTCCCCTCCCTCGCCTCTATCTCCTCCAGACTCTCGCCCAGCTGTTGAGAAGAGAAGGCACACTGGGGGACGAGGAGGGTGTTTGAAGGGCCTCAGAAATCATTCTTATGTATGCTCCCACCCACTCCCCCTCTTCCTCCTCCCTCCCCTCCCTCGCCACTGCCTCTAGACTCTCGCCGGGCTGATGGGAAGAGAAGGCACACAGAGGGACGAGGAGAGGAAGGGACAGGTTTAACTGGCAGGTCAAAGGCTGTTCGCCTCCTTCCCCCTTCGTATCCTGTTCCTTTGTATGTCTCCCCTCCCCCTCTTCCTTCTCCCCTATCTCCCGAGGGGAAGTGGCAGCGCGCATGCATGCATGTAGAGCAGCACATGCCACACACCTTAACAGGAGCACGCATGCATGCATATAGGGCAGCATAAGTATGCTCGCACCCTCGCAGGGAGCACGCAGCACGGATGAACATATGAGCGCACCTCCATGAAACCAGCGAGGCAGCTCCACATGGCGTCGGGGAAGCGGTGCTGCCGTGCCAGCAGCACTCGATCCGACCGTGCATGCACCACCAGCATAATCACCACCTGCCATGCAGTGCGGTGGAGTGCGGTGGAATGTGGTGGGGTGCGACATCATGGGGAAATGGGGTTCTGCCATGCCAACAGCACTCGGTCTGACCGTGAGTGCACCACCAGCATGATCATCACCAGCCGTACAGTGCGTTTCAGTGCGGTGGGAAGGGGTGGGGTGAGGTGGGGTGGGGTGGGGTGATGGACGACGGTATATGCAGCTATGGGGATTGGGACCTTGATGGGGGAAGGGGGGGGGGGGGGAGGGCATGCGAGGTGAGCGTTCATGTAGCTTCAAGAATCACCAAAGAGGCAGCAACACGATTCCTCTCAAACTGTGGTCTGTGCCCTGTACCAGTGAATGATTTATTGGGCCTTGCAGCAAGCAAGGCTCCATGGACCACGCATGGAAGCAAGAGGAGCATCTCCTCATATCTGAGCATGCCTCTGCTGCTCTAGTAGAATTTTGTCTCAAGTCCACTGGGAGCACAGGATAGTCCAGGCCCCAGGGTGCATGTGTGTGCACCAGGTCGATGCGCGGTAGAGCTGAGCTCACCAGGTCGATGCGCGGTAGAGCTGAGCTCACCAGGTCGATGCGCGGTAGAGCTGAGCTCACCAGGTCGATGCGCGGTAGAGCTGAGCTCACCAGGTCGATGCGCGGTAGAGCTGAGCTCACCACCGGATCGACAAATCATTGGGAAAAAAAGGGGAAAGTTACAACATGCTCAGGCACAGCAGCCGCCAGCTCACCGGGTCGATGCGCGGGTAGAGCTTGGAGCGGCAGGCAGCGACGGGGCAGAGGCGGCGGTTGCCCGCCTCACAGGGGGCCGTGCGCGCGCCACATGTACCGCAGAAACGCGCCGATCGATGCCATGCCAGTAGGGCGCGCGCCTGGTGGGGGGGAAGGGAGCCGGGGGAGGGGAGGGGGAGGGATGCTGAGAGAATAAGCGGGGCGTATTTCACTTAGTGTCTTTCGCAGATCCACAAACACTGCCAGCATCCGTTCCACCCCACCCCAGCCCAGCCCACCCCACCCCACCCCAACCCCACCACACCCCACCCCCCCACCCACACCACCCCACCCCACTCCTGCACGCCTCACAACTCACATGGCCAGTAATTGCGAGGTCGTGCCTGGCGTGGGCGTCAAGGGGGTGAGTGGCGAGGCGAGCATGAGCGTGTGTAGATCCACAAACACTGCCCACCCCCCACCCCACCCCACCCCACCCCACCTTACCCCACCCCAATGCTGCATGCATCAGACTCACATGGCCGGCTATCGCAAGGTCGTGGCGGGCGTGGTCATCAAGGGGATGTGTGGCGAGCATGAGGGTGCGCAGATCCACAAACACTGCCCGCCCATACCCCGCCACCATCACCACCCCTCCCCCTCCCCTCTCTTCTCGCCCTCCTCCCCCTCCCTTCTCCCCCCGCCCTCCTCCTCCTCCTGCTCCTCTCTCTCCTCCCTCTTCTCGCCCCCCTCCTCCCCCTCCGTCAGTACTGCCCCCATTCCCATTACCCCTGCTGCCATTCCCCTGTGCTGCCTCATTCTCAGCAGCCTGAGACGAGGTCGCGTCGCGAGCAGTGCCGACAGCGGCTGCACCAGGTTCGGCAGGGGCGGCAAGTGCAGGTTCGGAGGCAGGTTCGGCAGGCGTGTCAGGACTGGGCGGAGGCGTGGCAGGAGTTGCCAGGCTGCCAGTGAGCCGCTGACCTGCCACGTCCCCGCCTCCTCTTCCTCCTCCTCCCCCTCCCCTCACTTCCGCCCCTGCAGCGCCAGTGCCTGCCGCAGCACTGGCGGCAGCATTGGCAGCGGTAGAGGCACCAGCAGCCGAGGAACCAGCAGCAGCAGCGGCATGGGCGGCAGCGGCAGCAGAAGCAGAGGGGTCGAGTTGCACTTCGAGGGCGAAGTGGGGCGCGCCGTGCCTCTCCCCCAGATACACCAGCTTCTCCCGCACCCTGCTGCTGCCGCTGCTGTTACCCCCTCCGCTGCTGCTGCTGCTGCCGCTGCTGCCTTCAAACGAGGACAGAGGCTGCCAGGCCAGGCACCAGCCGGAGAGCAATGCGTCCGAGCCTACTGCCGAACCTTCTGCCGAACCTGCATCGTCGGCAGCGGCAGCGGCAGCGGCAGCGGCAGCGGCGGATGGAAGGCGGCGCTGCGACCAGGCGACGAGGACACGCCCGTCCAGAACCGCCAGCACCTGAGGCTCGATCCGGATCGGATTTGATTCGATCCGGATCGCATTCGGTTCGCTTCGCGAAGAATCCGGGGTGCCTAAAAGGGTCGACGCGCTGCTGGACCCGTTCAGACTCGATATAGGCACGTCGCCGGGCGGGAGGGAGTAATGGGCTGGTAACGAGGATGTTCTTGACGGGGGCACGGCGCGCAGCAGATGTGCGACTCCCAGGGGGGACTTCGAGGGCGCGGAGCCGGGAAGCGCGGAGTTAGGGCGGGAGGAAAGCGGCGGGAGCGGAGGCGTGGCGGGAACGCTGTCGGGCGGGTTGAGGAGCTGCGCCACGCTGGCTTTCTCCTGCTTACGTGGCAGCAGAGGATTGCCCGCAAAGAAGTTGGGGCCGCGCGGCAATGGCGGGGAGGTGCGCGAGGGCGATGCCATTGACGCGCACGGCGCTGCTAGCCTCCACAGCGCCTGAATCTACAGAATTCGGAATCTGAAGTGAAATGAGAAATGCTTGGGTTTCCTGACATGCATAATTCGTCATCACGCAAGCGAAATCCGCAAATCGGGTTGCTGTGTTTATTGCGACAGTCGTAAGTGGACTTGTTCTGGAGTCTGTAAAATCTGCGAAGCACATAAACATCATGACCATTGTAACAACATCGGCCGTACATCGAGTTGGCGATCAATCGCCTCCATCGCTTCTACAGATCAATGTACAGTACTACCATCCCCCGAAATCGATGCTACCTTCGCCTTCCTCCGCGCCCTTAGGGTTTTCGCGCTTGGGGTACAGTATTCAAAAATTCCCCTGTTGGCAGCCAGTTATGTCGGCCCCACTTCATCCTTATTTTGCTCTTTGGGCACGGATTTTCCTTCCACCCTGTGCCAATTCTTCCGCCGCCGGACCCCAACTCTCGTCACCGCCGCCTTCCGTCCCGCAGAGTTTTCGCCACGTTTCCGATTTTCCAACTGGTGCCTGATTCTCGCAAAATTCCGCTTCGTTTTCGTTTTTGCAATTCCTTGAGGCTCGCTTCACCGCGTCGCGATGCCAGGCGCGCTAGCGGCCGAGGAGGAGGCGGCGGCGGTTATCCCGCAGAATCCGCCTTCGAATCCGGCATTCGAAGAGGAGGAAGGATTGGGAGATGACGTGGAGGAAGGCGAGGAAGCAACGGAGGTGGGTCGCGAGTGAGGAGCGCTCGAATTCATGACTTTAGAGGTTTTTTTTGCGGAAGAGGGGGAAATGAAATAGCTACTGCTGGGCAGACTTAGATGTTCAGAATTATGGCCACTCGAAGGCCGCGCGTGCTACCACGCGGCGCGAGCTGCGTGTGTTGTGGCGCCGGGCAGAATCTTTTCACGTGAGACATGTGGGGGTTGCCGAATTGTCATTTTGGATACTGTCTTCAAATGAATTCAACCTCTCGTCTCATTCCCTTGCTCTTTGAACCTCACTTTCTCCC